>CM065484.1:48961460-49369488 GCA_032873175.1 Leptopilina drosophilae
GAGCGCGGTTGGTATTATCATTTAATGAAAGAGGAAAAATTACGTCACATGGATGACGTGCGACTACAATTGAGAGCCGAATACGGCGAGATTAAAACATACATGACCGACAAATATCCCGAAGCAAGACCACAGAATTGGTGTAAAAAGAAGGAGGAGGAGCAAGTTGAGGAAGAAGTAGATTAAGAAAGCGAAACATGCAACGATTTTTTTGTTTCTTGTTTCCCAGATGTTATTATATGAATTAAAGAACGTTTAGTTAAATACTGCCTGGACAATTTTTTCTTTACTAACTAGTTTCTTGATAAATAATTATTTACTAAATAATTCTTTACTAAATAATTCTTTACTAAATAATTATTTTTCTCTAAATTCGAGGAAGGAAATTTTCAGGGTTATCTCTTACCCTTTTCAAATTATTCCCTGACTTTTTCAGGTTTTTCAAGGTTTAAAAACGGAATTTTTCCAAGTTTTTCAAACTACATTAATTATTAATTAGAAAATTATGTAAAAACTCAAGAATTCGATTATTTTTTTAAAAGAAACATAATTCTTCGCAAAAATCCAAATATATTCCAAAATAGCCAAAAATTCCAGCGTCAAAATTTAAATAATCTTTGTAAATAATAAAATTTTTCTCCAAAATTAAATTATTTTCAAAAATTGTAATAAAATTCTTGTAAGAATTTCAAATATTTTTAATGTACAAGATTTTCATCAAATTTCTCGAAAAATGGAATTATTTTTGAAAAATTTTATTAAAAATGTTTAATAGAATTCAATTATTGTTTAAAAATTTCTTGATGACAATTTTACTTTATGACAATTAAATTTTTAAAAAAAGTCCAATTATTTAATAAGTTGTTTAATAGAATTCAATTATTATTTAAATTTTTCTTGATAACGTTCTTCATGACAATTAAATTTTTAAAAAAAGTCCAATTATTTAATAAGATGTTTATTTTTAGAGTTAAATAAATGAATTCTCGTAGAATTTTCAAATAAATATTGAATTAAAAATAAATTTCAGGAAAAATTTTCGATTATAATTGAATATCATATTTATAATTATATCATATTCGCAAAAATCCAATCATGTTCAAAAATTGACAAAAATTTACGCGTCAAAATTTTAATAATCTTTATAAATAATAAAATTTTTCTTCAAAATTCAATTATTTTAAAAAATTTCAAAAAATCTTGTAAGAATTTCAATTACGCAATTATTTAACAAAATTTTATTAAAAATTTTTAATAGAATTCAATTATTATTTAAATTTTTCTTGATAACGTTCTTCTTGGCAATTAAATTTAAAATAAAAAAATCCAATTATTTAATAAAATGTTTATTTTTAGAGATAAATAAATAAATTCTCGTAGAATTTTCCAAATAAATAAATATTTCTGAATACGATATTCAACTATAATCGAAAATTTTTCCTGAAATTTATTTTTAATTCAATATTTATTTGAAAATTCTACAAGAAATCAATTCTTTAACTAGAAAAATAAACAAATTATTAAATAATTGAATGTTTCTCAAAAATTGAATTTTCATAAAAAATTTTGTCAACATTATTATGTTTCTTATTATTATTTATTGTCAAGAGACAAAAATTAAAAAAATAAACATTAATTTCATTTGTCGAGAAATTTGATGAAAATTTTGTATATTAAAAATAATTGAATTTCTACCAATTATTAAAATTTTTCGGAAAATAATTGAATTTTGGAGAAAAATTTTATTATTTATAAAGACAATTTAAATGTTTACAAGAAGTTTTGTAAATCAGACATAATTGAAATTTTGCGAAGAATTATTTGACTTCGAAAACAATTGAATTCTTTAAACTAATTTTTATTAAACTTTTGCTTCAAATAGTTCAATTGTTTTGTAAAATTTTATGAAAATAGCAAACATGGAAAATAATTGAATTTTGACAATTTTTTTGAAATCAATTTTATTTCTACGAAGAATTTTATTGAAATATATTTCGAAAAAATTGAATTGTAATAAAAGAAATTCATTAAAATTTTTGAAAATAATTTAATTCTTTAAAGAATAAATAATAAAAGTTGAAAAAAATAATTGAATTTCTGACAAGAATTCTTCTTTTAAAAATAATAATTGATTTTCTCGAATAATATATTTCAAAATTCAATTTTTTTTAGTGTTTTTAACTTAAAATTCTTCTATAAATTAGTTATTTTTAATAATTCATTAAATATTTATTAAAAAAATTAAATATTTTTAGAAGAATATTAGTTATTTAAAAAAAAATTTAAATCTTTCTTTAAAAATCCAAGTTTTTCAATTTCTTTAATGAAATTCATTGAAAATTGAAATTTTACAAAATTTTGAAATGAAAATCTTTTCATGTTCATCTACTCATGAAAATTCTAAATACAATTCTTTTGAAAATTGACCTAATTTTGAAATATTTAAGTAAAATTAGATTTCAAAAATAAATACAATTTCGAAAACAACAATTTTCCAGGATTTCGATCAAAATTCCCAGACTTTGAAAAGATCTTTTTTAATTTTTATAAAAATTCCCTGACATTTCCAGGTTTTCCAGGTTTCTTCTTATTTTTGTACCAACCCTGAATTTTCTAAATATTTACTAAAATTTCAAATAATAATTAAATCACAGAGTGAATGTTTCCAAATAAATACAAAAATATTGCGTGATAATAGTTTATTATAAATAATTAATTATTAACATAGTTTTCTCCGTTCCAAGCATTATTTTTTTTTAAATCACGTCACAGCGTTCATCATCGTTTTTAACCGGAGTTCATGCGTCAAATACGATACTTTTGTTGTTGTTGTTGTTGTATGGAGCATTCTTGCAATTACTTATATTTTTTTTAAATTATAAAGACATATCTATGCATATTTACTGCTCTCGTACGCGTCATGCGTGCACGTGTGTGTGTGAAATACGAAGATTATTTACAGTAATCGGTTTTTTTTTGTTTGTTTGTTTGTATTGTTTTCTTTTAAACGTTTAATGGCGCTCTCACAATCGTCGCGTATATCTAAATAATCACACACTATCTACATCGAATGCACTTTTTCCATTTTTTGACACTCTTATTAACAAAAATAAAAAAAAAAATGTTTTCCAGTTTGACACTCGTTATTAACAAAAATAAAAAAATCCCGTTTGACACTCTTATTAACAAAAAATTAAAAAAAAATCCCGTTTAATACTTTTATTAACAAAAAAAATAAAAAAAAATCCGTTTGACACTCTTATTAACAAAAAAAAATTAAAAATAAAAACATATTGAAAAAGAACTTCAACTTTTTGAAAATTAAAAAAATAGAAATTAAAAACTGAAAAAGGGGAAAAAAGATTACGTATATATATAAACAAAACATAAGTACGCGCTCAAATTTTTCATATATATATATAAATAAATCTTTCTCTTATTCACTCACTCTCTTTCTTTCTTTCTCTTGATCTCGTTTCTTCTTTTCTTTCAGAAAAGGAATAAAATTTTTTCTCAAATCATTTTAAAAAAAAAAAATTCTTTGCGCAACTTTTGTAAAAAATAACAAAAACGAACATTAATTCTTTTTTTTCAGAAAAAAAAAGAAAAACACAAAATTGCTTTTACAGAGGAAAACGGAAATTAATTACATCAAGTAATTAAGTTTTTTTTTGTTTGTTTAATTGACACGATTCTTTCATTTTCACGAAAGGATCTTGACTCTTTTTGATTAGCGCATTTCATTGAATCGACTCTTCTCTCTTTTTTTTTTGGGCAAAAATAATTGAAAAAACAAGACTAAAAATTGAATGTTTGATACGAATTTACTTTCCCCGTCGAATGAATCGAGATTAAAAGAAAATTGCCAAAAGTAAAAAAGAGAGAAAAGTTTTTCTGAAAGATGAATTTTCCTCTAGTCATGATTTTTTAAATACACACAAAAACAAGAAAAATGGAAAAAGAAGTAGTAATAACGAAAAAATCTCTCACTCAGCCTCTCTTTTTCTCTCGTCAGTCGATTTTTTTTTTTTTTTGCTAACTTCACTCACACTTAATTGAAAAAAAAAAACAATCGAAGAACGTGTCAATAAAAATCACACAACAATTTTGCTCATCATGAAAAGTTTGAAATCTTCAAATACTCTAGAAATTAAATTTCTTGATTTGTTTGACAAAAAAAAAAGGGAAAGTCAATTTTGGTTTTCGTTCCTCTCTCTCTCTCTTTCTCTCTTAAAAAAAATTATTAAACAATGACCTCCGTAGGGTAAAACACTAGTAAATAGACTTTTTAAAATGTCCAACAATCTCATCAACTAACACTCATTAGCTATTCGCACACTTTGGAAACCATCTTCTCCATTTCGACGTCGGTGTCGATCTCGTGATGAACGAGACTCGCGGCACTTGCAGCAGCGGCGGCGGCGGCCGCTGCATTGCTGATGGAGGCGATTGGATTATTGTTGTGGGGTGCGCTTATGGCAGTTGTCGAGGTAACAACTGACGATGGAGGCGAACTTGGTGTACCGGGTGTGCCTGAGAGTTCGATTGGTGAACCAGGCGATGGCAGCGGTTCCACTAGATCCTCCAGTCCGTCTGGCGTTGGCAGTTTATTCAGTTCTTCACGCAATAGCCTATAGTGTCGCTGTGGAATAAAATTAAAGTTCAAGGTGTTTGTTTCGAAAAAAAATGAATATAAATTCGTGATTCTTTTCATTAAGAAAAGAGATTTAGACTATTAGCTTCATTAGCTTCATTTCCACTTACCCTTAAAGCTAGAGCATTCAAGGAAATTGTTCTGCCCGATCTTCGATCAGCCCCATGCATTTCCATGTCTCGTATCCATCCTTCGATTTGTGCGACAATTTCGTGCCTCTTAAGCCAGAAATGCGTGTGTATTACCTGCGAAATAAATTAATAAATAAAATAGAATTAAATAAAATAGAATAAAATAAAATAGAATAAAATAGAATAGAATAAAATATTTACATATAAAATAAAATAGAATAGAATAGAATAAAATATTTACAAAATAATTAATATTTCTAACTATGTAACTTTGTCTGTTTCTCTCTGAACTAAAATATAAAAATTCCCACTTTTCCCTGACTTTCAGAAAAAGTTTGTAATATTTTCAATTGCATATATACCTCTTTAAAACAAGGACACGGATTTCGTATTTGGTCAAGCATTGCCCATTTCGCAGTGGCTTGGCAAATATTAGCATTATATTCTTGACTAGATTGAGCGCCACTGGGAGTTCCCCGAGAACGCTCGTATCCTGGCTCGTTGAAATACGGTTCCGAAACCAGAATCAGTGATTGAATTGATACTAAAACCTGCAAAATACATATAATAATATTAAATCATCTTCTACATTTATAGATGATTTTTTTCTTCCGTTGTTGACGTTTGTTAATCCTTTTTTTTTAATAACCAAGACACCGAAATGTTGCACAACTAATGTAACATTGTTTCATTTATCACTCTTCCGATAATCGAATTAAAGAAAAGGATTAACAATCTTCTATATTAATAAAGTTCGTGATCCGCTAATTTATTCGCAGTTTGAAGTTAGTTGTTGTTTGCTTTTCTGTTTCTCAACATTTTTATAATTTTTCTTTTCAAATATATTCAATTTTAAACCTAATGTATTGAAAATCATGGAATTATTGCAAAGAATTTTATCGAAAAATTTGAGAATCATAGAATTCCTTCTGAAAATGGTATTAAATTCTCGTTAAGAATTTTATTAAAAGTTTTGAAAAATCCTATATAAATTCTTTTGAAGAATTTCTTTGAATTATATTCTTTTGAAGAATTTCTTTGCAATTTTTTAAAACTAATGGAGTTTCTTTACAAATTTTAATTGCAAATTTTGAAAGCAATTTGGATTTTATAAACAACAATTTTATTAAAATTGTATTAAAAATAATTGAATTCTTGCTAAGAATTTTATTACTATTTATAAAAATAACTGAATTGTTCCGAAGAATTTATTAAAATTTTAGAAAATAAATGAATTTTATGTTATATATTTGAAGATTAAAAATTCTTTCGTGAAATTCTATTAAAATTGTTTTGAAAATAATTAAATTATAACTGAATTGTTCCGAAGAATTAATTAAAATTTTAGAAAATAAATGAATTTTATGTTAAATATTTGAAGATTAAAAATTCTTTCGTGAAATTCTATTAAAATTATTTTGAAAATAATTAAATTTCTGCAAAGGATTTCACTATTCATAAAATTGATCGAATTTTACCATATTTGTAAGAATAATTTAATTATTTTAAAGGATTTATTAAAATGTCAGAAAAAAATTAAATTTTTTCGAAGTGTGTTAAAAATATTTTAAAAAATTTATCTCTTCCGAGGAATTCAATTAAAATTGTTTTAAAAATATTTGAATTATAAAGAAATGTAAGAATTTGTCAAGAATTTACTACTTAAAAAAATAATTAAATTGTTTAGAAGGATTTATTACAATTGTAGAAATTTATTTATTTATAAAAATTCCAAACGTAAACTCTTGTAAAATTCAATTATTTCGTTACATTTTTTTTTAAATTGAAATAATTTGAAAACAGTTGAATTTTATACGAAAATTTGAAAAATAATTGAATTCATTTTAAAAAGATTTGAAAAGCATTGTATTTTACAAAAATTTGATACGTCATTTTCATGGAATTTAATTACTCTCAGAATTTTTAATTAAAATTATTTAAAATAAAAATTTTCCAAAACTTCAATGAAAAACCTTTCAAAATTCATTTATTTATAAAAATTCCAAACGTTAATTCTTGTAAAATTCAATTATTTTTAGAATTTTTAATTAAAACCATTTTAAATACAAATTTTCCAGAACTTCAATTTAAAACGTTTTGAAATTCAATTATTTATAAAAAGTCAAAACTTAACTCTTATTAAGTTTAATTATTTCGTTAAATTTTTTCGAAATTGAAAAAAAAAGAATTGAATTTTATAAGAAAATTTAAAAAATAATTGAAATAATTTGAAAAGAATTGAATTTTATAAGAAAATTTGAAAAATAATTGAAAAAATATGAAAAGAATTGAATGTTATAATTAAATTGAATTGTTGCGAAGAATTTATTAAAATTTTAGAAAAAAAATAAATTTTACGTTAATATTTGGTAATTAAAATTCTTTTCAGAAATTCTATTACAATTGTTTTGAAAATAATTAAATTTCACCAATAATTGAATTATTTTTGAAGAATTTAAAATTCCCGTTGAAATAGAATTTTATGGAAATTTTTGAAAATTATTAAATTCTTTCGTGTAATTTTATTTAAATTGAATTAAAAATTATTTTTATTCCTTCAAAGAATTGTAATATTTAGGAAAATAATTTAATTGTTTAGAAGAATTTATTACAATTTTTAGGAAATAAATGAAATTTATAAAAATATTTTAAAATAATTGAATTCATCCGAGGAAATCAATTGAAATTGTTTTAAAAACAATTGAATTCTTGCAAAGAATTTTACTATTTATAAAATTAATTAAATTCTTGCGAAGAATTTTACTGTATTTATAGGAATAATTTAATTATTTCGAAGGATTTATTAAAATTTCAGAAAAAAATTGAATTTTTTCGAAGTGTGTCAAAAATATTTCTAAACATTGATCTCTTCCGAGGAATTCAATTCAAATTGTTTTAAAAATAATTGAATTTTTGAAAAAATTTTACTACTTAAAAAATAATTGAATTGTTTACAAGGATTTATTAAAATTTTAGAAAATTTTTGAATTCTTTTCTGAAATATTATTAAACTTTTGAAAATATTAACAGTAGTAAATAATTTTGTACTTAATAAGTGAATTTTTTAAATTTTGACTCTGAAAAAAAAATTTATTTAAAAAAATTTTTTAAATTTATTTAAAAAAATTTTTTAAATTTATTTAAAAAAATTTTTTAAATTTCTATTTGTAAAGAAAAGATTTTGTAATTTGCATAACAACAAATTAACATTAACATTAACGCGTAACATTTTCTAGTTAAATATAAGCTCCGTCTTTTAACAAAAACAAAAATATTTAAACAGTAGGCAAGAAGAAATAGATTAAATAATAAAATTCAGAATTCTAAATATCGAAAGCAAATTGTAATTTTACCTGGAGAAAACTGCTAGTGTGAGCGTTCCATTTTTCTTCAGGACGACCGTGCCAAGTATTAAGAACACTGAGGCACACTTTTCCATCATTGTATAGGTTTGGATTAAATCTAACGGTACGACAGCCAGTTGTCTCTAAATTAATCATCATTGGACTGTTTGGATATTCCGCCGGGAAATAGACATCGAACTCAAAGCAGCCATTCGCGTAGGGAGTTTCTGCTGGTCCGGTTATTAGCACCTGTTTAGTTTTACACAGTTTTACAAAGTTTTACAAAGTTTTACAAGATTTAAACATTTTTCAATTTTAATTATTACTAATTTCGAATATTTAATGAAAAAATTGAATTAAATGAAAAAGAATTGCAAAAAGAAATTTACCTTCATGACATCTAATCTATCGGTATCACATCTGACAAAAACGCTGCTACTGTAGGAAAGTGGCAGTGCCGTAGAAAGGGTGACAGCCTCTTGTGCCAGTCTCTTGACTCTCGTTGGGTGACTTCGCTCACCAGTTGCTCTCATATTCGATTCAAAATGATAGGAAACCGCGAATTTGTACCCACCGCCATCGGGATTCTCCGTTATCATTTCAAACGTATCTGAAAAAAAATTCCACAATTTTAAATTATAAAATTTTTAATTTTTATTCAGAAAATTTTAGATCATTCAACATTATTTTAAACACTTTTAAAAGAAATTCTCAACCTGTAATAATTCAATAAGTTTCCTAATTATCCAAATTCAATTCCTTTGAAGAATTCAATAATTAAAAAAAAATTGATACAATTCTGCGGGGGGATTAAATTATTTTCAAAAATTTCACTAAAACGATTGTCAAGAATTCAATTATTTAAATAACAAACTTCTTCCCTGGAATTTAAGTATTTTCATAAATTATACAATAATTATATACAATAATAATCAGAAAATCAATTATTTAAAATTTCTTTTATAAAATCCCTTAAACAAATTACATTATTTTCATAAACAACAAAATTCTCCGTCGGAATTCATTTATTTTCAAAAAATTTAAATAAAATTATCCAATACTATTCAATTATATCAATTTTAATTGAATTCGAATTCCCATAAAGAATTTAATAAATTTTCAATCAAATTTTCAGAATGAGTTCAATTTTTCATATAAATTTTTAATAGCATTCTTAAAAAAAAAATTATTCTCAAAAAATCCAATAAAATTCTTTGGAGAAATAAAAAAATAAATAACAACATTTTTCGGAAGAATTAAATTATTTTCGCAAAAAAAATATAAATTTCTTCGTACCAGTTCAAATATTTTCGATAATTTTAATATTTCTTTTGAAAAAATGCAATTCTTTTTAAAATTTATAAAATAGTTGGAAAAGAATATAATTTTTCTTGTAAACAACGAACATCAGGAATTTAATTATTTTCGTAAATAATAAAATTTTTCACAAAAACTCAATTATATTCAAAATTATAACAAATTACTGGAAATAATTTAATTATTTTTAAAAGATTGTTAAAATTCTTTGCAGGCAATCATAAAAAAAATTCTTCCAGAAAAATCAATTATTTAAAACATTTTTGTTACAATTATTCAAATAAATCCAATTGTTTTGCATTTTATTAAAATCCTGCTCCGAAAAACAATTATTTTCAAAAGTTTTAATAAAAAATCAATTTTTTTCAAAAACAATAAAATTTTCCAAAGGAATGGAAATTTTTTTCAATAAATCAAAAAAAATCATTGCTAAAATTAAATTATTTTCAAATTTTTTTTTTAATTCTTGACAAGAATCTAATTATTATTTTCATAAATAATAAATTATTTCGCTAGAATTTAATAATTTTCGAAAATTTTATTATAATTCTTGGCAAAAAATTAAATTATTTTTATAAATAATAAAATTCTTCGCACTAATTCAATAATTTTCTAAAAATTTTACGAAAATTCTTGTTAAAAATATAATTCTTTCAATAGATCTTATCAAAATTATTCGATAGAATGAAATTATTTATTTATTTTAAGAACTTTTAATAAATTTTCTCAAAAGAATTCAATTATTTATTTATTTTAAGAACTTTTAATAAATTTTCTCGAAAGAATTCAATTATTTTTTAAAAATTCGACAAAATTCGTCTTTAGAAATCCTTGAAAAATTAAAGAAACCCTTCTCAAAAGAATTAAAAATTATTTCTCTAAATTTCAAATTAAATTCTTCCCAAGAAATCAATTATATTTCAAAATTCTGATTATTCCTTGAAAAAATTCATCTATTTTCGCAAAAAATTAATAAAATTCATCAAAAAAAATTTTATTATTTTCATACGCAATAAAAACGCTTCGCAAGAAATTAATTATTTTCCAAAAATTCTAATAAAAATTCATCAACTTTGAAACATTTTTAAAATTGAATTCCATACTAAATTGAATAATTTTCACGAATACTTTGTTTGCAGAAATTCAATTAGTTAAAATTCTAGTTTGTAAATTTCTCGAAAGAATCATTTGATTAGAAAAATTTCAAATGACATTCTTTGAAAGATTAATTAACTAATTTGATTATTTTCCCAAATAATCAAATTCTTTGCGTGTATTTAATTATAATTGTGAAATCTCCTTAAAGATTGAACTTTTACCCAAAAAAACACCCAGAAAAAGGATTTCTTTAAAACAAAGAAATTGTTTTTTCAAACTCTCTCTTTCAATCAAAGATAAAATTTGTTTGACTAAAAAAAAAGTTTTCTTTACTTTTACAAAAAAAACAATTTTCAAGGTTTTTTTTGAATGAAAGAAATTTTTTCTTTGAAATTTTTGATCCAAAGAAAAATTTCCTTTAAGACAAATAAAAAGCTGGGGAACATTCAAAGAAATTATTTCTTTCAATTACTTCTTTCTTTGACTTAAAAAAAGATTTATTAAATCCAAAGAAAAATTTCTTTAAGACAAATAAAAAGCTGGGAACATTCAAAGAAATTATTTCTTTCAATTATTTCCTTCTTTGACTTAAAAAAGATTTATTAAATCCAAAGAAAAATTTCTTTAAGACAAATAAAAAGCTGGGAACATTCAAAGAAATTATTTCTTTCAATTATTTCCTTCTTTGACTTAAAAAAAGATTTATTAAATCCAAAGAAATTTTTCTTTAAGTCAACAAAAAACGGTTAAAGAAATAATTCCTTTAAATGAAAGAAACTTTTTTTTACCCTATAAGAATGGACAAATTTCTTTGATTTAAAGAAACATTCTTTGAAACAAAGAAGCTTGTGAAGATTGATACAATTCTTCTGAAGTATTGAATGTTTTTCTCGCAAATTAGAATAGGGGAAAAACAGAATTTTACTCTTGGGAAAATAAAATCATTTCGAATAAAATTCAAAGTGATGTTCAGAGATTTGGAAGAAGAAATTATCATCTCACCGAATTGCAGTCTCTTCATAACCTCGAGATACCTCTGCTCAATGCTCCTGAGCGGTAACTCGGGCGCTGATGGACTCGGTCCGCCTCTCTCGTCATTAATCCCCGTGAGTCTCGCTGTCGCATTCTCAACGACAGTGGAACTCTCCTGAATATCGGAGATCAAAGTCGCCAAACCCTCGTCGTCCTCGGAATGTTCCGGATACTTGGGCGTACTCTTCTTACTGCCCCTCGTTCTATTGATTTTATTCATGTAGGTATCGACGCAAACCCTCATGCTCGACAGTAGTGACACAATCGACGGATCCGGCGCCTTATCGCCACTGGGCAAGAGCAACGGTGCCAATTGATAACTCAGCGCCATCGCTCTCAGCAATTGTAAAACAGCTCGATAGAGAGGAATATGTCTCGCCATGTCCAGTACCGAGTCATTTCGCAAGTACGACGACAGTGCCGGTATCAGGCACGAAGTCGACAACAATTCCGGAAACTGTGCCGGAAGTTCCTTCTGCGGTTGATCGCCAACTCCAATATAGCTCGCGAGTACCTGGAGGAGAACCGTCACGTGCTCCTCCTCGGATCGTTGTCTCATCAGAGCTTGCTCGACGTTCCAACTCTGTGCCGTGGATCCAGTTCCAAACCCAGTGCCCTTCGCCCAGTAGAGATGCGACTTGTCATCACTGCGTCCGGACTTGGTTTCAATTTCGCTCTGTCCCGTCTGATGGGTGAAGATCGCGAAGCAATTCAGCAGTAAAAGAACCGCCCCCACGTCGATAATTGTCCTCCTCAACAAGAGACCGTCGTCCGTTGTCGGTGGCGTGTCCTCCAGCAATTGCTTCAACACCTGAAACGGAAGCGTCGGCAAAGAGGCGGCAATCGGCGATGTCAAGATCTCACCACCCTCGCCATCGTCCGTCACCCCCAAGGCCAATCTCAACAAACACTGCGCTCGCTTCCTGTCCCTCAGCAACACCTCCGAGTATCCCGGCAATCGCAAAAACAATCCAAACGCCGTGAGCGAGTGCGGCGGCACATTGGGCGTCGGTGGCGCGACTTTCGTCTCCGCCACTGGTCCTCCCTCCTCCAAATCGTACTCATACTCATTGGGTTCGATTTTCACCCACTCGGTGTCGGTCTGCTCAGGCGAGGGCGATTTCTCGACAATTGCACTCGGTCGACCCGAGTCTGGATAGACCAAAGGCAAGTGTTTCGCGAGAACGGCGAGACCACCGCCCGAGCTGAACACCTCCAGTGATGAATCGATACTCGACGAGTGATTGTAGAGTGGCGATGTTTTCGTGAGATCGAGATCCTTTGTGTCCTTGTTGCGTTGACGGAGAATCAGATGTAAACAGGGATCGGAGAGGGAAACACCCGAGTCGGCAGTGAGCGAGAGGAGCTGAGCTATTGTCATGTCGGGCGGCAGGGGAACGTTCGGATGTGACGAGTGTATCAGGTACTGTTGATTGGAGACGTTCGCGTGACTTGTCGCGGCGAGATTGCTCAACGATTTCGACGAGGATGAGGATGAAGTGGTGGCGTCGGTGGTGAGACGAGACTTTCGAAGCATTGGATGTGGTGCTCGTGCTTGTGAACGATTTGACGCTTCTTTTGCTCGCTTATCCTTCGCCGTGTTACCGGCTGCGACGCTCAAACTCCCGGCGACGAGCGACATGTCCGTTTCCCAGAATTCCTTCGGATGATTCATTCCTGAAAGAAATTGTTTAGTGAAAAACTTATAATATTTCTTAATTTTATTTGAAAATTATTTAGTGAAAAACTATAATATTTCTTAATTTTATTAGAAAATTATTTAGTGAAAAACTATAATATTTCTTGATTTTATTAGAAAATTGTTCATAGAAAAAACAAATTATTTAGTGAAAAACTATAATATTTCTTAATTTTATTAGAAAATTATTTAGTGAAAAACTATAATATTTCTTAATTTTATTAGAAAATTATTTAGTGAAAAACTATAATATTTCTTAATTTTATTAGAAAATTGTTCATCGAAAAAATATAATATTTCTTGATTTTATTAGAAAATTGTTCATCGAAAAAACAAATTATTTAGTGAAAAACTATAATATTTCATAATTATATTAGAAAATTATTCATCGAAAAAAATGAATTATTTTTATAAATAGTTAATTTCCTCGGAGGAATTCAATTATTTTCAATAGAATTTTTAGTAAAATTCCAAAAAGAATTACAATTATTTTTAAAAATAATAAAATTCCAAAAAGAATTACAATTATTTTCAAAAATAAAAAAAGTCTCCAAAAGAATTCAATTATTTTCAAAATTTTTAAGAAAATTTCACGAAAGAATACAATTATTAAAAGAAAATTAATTAAATTTCAATTATTTTCCAAAATTCAAGTATTTCAATCAACAAAAAAAAGTCTCCAAAAGAATTCAATTACTTTTCAAAATTCCTGATAAAATTCTTTAGAATTCAATTATTTAAATAAATACTGATGAAATTCAAGAGAATTTTAAAAAATTCCAAAAAGAATTACAATTATTTAAAAAAAAATAAAATTCCAGAATGAATAACAAATATTTTCAAAAATAATAAAAGTCTACAAAAAAATTCAATTATTTAAAAAATTTTTAAGAATATTTCTCGAAACAATACAATTATTTAAAGAAAATTAAGTAAATTTCAATTATTTCCCAAAATTCAATTATTTTAATCAATAAAAAAAATCTGCGAAAAAATTCAATTATTTTTCAAAATTCCTGATAAAATTCTTTAGAATTCAATTATTTAAATAAATACTGATAAAATTCAAGAGAATTTCAATAAAATTCCAGAACGAATTACAATTTTTTTCAAAAATAATAAAATTTCTGAAAAAATTACAATTATTTTCATAAATAATAAAAGTCTCCTAAAGAATTCAATTATTTTCAAAATTTTTAAGAAAATTTCTCGAAAGAATACAATTATTTAAAGAAAATTAATTAAATTTCAATTATTTTCCAAAATTCAATTATTTCAATCAATAAAAAAAAGTCTCCAAAAAAAATTAATTATTTTTCAAAATTCCTGATAAAATTCTTTAGAATTCAATTATTTAAATAAATACTGCTAAAATTCAAGAGAATTTTAATAAAATTCCAGAAAGAATTACAATTATTTTTAAAAAAAAATAAAATTCCAGAAAGAATTACAATTATTTTCAAAAAAAAATAAAATTCCAGAAAGAATTCAATTATTTTCAAAATTTTTAAGAAAATTTCCCGAAGAATACAATTATTTAAAGAAAATGAATTGAATTTCAATTATTTTCCAAAATTCAATTATTTCAATCAATAAAAAAAAGTCTACGAAATAATTCAATTATTTTTCAGAATTCCTGATAAAATTCTTTAGAATTCAATTATTTAAATAAATTCTGATAAAATTTAAGAGAAGAATTCCATTATTTTTATAATTAAAAAAAATTTTCCTAATATTTCTTAATTTTCATTAGAAAATTATTCATCGAAAAAGAACAATCGAAAAAATTTAATTACTTTTATAAGCAGTAAAATTCCTCAGAGGAATTCAATTATTTTTAAGAAAATATTTTTAAAATTTCAGAAAGAATTACAATTATTTTCAAAAATAATAAAAGTCTCCGAAAAGATTCAATTATTTTCAAAATTTTATTAGAAAATTTCTCGAAAATGGTAATTACTTTAAAAAATTAATTAAATTTCAATTATTTTCGAAAATTCAATTATTTTTATAATTAAAAAAATTCTCCTGAGAGAAATTCAATTATTTTCAAAAGAATTTTAATACAATTCCAGAAAGAATTACAATTTTTTGCAAAAATAATAAAATTCCAAAAAGAATTGCAAATATTTTCAAAAATAATAAAAGTCTACGAAAGAATTAAAATATTTTTAACATTTTAAAGAAAATTTCTCGAAAAAATACAATTATAAAAAAAAATAATAATTAAATTTCAATTATTTTCCAAAATTCAATTATTTTTATAATTAAAAAAATTCTCCGAAGGAGGAATTCGATTATTTTATATTCATTTAAATTAAAATTTAACGAAAACTATTGTCGAAATTTCAATTATTTTCATATTCTTTTTAATAAAACTCTTTACTAAAATTTTATCTAATTTTAATAGAATTTTTTTTTACAAAAATTCAATTATTTCTGCAAACAAATTTCCAAATAAGAAAAATTGCAAAAAATAATTAATTTTGAGGAAAATTTTAATTGATTTG
The DNA here is from genome assembly GCA_032873175.1 of Leptopilina drosophilae. NCBI lineage: Eukaryota > Metazoa > Arthropoda > Insecta > Hymenoptera > Figitidae > Leptopilina > Leptopilina drosophilae. The sequence goes on from CM065484.1 coordinate 48,977,246, forward strand.
AAAAACATTGGATTTTAAATTTTCCTCGACTTTCTTTTTTAAATAATTTCATTGTCCAAGAATTTAATTAAAATTATAAATAATATATGTGGATTTGAAGTTTTCTTCAATTTTTCTATTTAAGTAATAAAATTCTCAAAGAATTTAGCAAAAATGATTTAAAATAATTGAATTTTTAATTATCTTTCAATTTTTTTTGGTAATAATTCTATCCTTTCAAACAATTTGATGAAAATGATCAAAAACAATAATTGATTTAGAGGAAAATTATTATTGATTTCAAAATAATTGAATTTTTTAATTTTTTTTTAACTTTTTTAATCATTTAATTTTAAAAGACGTTTCTGAATAGAAGTATTAATTGATTTAGAGAATTTGAATGAAAACTTTTGGAAAATAATTTAATTTTAAAAGAGATATAGTAAAAATTTGTAGAAAGAGTTAATTTGCAAAAGTTAATTTCGCTCAAAAGTTAATTTAACTTGTCAATTTAGTTCGGAAGTCAATTTAGCTTGAAAGTTAATTTAGCTGAAAAGTAAATTTAGTTCAAAAGTTAATGAATAATTGATAATTTCAATTGATATTATTTAACAACAATATTTTAAAACTTATTTTTAATTTAAGAAAAGACTAATTATTGAATCAAATAGTTCAAAACTCTAAAAATAGAAAATCCAGTAGAAAATAAATGAATTTTTTCGAATTTTTACTTTTGATTCAACTAAAACATTCCTTTTGCGGCTTAAATTCAATGAAAATTATAAAAACCAGAGACAAAACTCACCGCTTGTGCTCGCCTCACTTCCTTTATTATTCGGCAGCAAAACCAAGAGCCAAGTGCCAAACACCTGTTGCAAAATATCAGCGACAGTCGCTTGCGTCGACATATAAAGCAACTGATGATAATGTCCAAGTGGATGTGCCGGATGTGGCGGTATCACTGGCATATTATAATTAACCACAGTATTTGAATTTTTCATCGGCGTTTCCGATGTCACCGAGACAAGAACCTTCTCGCCCTCGAGTAATAATTGAAGAATCAATCGTCTCGTAAAACCCGAAATTCCATGTAAATAACGAACATTCGGCGGCGTTCTATGCTGTAGAATCACGTCAGTCAATAATTCAGCCAATAATTTCTGATTCGCCGGATGACACCAGCAACATTTCGACAGGAATTTAATCATCGCACTCTCCAACGTTCCATAGGCGAGACTCGTCTTCGAATTTCTCGACAATGACGTCGAGGGATTTTCAATTGGTCGATTACTCAACAACGACAACAGTGGTAACCAAAAATCACTTCCCTCCTTGCCGAGCCAATCTCTCATTCTCCCCTCGGAGCAAACTAGCGATAAAAATTCCAGTACAATGGCAATATTTTCCGGCTCCGTCATACAGAGACCGGAATGATTATTCTGTTGCGTCTCACCAGCGGCAACTTTATCATTATCAGTGAGACGTGCCTCGCAATTATTCTTTCCCTCCAATTGACGATTGAATTTCGCCTGTTCAATGACACAGAATTCCGTGATTGTATCGATTAAAAATGATGGAAGTCCCTCTTGAATGAGTTTCTCGATAATTGTCGGCGATCTGGATACGGCGGCAATTGTCAAGAGTTGGCCCTCGCTGAGATTGAGATAGCGATTCTCGGTGAGCATGAGACTCGCTGTGAATAGCGTTTTTGCGTTGATGCCACTTTTTGTGTCGTCTGTTTGTATTTCCGTTTCTTTCGTGTCGTCTGAAACTGACGCCGAATTTTGTTGTTGTTGCTGCTGCTGCTCGTCACCACAATAAACTGGGACGAATATTTGCAGTCGTTGAAAGAGCATGAAAAATGCGTTTGGTTGAACGTGACAAAATGCGCAGAGAACTGAGTCCACTGCTTCCTTGAGGGCCGAATGTGGATCGAGAACCAGCGTCCATTGAAAGAGCGCGTCGAAGAGGCTGTCCGTTAGGAGATTTGATAAATTGTACTTCGGCGGTTCCTGAGAAACAAATTTTAATATTTAACTACATTTCTTTTTCATTAATTCAAAAGTTAAACAATTTTTTAGAATAAAGTCAGGGCTCGAAGCAATGAAAGTATTTTAAAAAAAAGCGGACTTCACGGATTAAAAATTAAAAATTACGGACCAACTGAAAAAAATAGAATCAGGCCGAATCAAATATAAGAGAACAATTTACTAAAAACTAGAAAATCAATTTTCATAAATATAAAACATGAAGAAATCGATAACTTCGAGTCTTCGACTCGAAGTCATCCATTTCTTCATGTTTAATAATAATTAATATTAATTATTAATAAAAAATAATTGATAATAATTAAAATCATCAATTCAATTATTATTTTTCAGAATTTTTATCTAAAATTCTTCTTTATATCGATTATTTTTAATAATTTTCAAAAAAGTTCTTTGACAATTTTCAAATTCATTTCTTTACAATATTTAATTTTACGAAATTTCAATTATTAGTTAAATTCTTTTATTAAATAGATATTAAAAAATAGAAACTGAAAATAGTATTAGAAAAACTGAATTAAACTTTTTCGAAAAAATTAATTAGAAAATTCAATTATTTTTCAAAATTCACGTTATATTGCTTTTAATATTCAATGATTATGTAAAATTTTAACTAAAATTCATTTTTATAAAATAAAATTCAATTTTTATTAGAATATTCTACTAGAACTCAAATATTTAAATAAAAATAAAACACAATTAAATAATTTATTGAAGAATTGAACGTTTCATAAAATTCAATTCCTATAAAAAATTGTTATCAACAAATTATCAAATACTTGAATTCTATTAACGAATTTTAATAAAATTTTTAACAATAATTTCATTTTTAGAGAAATTCGATTAAAATTGTATTAAAAATAATTGAAATTCGGCATTCAATTTTATTATTTATGAAAATAATGAATATAATTGAATTTTTGCGAAGAATTTTATTGGAATTTTCAAAAATAATTAAATTCTTGTAATAAATTAACAGGAATTCAATTATTTTTAAAAAATTTTAATAAAATTCTTGGCATAAATTAAAAATAACAAAATTCTTAGCAGATATTTAATTACTTTCAGAAATTTAAATAAATTTTTTTCGCAGGAATTTAAATATTTTCGTAAAATAATAAAAATCTTTGCAGGGAATTAATTATTTTCAATAGTCTTAATAAAATTCTTTGCAAGAATTCAATTATTTTCAAAAATATTAGAATTTTAGCAGAAATTCAAACATTTCAAAAAGTTTTGATAAAACTTTTTCTGGTAGAAATTCAATTATTTTTAAGACAATTTTTAAAAAATTTCCCAATTTCAAATCTTGGGAAAAATTAACAGGAATTCAATAATTTTTTAAAATTTTAATAAAATTTTTGGCATAAATTAAAAATAACAAAATTTTTAGCAGATCTTAAATTACTTTCAGAAATTTAAATAAATTTTTTTCGCAGGAATTTAAATATTTCCGTAAAATAATAAAAATCTTTGCAGGGAATCAATTATTTTCAATAGTCTTAATAAAATTCTTTGCAAGAATTCAATTATTTTCAAAAATATTAGAATTTTAGCAGAAATTTAAACATTTTACAAAGTTTTGATAAAACTTTTTTTGGTAAAAATTCAATTATCTTTAAGACAATTTTAAAAAAAATTTCCCAATTTCAAATCTTGGGAAAAATTAACAGGAATTCAATTATTTTTTAAAATTTTAATAAAATTCTTGGCATAAATTAAAAATAACAAAATTCTTAGCAGATCTTTAATTACTTTCAAAAATTTTAATAAATTTTTTTCGCAGGAATTTAAATATTTTCGTAAAATAATAAAAATCTTTGCAGGGAATCAATTATTTTCAATAGTCTTAATAAAATTCTTCGCAAGAATTCAATTATTTTTAAAAATATTATAATTTTAGCAGAAATTCAAACATTTTAAAAAGTTTTGATAAAACTTTTTTTGGTAAAAATTCAAATATTTTTAAGACATTTTGAAAAAAATTTCCCAAATTTCAATTATTTTTTTATAATCTAAGATTTTAACTAAAATCTATTTATAAATCAAAGTTTATGAAAAAATTCTATCAGAATTCAATTATTTAAATACAAAAATAAATAATTTATTGAATAATTCAATGTTTCTTGGAATTCAATTCCTGTTGAAAATTTTATCAACAAATTTTTAAACAATTAAATTCTTTAGACGAGTTTTAATAACATTTTTGAGAATTTTTTCGAGGAATTCGATTAAAATTGTATTAAAAATAATTAATTTCCTAAAAAGAATTTTTATTATACACGAAAATAATTGAATCCCGATAAAAATTTTATCAATTATGAAAATAGTTGAATGATTGCGAAGAAATTTATAAATAAAAATTTGTTATTAATGAAAATCATTTGAAATTATTATTTTTTGAAAATAACTAAAAGTTTTTTGTAGAATTTTATTAAATTTTGTTTTTAAATAAATAAATTCTTTTGGTAAATTTTATTAAAATAGTAGATATTGTACAATATTTAATTTTTGCGAAGAATATTATTACTTTTGAAAATAATTCAAATTTTGCAATGGATTTTATTGAAATTTTTGAAAATAATCGAATTTTATTACTTTAGAAAATAATTGAATTCATGTGATAAATATTGTCAATTGTGAAAATAATTGAAATTTTTTAATGAATTTTAATAAAATTTTTGAAAATGATTGAATTTTGTTGAAGAGTTGTGCTATTTATTTATACAGATAATTGAAATGTTGACGTTTTTTAGTTTTTTTTTGTAAAAATATATGAATTTCGGAGAAGAATTTTAATATTTCTCAAAGATAATTGAGATTTTGACGAGAATTCAAAAAAATTTTGTAACATAATTGAATTTTTAGCGAAGAATTTTATGACTTTTAAAAATAATTGAATTTTTGCAATCATTTGTAATTTCTCTAAAATTCTCCAAATTATATCGTACAATTTACGAACTTTTCATCCTTTTTCAATTGAATTACAGACTTTACTGACCTTTTTTTTAAAAAAAAGGGACTTTTACGGTCTTGAAACAAAGTTACGGACTTTTTCAGGATTTACGGACCTACTTCGAGTCCTGATAAAGACATTGACTAATTAAATAACCATTATTGTTTATTATTCTCCAAAAATTTTTAATTATTTGCAAAAAAAATAACAAAGTTAAAGGAAAAAAAGTGAAAAGGAGACAAGAAGACTATGTAAATATTTAATTTACTTTTAAGCTTACCAATTGTGACACTTTCCAAATAACAGACGAAATGCAGTGAATATAAACAGCAGGCGGCGAAGAGCTCTGCGATTGCGCTTGATTCGAGCAATTGCGGGCGACTTCCTCGAGCCACTCGAGCACGGCGGCCATACGTGTCGCGCAATGCGTGTCCTGTGAGCAGCAAAGTTGCTGCAACAATTCAATGACCATTTGCACTGTCGACGTCTCCTGATTCGAAGTGTGCGCCTGAAAGAGCGTCGCCGATCGATTGTTTAGAAGCAAATTGATCAGCAGTAATCCCAATTCTCGAGAATGAAGTCCTAGTTGAAATAGAACACGTTCCAAATTCGATGTGAATAGAGAAGGCGCCGGGAGGAGGAGAAGATTGCAGCACGATTCCACGAGTCCCTCCACGGAGGCAGCGGAATTTAGAACTTCTTCGGCGAGTCGCGCATTCATTGCACTCACTGACAAACACTGATGCAATAATCGTAGCCATCCGAGACTCTTCTTTGTCAATTGCTCCTCGTCCAGAGCTTCGATCGTTGATTTCGTGTCTCCAAATGCGGTCGTCCCTGAAAGATAACAAAAATTTCAGTTTAATTTCAATTTAACTTCAATTTAATTTCAATTCAATTTCAATTTAATTTCAATTTAATTTCAATTCAATTTCAATTTCAATTCAATTTCAATTCAATTTCAATTCAATTTCAATTCAATTTCAATTTAATTCTATTTTACCAATAGAGAAAATAAAAGAGCAAATAAAATCCCTCACCGAGAATCTGAATGTTGCTCAAACTAATATCGGGCGAGTCCTTCGGCTTATAAAGTCGGACAAGAACGGCAGTGGCGACTTTCGGTTGAGAGAGTGTGATTTTAATGAAAGTCAAACCAGCAGTTGACATTGGCGGACAAACGGGAGTCATTGCTGAATTTGCCTCGCGTGCAATTTCCAAAGCAACGGCCGAGGGACACGTCGCCAACGAAGTGACGTGCGGTTGAAGTTCAACTTCCTTGAGTAAAATCGCACACTTCAATGTTATCGTGAGATCGACCCACGCCTCGTCCGGATAGAAATGATATGTCCACGCGGCTGTTCGCGTTCTTCTCTGCGGAGTTGGACTCTGTATTAAAACATCGGCCGGCTGTGCCGTTGAATTCACCCAAGTGATCGTTCCAAGTGGTGCGAAATTCACTAAACCACTATTACTGCTACTACTGCCACCGCCGCTTCCACTTGACGAGGCGAGATTTGGTGTATTTGAAAGATGCTGCATGACAAGAGCGATAACGCCAGGTGACGCGTAGCCGCCCTCGTTATTTGCCTTACTCGACTTCACCAAATTCTCACAAAGTACTTTAACACCGCCCATTCCGGTGAAAATTGCCAATGATGTTTCATTGTCGAGAACGCGGAGAATGTACCAGAGAAGTGGCTCTGAGAGTTGCATCATTCCCAGCTGACGACTCAATGTCGATTTTCCACATGCTGAAAAAAAGGGAAAAATTTTTTACAGTCAGAATTCATTTTTTAAAAATGCAAAAGCCTAGGATCGATTTTAAGTCAAGATGTAAAAAAAATTTGTTTTAATCGACTCAACGGACAAAAAACTTCGTCTTCTTTACTCTGGTTAGTCAACAATTTTATTTTGCATTTTCCACTTTTCCCTAATATACAAAATAGTATTTTACCTATTTTCAATTTAAATTTTGTTCTAAAATCCAATTCTTCTCAAAATTATTACAATTCTTTGATCAAATTCTTGTAACAGTCAATTTTTTTCGAATTATTTCAATTATTTTTCAAATTTTTGTAAAAGACAATTATTTCAATTATTTTTCAAATTTTTGTAAAAGACAATTATTTCAATTATTTTTCAAATTTTTGTAAAAGACAATTATTTCAATTATTTTTCAAATATTCGTATAAAATTCAATTATTTTCAAAGTATTTCGATAAAATTTAACAACACAATTTTCAAAAGTTTAAGTACATTAAGTAATTATTACTGTTCATATTTTGAAAACATTAATAAAATTTCACAAAAGAATTCAATAATTTTCTACAATTGTAATAAATCCTTCTAAACAATTCAATTATTTTTTCAAGTAGTAAATTCTTTACAAATTCTTACGTTTCTTTACAATTCAATTATTTTTCAAACAATATTTAATTGAATTCCTCGGAAGAGATCAATTTTTAAAAATATTTTTAACAAATTTCGAAAAAAATTCAATTTTTTTCTGAAATTTTAATAAATCCTTCAAAATAATTAAATTATTCTTACAAATATAGTACAATTCGATGAATTTTATAAATAGTAAAATCCTTTGCAGAAATTTAATTATTTTCAATAGAATTTTTAATAGAATTTCTCGAAAGAATTTTAATCCTTAAATATTAATGTAAAATTAATTTATTTTCTAAAATTTTAATAAATTTTAGGGAACAATTTAATTTAATTATAACTTTCAAATTTCTTCAATTATTTTTCAAATTTTTGTAAAAGATTATTCAATTATTATTCAAATTATTGACTATTCAAATTATTTCAATTATTTTTCAAATATTCGTATGAAATTCAAATTTTTTCAAATTATTTCAATTATTTTTCAAATTTTCGTATAAAATTCAATTCTTTTCAAATTATTTCAATTATTTTTCAAATTTTCATATAAAATTCAATTCTTTTCAAATTATTTCAATTATTATTCAAATTTTTGTAAAAAATTCAATTATTTTCAAATTATTTCAATTATTTTTCAAATTTTCGTATGAAATTCAATTCTTTTCAAACTATTTCAATTTCAAAAAAATGTAACGAAATAATTGAATTTTACAAGAGTTAAGTTTTTGAAGTCTTATAAGTAATTGAATTTTAAAAAGTTTTAAATTAAAGTTCTGAAAAATTTGTATTTAAAATAATTTTAATTAAAAATTCTAAAAGTAATTGAATTTTGCAAGAGATAAGTTTTGAACTTTTTATAAATAATTGAATGTTAAAAAATTTTAAATTAAAGTTCTGAAAAATTTGTATTAAAAATAATTTAAATTAAATTTTTTGCAGGAATTCAATTATTTTCAAAACAATTTTAATTGATTTCCTCGGATGAATTCAAATATTTTTAAATATTTTCATAAATTTGATTTATTTCCTAAAATTTTAATCAATGCTTCGAGACAATTGAATTATTTTTATAAATACTAAAATTCTTTGAAGAAATTAAATGATTCTTAAACCAATTTAAATAAAATTACACGAAAGAATTTAATTGTTTTCAAAAATTTCCATAAAATTCAATTGTTTTCAAATTATTTCAATTTCAAAAAAATGTATCGAAATAATTGAATTTTTAAAAGTTTTAAATTGAACTAATGAAAAATTTGCATTAAAAATAATTTTAATTAAAAATTCTAAAAATAATTTAATGTTACAAGAATTTACGTTTGCAATTTTTATAAATAAATGAATTTTTAAAGGTTTTTATTTAAAGTTTTGGAAAAATTGACTTCTAAATTATTTTAATTAAAAAATCTGAGAATAATTAAATAAATTAATAATAATTAAATTTTACAAAAATTATGTTTCATATTTTTGTAAAATTCAATTCTTTTCAAATTATTTCAATTAATTTTTTAAATTTTCGTATAAAATTCAATTCTTTTTAAATTGTTTCAATTATTTTTCAAATTTTCGTATAAAATTCAATTTTTTTAAAATTATTTCAATTTCGAAAAAATTTGACGAAATAATCGAAGTTAATAAGAGTTTTAAGTTTTGAATTTTTATAAATAATTGAATTTCAAAACGTTTTAAATTGATGTTCTGGAAAATTATATTCAAATTTTCGAAATTGTTTCTTCGGAAACATTTTTAATAATAAATTTGTATTTAAAAATTCTAAAAATAATTTAATGTTACAAGAATTTACGTTTGCAATTTTTATAAATAAATGAATTGTTAAAGGTTTTTATTTAAAGTTTTGGAAAAATTAAATTCTAAATTATTTTAATTAAAAATGCTGAGAATAATTAAATAAATTAATAATAATAATAATTAAATTTTACAAAAATTATGTTTCAAATTTTTGTAAAATTCAATTCTTTTCTAATTATTTCAATTATTTTTCAAATTTTCGTATAAAATTCAATTCTTTTCAAATTATTTCAATTATTTTTCAAATTTTCTTATAAAATTCAATTCTTTTCAAATTATTCCAATTATTTTTCAAATTTTCTTATAAAATTCAATTCTTTTTATTTCAATTTCAAAAAAATGTAACGAAATAATTGAATTTTACAAGAGTTAAGTTTTTGAATTCTTATAAATAATTGAATTTGAAAACGTTTTAAATTGAAGTTCTGGAAAATTTGTATTTAAAATCGTTTTAATTAAAAATTCTAAAAATAATTGAATTTTACAAGAATTTACGTTTGGAATTTTTATAAATAAATGAATTTTGAAAGGTTTTTTATTAAAGTTTTGGAAAATTTGAATTCTAAATAATTTTAATTAAAAATTCTGAGAATATAATTAAATAAAATAATAATAATTAAATTTTACAAAAATTATGTTTCAAATTTTTGTAAAATTCAATTCTTTTCAAACTATTTCAGTTAGTTCTCAAATTCTCTCACATTTTCCTCTAAAAACGCGATTATTTGTCTCAAAAATTTAATAAAATTCCGCATATTATTAAATTTTGATTCCATTTTGAATAAAAAAAATAGAAGAAGAAAAATTCCAACTTACAAGAAGCGAGGTACTGATTAACAGGATTCAACACCAAAGTCGGACTGCTCGCCTTCTTGGTGAGTGTCGAGAGCAATTGAAAAGTCGCATCGGGAATTGACGGCGGATCGCCAAGATCGGCCGTCGCCTTACTAGCCGAACTATCGCCAAGCAACATAGCCAAAGACGAACCCGTACTATGACCCAGTGCACCCAACAATCTCATCATCGTCGGCTCATGCTGCAGAACCGTATCAGCCACACACGGCACTCTCGGTTTCGGTGTTCCACTCTGTTGTTGCTGCTGCTGTTGTTGCTGTTGCATTCTCATCGACGACGTCTGCTGTTGTTCCGCAACTTTACTCTCGTCCGTCTGCGAAGTATTCGTCGAAGTCTGCGCCTCCATTTTCCCACTACCACCACCACTTCTCTGAGAATTCACCAATTCACCAAGTTCCATTTCCGTCATCGAATCAGTTCGCACACTCCTCACACTCGGCAATGGCGTTTGAACCAAACGACAAACGAGTTTAATGAGAGCGACAATCAGTGAGTCCCAGGAGGCGGGACGATTTTGACGCGCGTCACCACCGAGAACACAGGCATAGAGTCCACCGAAATTATTCGTTTGATTCGATGAGTCGACGAGTCCACGACATTGGGCCTCGACTCCGTAGCCTCGCACATAAGTCGAGACAAGTTCGCTGACACATTCGGTGATGCTCATCGCTGTTCCCAAATCCGTGTGGGTGAAATTTAAATTCAAAAGGGATGTGATCAGTTTGCATTGGGCGTCGAGTGGTCCACGACGAACGGCCAGTGGTCCGCCGGGTTGGACCAATTGATACACGAGCCAGAGGAGTAGTTCCTTCAAGGCATTGCCTAAAGTACTTCCTGGAGTTATTACATCGCACCAGAGTTCCAAACGCACCAAAAAGTCCTGCAGCGCTTGACAAACAATTGGTCCAGCCTGCAAAGAAACAATTTTTGAATTGAATTTATAAAAGTGTAAAATACAATAACAAAATCTCATCCATTTCAGAAATCGGTGCCTTTCCGAAAAGATTTAAAGATAAAAAAAAATATTTAAAGATAAAAGATATAAAAATAAACAAATAAAAATTATAAACTGCAACGATGAAACTCACCATTCCGTATTGTTTGTCGGATGTATCGACATTGAGACCACTTCCGGACAAGAGTCTGAGGAGCATTGGTCCCATGTTTCTTTCCTTGACGATGCAACCGGCCATTCCGCCCAAGAGTCCATCGAGCGGCGTACTACAGTTCGCAGCTTCCGGCGCATCGGTTTGCAACGGTTGATTGCTCGCCAGTGTTAAACACTGCAATGCGTGGCACCAAGCTCTCAGCGAAACACAAGAATGCCAAGAAAGTACGGAAATTATTCCCGAAATTGCCGTCGAGCTCAGGGGAATCACTGGCGTCAACGACGTATCAAATTGACAAGAATTACTCAATTCCGTCGATGCGTCCAAATTCAAAGTCAACCAGAGTTGCAGGACCAGCTCGAAACTCGTTCCATCGCGCTGCAATCGGAAAAAACAAAATCAGTCGCTAATTATTTTGTCAAACAATGAGAATTTTTAATATAGAAATAAATCTACTTCTGCAAATAAAAAAGAAAAATTTCGATAGCACGGCTCGCAAAAATTCAATTATGTTACAAAATTTTTTTGAATTCTCGTCAAAATCTCAATTATCTTTGAGAAATATTAAAATTCTTCTCCGAAATTCATATATTTTTACAAAAAAAAACTAAAAAACGTCAACATTTCAATTATCTGTATAAATAAATAGCAAAATTCGTCAACAAAATTCAATTACTTTCAAAAATTTTATTAAAATTCATTTAAAAATTGCAATTATTTTCACAATTGACAATATTTATCACACGAATTCAATTATTTTCGATTATTTTCAAAAATTTCAATAAAATCCATTGCAAAATTTTAATTATTTTCAAAAGTAATAATATTCTTCGCAAAAATTAAATATTGTTCAATAGCTACTATTTTTACAAAATTTACCAAAAGAATTTAATTATTTAAAAACAAAATTTAATAAAATTCTATAAAATACTTTTAATTATTTTCAAAAAATAATAATTTCACATTGATTTTCATTAATAACAAACTTTTTTTATAAATTTCTTCGCAATCATTCAACTATTTTCATAATTGATAAAATTTTTATCGGGATTCAATTATTTTCCGTAAATAATAAAATTCTTTTTAGTAATTCAATTATTTTTAAAAGAATTTTAATCGAATACCTCGAAAATTTTTTAAAAATTTTATTAAAATTCATTAAAATATTTCAATTATTTTCTAAAGTAATAAAATTCGATTATTTTCAAAAATTTCAATAAAATCCATTGCAAAATTTGAATTATTTTCAAAAGTAATAATATTCTTCGCAAAAATTAAATATTGTTCAATATCTACTATTTTTATAAAATTTACCAAAAGAATTTAATTATTTAAAAACAAAATTTAATAAAATTCTACAAAAACTTTTAATTATTTTCAAAAAAATAATGAAAAGTTCACAAGAATTTCATTAATAACAAATTTTTTTTATAAATTTCTTCGCAATCATTCAACTATTTTCATAATTGATAAAATTTTTATCGGGATTCAATTATTTTCGTAAGCAATAAAATTCTTTTTAGGAATTCAATTATTTTTAAAAGAATTTTTATCGAATTCCTCGAAAAATTCTTTAAAATTTTATTAAAATTCGTCCAAAGCATTTAATTGTTTAAAAATCTGTTGATAAAATTTTTAATAGGAATTGAATTCCAAGAAACATTCAATTATTCAATAAATTAGTTATTTTTGTATTTAAATAATTGAATTCTGATAGAATTTTTTCGTAAACATTGATTTATAAATAGATTTTAGTTAAAATCTTAGATTATAAAAAATAATTGAATTTGGGAAATTTTTTTCAAAATGTCTTAAAAATTGTTGAATTTTTACCAAAAAAAGTTTAATCAAAACTCTTTGAAATGTTTAAATTTCTGCTAAAATTCTAATATTTTTGAAAATAATTAAATTCTTGCAAAGAATTTAATTGAGACTATTGAAAATAATTTATTCCCTGCAAAGATTTTTATTATTTTACGAAAATATTTAAATTCTTGCGAAAAATTTTATTTAAATTTCTGAAAGTAATTTAAGATCTGCTAAAAATTTTGTTATTTTTAATTTATGCCAAAAATTTTATTAAAATTTAAAAAAATTATTGAATTCCTGTTAATTTATTACAAGAATTTAATTATTTTTGAAAATTCTTCGCAAAAATTCAATTATATTCATAATTTCATAAATAATAAAATTCAATGCAGAATTTCAATTATTTTTAAAACATTTTTAATCGAATTTCTCTAAAAATGTAATTATTCTTAAAAATTTTATAAAAATTCGTTAGTAGAATTCAAGTATTTGATAATTTGTTGATAACAATTTTTTATGGGAATTGAATTTTAAGAAACGTTTTTATTTAAATATTTGAATTCTAGTAGAATATTCTAAAAAAAATTGAATTTTATTTCATAAAAATGAATTTCAGTTAAAATTTTAGATAATCATTGAATATTAAACGCAATATAGCGAGAATTTTAAAAAATAATTGAATTTTGTAATTAATTTTTTTGAAAAAGTTTAATTGAGTTTTTTTTATACTATTTTCAGTTTCTATTTTCTAATATTTATTTAGTAAAAGAATTTAACTAATAATTGAATTTCGTAAAATTAAATATTGTAAAGAAATGAATTTGAAAGTTGTCAAAGAACTTTTTCGAAAATTATTAAAAATAATCGATATAATGAAGAATTTTAGATAAAAATTCTGAAAAATAATCATTGTTTTGATGATTTTAATTATTATAAATTATTTATAGTTATGAAGAATTGAATTTCTAGTTTTAAGTAAAATGTTCTATTATATATTTTCATTTTTTCTCACCTGAATATACATTTCGGAGAAAATTTTATCGAAACAACGCGTAAGCATCATTAAACTCGAAGGAACTGTGTCGTTTGAATTCCAAGTCTCCTGCGTTCGATCGTTCCAGCCGGGATTTTGCCTCGAACTGCCAGACTGTGAATTTCGTGTCGAATCCGAAGGAACCTGAAATTATTTTCCCAAATAAAATTCTAAAACGCCTGGAAAAATATATTTTCCCATCTTTCCACTCTTAATTTACTAAAGAAACTTACGTTAATCGTTGCGTTTAAACTGAGAGGCAAATTATAAGCGCCAAGTGTCGAGAGTCTTCGCAAAGCGATTTCCACCGCAGTTTCAACTCCATACTCCAATCGTGCGTCCACCGCCAACGATACAAAAGTCCTAGGACGAGAAATCCTAGAATTACTCCTTAAGTTAGAAGTATTTTTTTTTTTAAACAACGTTAATAAAACATCATTTCAAATATTTCACCAAAAAAAAGGTACTATAAATCCAATTATAAAACTAAACAATTTTTAAAATCCAAATTATCAAAAAAGAAACAAAAAAATGCTTCCCTTCCTCCACGAGAAAGCAATTAATTACAATAAAGTGTTTAAAAAAATAATAATGTATCGGTAAATACCAGGAACTTGAAGACGAAGGATATTTCGGAATGGTTCCGCCTTTTTTCATGATACTCTTTCCCCGTTCGAGAATATCGTCGAGATAAATCTCCAGTTCACTGTCGTCAGATTCGAAGAGTGAGGGAAGACTGAAACCATTTGACTTGGAAGTTGACGCATTGGGTGGATTCACGACAATACTGTCCTGTGTATCGTCATCGCCGTCCGCGAATCCCTCGTCGGCGCCCAAAGTACTCGAGGAATTACTTGTACCAGCAACCGGTGCCGGCTCCTCGTCATTACTGCCCCTCGCCTCCTCAGCGCCAAGCAGATCGAATATTTCCTCTGATGGACTCGCTTTATGCGCGTTTGTCAATCTTGGATACAATCTTCCACCTGGACATTTTTTGCCAAATTTTGTCAATTCAAAAGAAAATGCCACTTCAAAACTTTACTTCAATTGCGAATCAATTTTATCGAATAATTAATAAATATAATAAATAAATAAAATAAATAAATAAAATAAATAAATACTAATTAATAAATAATAATAAATAAATAAATAAATAAAATAAATTATTAAAACTTGTAATACAAAATTATTTTTTAAGCGAAATGGTAGAATTATTTCTACTAAATTTAAACAAACTTGGTTACAGAAAGAAATCGTTAAATAGAAAGAAATGTTATGCTAAACAGAAAGAAACGTAAATTTCTCCTTGTAATAAAAAATACATAAAAGAAAATTTACCTTCGAGAAGATCTTGTAGTAGACAGGAAACTGCGTGAATCGACCAAGCAGTGTCCGACGCTCCAGTTGCTAATTTTACTAGTTTTAAAAGTTGTTCCTCCGTCATGAGCTCGCCCAAACTAATTGCAGGTCGCGTGGAAATTACAAGCCTCGCGACTACCTATTTTTTTTTGAAAAATAAATAGAAAAATAGTAATTAAAATAAAAATGAATCTAAAACTATATTGACAATTTGGTCAAAAAATTTTATCAATTATTACTCAAAAAAAAGAATTAAAAAGGTACCTTGCAAGCCAGGAGAAACATGTCCATGTTTGAAGAATTATTTATAATTAAAGCAACGAGTCCCCTTGCCACTGGTAAAACATTCTGATGCGACAGATTTGTCGTGTAATCAACTTCTGGTTCATTATTACTCTCCGTTCTACTGTCAAGAAATTTAATTAATTAATTTAATTAATTTTCATTCAAATCATTCAAATTAATTACAATTCATCTAATTAATTTTCATTCAAATTAATTCCAATTCATCTAATTAATTTCCAATTCAAATTAATTCCAATTCATCTAATTAATTTTCATTCAAATTAATTCCAATTCATCTAATTAATTTCCAATTCAAATTCATTCCAATTATTAAAAAAAAACTATAAACAATATTTCAAATCCAAATTGTCAAAAAAGAAACAATTTTCGAGTCTCGGAGAATAATAATAATTTCTACTGATTAATTAAATGTTTAGTAAAAAAAAATTAAGACTTTGTAGAAGAATTTGCATAATAATAATAATAATAATAATAATAATAATAATAATAATAATAATAATAATAATAAT
Source organism: Leptopilina drosophilae (assembly GCA_032873175.1). Taxonomy (NCBI): domain Eukaryota; kingdom Metazoa; phylum Arthropoda; class Insecta; order Hymenoptera; family Figitidae; genus Leptopilina; species Leptopilina drosophilae. The sequence goes on from CM065484.1 coordinate 48,993,412, forward strand.
AAGTCTATTTCATACCGTCCACTGGGATGCGTGGGGATTCGTGAACTCCGCGAGGAATAAAGTTCATTGCTCATTGAGAGTAGATCCTTGATGTGTTTCACGGAATGTTGTTTGACTGTTTTCTTAAAAAATCGTTCCTGCGATTTTAAAGCAGCCTCGAGTTTACTTGATAATGTTGCCGCTTGCGACGAGAGCGCCGTTCGTGCCTGCGACGTTGCTTGAAATACCTTTTTTGCTTGCTCAAAATCTTGAAGCTGCTGCTTGTGATGCATTAAACGTTTCTGCAATTTTCTCTTGTGATTCGTGCAGCTCGACGAACGATTTGATTTCGAGTACTTTCGCTGCATTGACGATTCGCCATGAATGAAGTCCCATCGCGACGAGAGTCCTATTCAGAAAACCGTCATTATTATAAAACAAAGTCTAAACAAAATTCTAAGATTCTAAAAAAAAAAAAAAATTCTAAAATTCATTCTCATTCAAAAATAAAGCCTAAAATAAATAAATAAATATAAATAAATAAATTCAAAAATTCTAAAATAAGTTCCAAGATTCTAAGATAAATTTTAAAATTCTGAAACAAATTTTAAAACAAATAAATGTAAATATTTTTCGTTCCATTTGAAAAAGGAGAAATTTTGTTTAGTTTTTCATTTAAACAGAGTGTTTTGTGATTAATTTTTTTTTTCTTTTTTGGTGGATGTGTGGCTCTTGAGAATTTTGCACTGACCTTGTTCTTTGGTTTTCTCATGATTGTCATCAAGATACTGGGAATGTGAAGCGGTAGTGTCTAAGCACACGGAGAGGAAGAGAAGGACCCAACTAATGAGTGTTGTGTCGAGTTGATTCGAACTGGATTGCTCCCGATTGGAAATTGGGGCCAGAAGTCTACCAAGCGTACGGACCATCGCGTCAATAACCGATGATTTGTTTGCGCCCGTTATCAGTGATTTTCGTCCGAGGAATGTTAGTAAAATGAAGACCCTGCAAAATGATTTCAAGCTTAGAGGAAAAATCGAAAAAAAAACCTAAAATACTAAAAGAATATTATTTTCTTATTCAACTATTTAACAAAAGAATATTTTTTATTCAATTATTTACCAAAAGAATATTTTTTTAAAATTATTTACCAAAAGAATATTTTTTTAAAATTATTTACCAAAAGAATATAATTTTTTAAAATTATTTACCAAAAGAATATTTTTTTTAAATTATTCACCAAAAGAATATTTTTTTAAATTATTTACTAAAAAATAATTTTGTACTTCTTATTTTTCTTCCATTTCTATATTTAAATTCTCATTTCGCTAATAAATAAATAAAATGACAATAATGATTAGATGAAGTTGAGGATGAGTAAAGAAATAAAATTTCAAAATATTAGAAAAGCTGTCAATTGGAAAAATAAGTTATTTTTGTTGTTTTGTTGTTATTATTATTTTTTGTCTACCTGTCTTGGGGGAAAATGTGAGTAGACGAGGCCGTGAATAGTGTCGTGAGTGTGTTGGCGAGGAAATTTCCCCACCACGGTTGATGTCCGGCCATTCGTGCAAGTAATGCGACGGCATGAAGTTGTAGTCGAGGTGCCGGAGTCACGACGCAAATCGATTTGAAAAGTTTCTCGCAAATCGTCGGCGTGAACGCTTCGTACAAAGTCGCCGGAACCTTAACGGAACACGAATTTAAAAGATATTAATTAGAAAACAATCAAATAAAAAGAAATACTAAGGAAGATATTAATTGAAAAACAATCAAATAAAAAGAAATACCAAGGAAGATATTAATTAAAAAAATAACTATTAAATGAAAAAAATAGAATTATATTAATTAAAAATAACTACTAAACACGAAAAAGAAAAAAGAAAGGCATTAATTAAAAAACTACTATTAAATACAAAAAATAGAAAGGTATTAATTAAAAAACAACTATGAAATACAAGAAAATAGTCGGAAAGATATTAATTAGAAAGATATTATAAAAATTAAAAAAAGGACCAGTGATAAATTGAAAGAAAAGTATCTTACGCTTGGAACGGGTCCAATTTCATAAACTGTGTACAATAGAATGTCCAGCAAAGTTTCTCCGAGTATTTTCAATTTATCGCTGGAAGCGCTCGCCAAGGAGCTCGATGGCGTATTTCGAGGTCCTCTCCACGACTCCAGTCGTCTCCACACTCCGCGAACGACATTCAATTGATGTTGGAACATAATGCATTCCTTGAACAGAAAAACATTAATTTTTATTAATTTTATTTATTTAAATTTAAATAAATATTTTATTTTATTTATTTTCTTTTAATTTTATAATAAAATTGAATAATAATAAGAAAACGATTAATTTTAATTAAAAAACTAAAAGAGAAATGCCCAGAAAATTAAATTGATTATAATTTAAAATAACGATTATAATAATCGTCGTTTATTATTTTTTTTTGAGAAATCATAATAAATACAATTTATAATAATAAATATTATATTTTAGTTTTTTTTTAATATAATAATAGTTTATTATTTTTTTTGAGAAATGTAATAATCGATGATTATTACATTTAAAAAAAACTAAAATAATTTTAACTAAAGGGAGTGAATGAAATAATTTTATTTCTAATTGCTAATTGTTAATTGCTAATTGCTAATTTTACCTGATATGTGGCGAGAATTTTCGCCGACGGTTGTTCCTTGCTCTCCGACGAGTTTTTATTCTGAGAGAGATAATGCTGCATGTGAACGACATTTGGTGTCTCGGTACAAAGAAGAGGATCCAAAAAGCTCTTGAGTTTCTCAGTGGCCAAACTGAATCTAAAAGAAAAAACACGAGAACACGATCAAGTTTTAAAAAAAAATTGAATATTTTGATTTAAGAAAAAAATTTCTTTTGTTTTATCGTTCGTTTCTTTATTAGTGAAAATAATCAAATACCTGCACTGAACATCTTCGGCTAGGGCCGACAAAATTTGACACTGTGATTCAACTGTCGCTTGCATATTGGCCTCACTTCCACTCAGACTCGATTGACTTGCCTTCAATTCCGAATAATCCTCACCCGGTAAAATCACCAAGTGCCCATAAAACATTCCCAACGGAATTTTACATCTCGTCACTGTCATTCCATATCGACCAATCATCGTGATCTGTGGAGAAAAATTAATACAAAAACTGAGAAAAAAAAAACCAAATTAAACATATTTTTGATACTTAACAAAATTTTCAGTCAATGAAACAAATTTAAGTTAAATGTCAACGAAATCATTAAATTTACAAAAAAATAAAATAAATTTGGAAATAAATTACCTAAATTAAATTGTATTAAATTAAATATTAAATTTCAAATAAATACTAAATTTAAATTATGTATTGAATTCTGAATTGCACGAACCTTAAGATATCGGCAAACCGGCGGCGGTTGAAGATCGCTAATCACGAGCGGTTTATAGCCAATGTCACCAGCAACGGCCAAACGTGTTCCATCCAATTCCTCGCTTTTGTTCCAAATATCAATCGACAACGACACTAAGTCAACGCACGATGGAATCATCAAATCAGTGAGTAAAACAGACGATCCAAAGTCAAGAATGACAAATCTTCTCGCTCCCGAGTGCATTCTTTCGACAACCAAAGCCTGTTGCGGTGGCCAACAAAGCAATCTTCCCCAGGGAAAGTAAATCTCGTCTCTCTGAAAGACAAAAAATTTCATTACCTCCTTTTGAAATAATTTACAAAAATCAGAATTATTAACACTATTAATATTTGTAATTAAGTACTAGATAATAATAATAATAAAAATAATAATAATAATAATAATAAAAATAGTAATAAAAAAAATAATAATAATAATAAATAATAAAAATAATAATAAAAATAGTAACAATAAAAATAATTTATTCATTAATAATTAATAATTGACAAACTAAACAGAAAAAAACCCTTAACTAGAACAGCGATAACTTTCCCTAAAACATCGAAAGTATTCGTTGAAATAGCGAAAGAATTCGTTGCAATAACTAAAAATTTCGCTAATTTAGTAAAATTTCTAGTTGTTCCAGGTGAAGATTTTTTTTCCTGAAGTATTAATGAAATAATAAGTGATTAACGTATTAAACTATTAATATGTCAATCACGCTATCGTTACTAATTAAATAATACTAAAAAATAAATAAATAATATAATAATAAAAAATAATAAGTGTAATAATAAAAATAATATAATAATAAAAATTATTATAATATGAAATAATATGTTGACAAAAAAACGAAAAAGCAGAAATATTCAAAAATAGAAATATTTAAAAAATAAAAATATTTTTCATCTAAATAATTTTACATCTTCTTCTTAAACTTATCACAGAAGCAAACAATTTATTATTTTTTTTTCGTGAAATTAAGCAGGTGCATTTTTTATAATCACCAGACAGAAAATAAATAAAAGTTACAACTAAAATAATCGCTAACAAAAAATAAATTCAGTTTCTTATAAGGCAAAATTAAAAGTTCAAATAAAAAAAAATGGAAAATATTCAGGCACCTCGATTTTATGAATAAACCCAAAAATTTGTTAGTAGTTAAAAAAATGTTTAATGATGAAAATTGAAAAAAGATAAGTAAAAGATGTCGATTTGCTTTCCTAAAACAAAAGTACAATAAAAAAGAAATAAATTAAAGCTGAAAAAAGTGGTTGGAGAGTTTGTTTTTTTTTTTTGCAAATATTGTACGAAAAAAAATAAGCTGGATGATGACCATGTGAAATTAGAAAACAAGTTGAAATTGAAGAAAATTGTTTCATTTTTAATATCAAATGGTCCATCGCTGATTATAACAACTAATTGCGTGCGAAGGAAATAATATGTTGAAGTAACGAAATAACGAAATTCTATTTATAAGAAACGGAAAAAAAATGGTTCAAAAAACAAAAATATGCGAAATCGGATTTCCTTGTTTAGTTAAAAATCAGTTTTTGCAATTAAATCAGATTTAACTTGAATCAAATTTAATTTTTCCTATTTCTCTATTCTCAGTAATAATAAAGTTTTACGATTTTATTTTTCTTTTCCTATTTCACTATTTTATTAATTTATATTTATTTATTATTTTAAAGTTATTTTATTTATTTATCAAACTTATTCGATTCATTAAATTCTATTCTTCGAATTTAAATCTGATTTTATTTATTTACTAAAATTATTTTCTATATTTTTTTTCTCTATTTATTTATTATTTTTAAGTCATTTTATTTACTTATTTATCAAATTTATTTGATTTATTAAATACTAATCTTCGAATTTAAATCTATTTTTATTTATTTACTGAAATCATTTTCTATATTTCTTTTTTCTATATTTATTTATTATTTTAAAGTAATTTTATTTACTTATTTATCAAATTTATTTAATTTATTAAATTCTAATCTTCGAATTTAAATCTGATTTTATTTATTTACTGAAATCATTTTCTATTCAAATCCGATTTTTTCTTGACCAAAATTGAAAAAAAAACAATCCGCTCAAATAAAATAAAAAGAAAGAGAACAAAATCCGATTGAAAGCATTGGTATAACAATTGCAGGATTGCCACAAAAATTTTTGATTTTCCCTGATTTCTAGACAGAAATTTGCTATTTTCCCTGAACCTAGAAAAAAATTCCGATTGACTCGAAAACTCCATCCAATAATGCTTTTAATTATTATCTAAATTATCTAAATACAATTATCCAAAATTTTAACTGAAATTCTTTTTATATGTATTTCAATTAGAAAATTCTACAAGAATTGAATAATTGAATGTTTTTTAAAAATTGAATACTCAAAGAATTTAATCGACAATTTTCTAAATATTTCAATTCCTCCGACGAATTTTAATAAATTTTTCTAGAAAAATTGCATTTTCGTAATAATTCATTTGAAATTGCAGTAAAAATAATAATTCTAACTAAAATCATTTCGAGTGGAAACTTTCTAAAATCCCAAGTCGAAATCTTTTGAAATTTATTTACTTGTGTGAAAATTGTAAACGTATGAAAAGTTCAACTATTTTTCAAATTTTCAAGTTAACATTTGTTAAATAATTAGCTTTTAGTAAAATTCCCCCTTTTTTCTCGTGACTTTTCTAATTAATTTCGCTTTCGTTGCTTTTTTCCCCGAATTTCCCTGATAACTGTGGCAACCCGACAATTGTAAAAGAAAAAAAAACTTTTTCTCTTTTTGAAGAAACGAAGCAAAAAAGGAAGAAAACAAAAAAAGAAATAAAAAGGTAGAAAGTTTTTATCCACGTGAACAAAAAAACTACCTTTTTTGCACAGTTGTCTTCGTTTTTGCTCGTCGAGGTACCAATATTCATACCCGAGGATTTTTCTTTAGCAATAGATGAATCTAACACGTGGGAGCTATCATTTTGAAGAATGTGCCAGTATTGTGCTTCATCGGGCATACTAACTTCGTCGCTGATTGACCGATCATCGGGCGTCAGCGACAGATGTACCGTTGGCTTCTTTGTTATTTCCGCTTTACAATGATTTATTAAATTGCCATAGAAAGTTGTAAACTTAGCCTGAAGATCTGGTCCGAGCGAGCCATCATCCAAATTCTATAATCGACACAAGGATTCGCAAAACGATATTTTTTTTTCCTTTTCCTTTTATTATAAAAACACAGAGATAGTCTAAAACTAATCTACATTGTGCTTCTTAATGAACTGAATAATTTTTTTAAAGAAATAGTTTCGTCACAAAAATCGATAACTTATTTTAATTATTTCAAAAATGTTTCGCAATTTTCTACCCGGGTGAAAGAGAAGAAAACTTGGAAATTCGTTTAATCGTTAACTTTGTATTTATTTTTCAATCAATGCTTTTTTTATACTTATTCTCTTCTTCCAATTGAACGAAATTAAAAATTTTATTAACACTTCTTTGCAAATTGGCAAAAAAAAAAAAATTACGCGCGTAAGTTTCTTAAATCGACGGAATTTTGTTATTATTCGAGAAATTGCGATCAACTTACATATGAGTGTTGAATTATTTTGATTCCGAGTCCAGAATTGAAGCCACTTCCCGGATGCGGACTGTCGTAAATAATTGGCGCCATATTCACCAGATTGTTCGCGCCAGTGTCGATTTTTTCCATTTTCGTTCCGTCCGAAGCGGCGTGACACGTAAAGTGCAAGGGCTCAACCTTTTTATCAACAAAATTGAATTAATTTTGTTTTTGTTTAAAAGAATATCGACTAATAGTAAAATTAAATAAATAAATTAACGAGAATTAAATTAAAATCAAACCTCGAGAAGTCCTTTCATGCTATGATTAGCGCTCAACGTCTTGAGATAGAGTTTACTCGGCACAATTGTTTCACTGGAGTGCGATGGCAACGTGAGTAGATCTCGCAAATCAATAGAGTCCTGTGAATGACTCGATGTTGTTGTTGTAATTGACGTGATTGTTGGCTCGCCAGAAACAGCGCTCGCATATGTGACTGGCGTTGAACTGAATTTCGGCGGCACCGGCGGATCCATATCGAATAATTCCGTCTCGAACGGCGAATTATAGAGGCCAAATCTTGTCGCCAGCAATAAATGATGTGGATTAACGCGATTTGACATTTCCGTGGAAATTTGTTGCATTAGAGTTATACATTGTTGAGCGATACTGTGATTACGATCGAGTGGCAATAATCGTGTAATGAGAATTGCAAACCAACGCAGAGAGCCCGCCCATTGTACATTGACAATTGATGGCAACAATGTCACGCAAACTGCGAGTACAGCCTCCTCGAAGGAATGTGGCAATGGATCGTCTAAATTGTGAAGTCCTCTGCGAAGAAAGTTGGCACTTGAATATTTTTCACAATTTAGAGAAAAAGAAAGAAAAAACATTTTTAAAAAAGAAAGAAAAAACAAAAAAAAAGAAAAAACATTAAAAAACAAAGAATGAAAGAAAGAAAAAAAAGAAGAAGAAGAAGAGAAAAAATCTTACTCGCTGCACAATACGATGAGTTTTATGCACTTGTGTGAAATACTTCGTCCAGCGTACAAGAGACAAGTGCGTAATAAAACCGAAAGTTTCGCTTGAACACAGCGCACAGTTTCCAGCTGCATTGCCTTTGTCTCGACACTATTTTGACAGGTTCGTAGTCTCGTCAGTCGTATTGCCACAACCCAAATAAGAATATCGAGAGCTATCGACTGCGTAATTGATGACCTGAAATTAATTTCAATCAGCGTAAAATATTAATTTTAATTTTGAAGAAAAAATACAAAAATTGTTCTTAAAAAAAAAAAAAAAAATTTATAATGTAAAAGAAAGAACAAACAAATTCGTTTACTCACTTGTCCGATGTCTGGAGACAAGCGACAGACAGAAGATTATTGATAAACTGTTTCGATTCCAACATTGCGCATCGTTGTATTCTCTCGTGTGGAATATTCGTGGGCAAAACTTTTCGCACGCTTATCGAAATTTCGTGAATCCAATCGCAACCTACAAAAGAAGAATTTCGTAATTTCATGTCAATTCAATTCTTGAATATCTATAATTTTCTTTCCTATAATGGTAATATAATAATAATCCTAAGTTTTCTTTCCGTTAGCAAATTATCTGTATTCACTTGTTTTTTTTCTTTTTGAAAATTCATTTTTGTCGGTTATTGTCATTTTTTAATGTCAAAAAGAAAAAAAAAAACTTGTTTTATTCACTTCACAAAATTGACAAAAATTCCATTTCATATTTTTTATTTTCCTGACTTTTTCCTAATTTTCATCAAAAATATTTACTTTTTTCTTATCCTGCTAATAAATTGAATTTATGCTACGAATATTATTATTAATGAAAGAATTCAAAATAATTTAATTCTTAGGAAGAATTTAAAAAAAATATTTGAAAATAATTGAATTTTCAATGAAAAATGTTATTATTTAAAAAAATAATTGAATTTTTCACAAAAATTTTATTATTTACAAAAATAATTGATTTCTTTAGGCAAATTTTTTTATTTATGAAAATAATTGAATTTTCTTGCAATATTTTATTATTTATGAAAATAATTGAATTTTCTTGAAATATTTTATTATTTATTAAAATAATTAAATTCTTGCGAAGAATTTTTTTAAAAAAAATTGAAAATAATTGAAATTGTCTGAAGAATTTTATAAATTTTAAGAAAAATTGACATTTTTTTAAAAGAATTTCATAATTTATGAATAAATTAAATTTTTTTGGAATATTTTTCTATTTTTATAAAAATAATTGAATTCTTGGGAAGAATTTTAAAGAAAATTTGGAAAATAATTGAATTTTTCTGAAAAATTTGACAAATTTTGAGAAAAATTGAATTTTTTGAAGAATTACATTTTTTCTAATGATTTTGTAATTTATGAAAATAATTGAATTCTTTCGAGAAATTTGATTAATAATTGAAAAAATAATTTAATTACTTTTGAAGAATTTTATTATTTATAAAAATAATTTAATTCTTTCAAAGAATTTTATTAATTAGGTAAATGATTAAATTCTTGCGGCGAATTTTATTAAAATTGATGAAAATAATTGAATTTTTTCCTAGAATTTTATCGTAAATTTTTTTGAATAATTGAATTCTGTTTGGTTATTTTATAAAAATAGTAGATATTGAAAATCATTGAAATGTTAAAAGTTTTTAAAGATAATTAAATTTAACAAAGAATTCTATTAAAAAAATTTGGCAATAATTGAATGTCGGTGGGAAATTTTATTAAATTTTTTTGAAAATAATTGGATTTTCCAAAAAAACATTTTATTATTTTTGAAAATAATTGAATTCTTGCGAACGGTTTATTAGAATTTTTTAAAATAATGGAATTTCCGAGAAGAAATTTATTACTTTTAATAATAATTGAATTATTGTCATGAATATTGTTATTTATGAAAATAATTGAATTTTAAAAAGAATTTTATTGAAATACCCGAAAATAATTGAATTTTCGGGAGTAATTTTTTTATTTAAAACAAATTTTATTAAAATTATATTTAAAACAATTAATTTCTTTCGAATAATTTTATTAAATTTTTTGAAAATAATTGAATTATTGCGGAAAAGTTTATTAAAATGTTTAAAAAGAATTGAATTTCTGTTGAAAATTTTATTATTTTTGAAAAGAATTGAAATCTTCATAAGAATTTTATGAACATTGTTTTTAAAAATGGATTTTTAAATGTTATGAAAATTTTAATAGTTTAAATAATTGAATTCTTGCCAAAAACTTTATTTATGAAAGTAACTGAATTTTACGATTATGAAAATAATTAAATTCATGCTTAGAATTTAATCAAAAATTTTTTTGAAAAAATGGAATTTACATGAAAAATTTTATAATTATTAAAAGTAATTGAATTATTGGGAGAAATAAATTGCATAAAATTTTGTTAAATAAAATTGATTTTTTTTTCAATATTAGCGAATTAAAAGTAGTGGAAATTCTCAACAAAAAAAAATATTGTTTATATTCTTTGTTCGGAAAGTTAAATACCTATATATAGCTAATAATTTTTTTACCTTCTCTATTCTTTAGAATAATTAAAATTTCCGTAATGAAGTTTTTTTTTAATTTAGGTATCAGATAACAATTTTTGTGAAATTCAATTTTCCTCGTGCAAGAAAGTTTAATTATTTTCAATTTTTGAAAATCTGATGCCAAATTTGAAATTAGTATCGAAATTTGTAAGTATTTCTTTAAAAATTACTTAAATTAAAATGACTTGAAATTGTTTACAATAAACATTGTAGCACAACATTATAATTTGGCTAGTTAACATCTAAATTATAATTGCAAATTCTAGAAAAAGAGAATTTTTTTCAAAGCAAAAATTAATAAACTTACCAATGTAGGTATTTAATTTCTTCGACGCATTCGCCGCATATCTTTCGACACTCGCTCCTGGCAACAGCGGTCCAGCCTCGTCGATTCTCAATTTTTTCGACGTCGGCGGTTTTGATTCCACATTAATTCTCGACTTTGAACTTGTCTGCAATTTTTGGAAATTTACATTTAGTCATCAATTTTCGACAAATGGAATAAAAGAACCTCATTCGATAAAAATTGAGAAAATTAATTAATAATGGAAACAAAAATTGAAAAAATTAAATTAAAATTAAGAAAGTTAATTAATATCAACTAATTAAGAAAGTTAACTAATATCAACTAATTAAGAAAGTTAATTAATATCAACTAATTAAGAAAGTTAACTAATATCAACTAATTAAGAAAGTTAACTAATATCAACTAATTAAGAAAATTAATTAATATCAACTAATAAAAATAAAGAAAGTATAATTTATGAAAAAAATTCAACGACTCACTCCATCCTTGATAGGATCCACGAGCGCCTTGATGTGAACCAACAAAGTACAAGAGGAATTTGATTTGGCTCGAAACAGTTTTGGACTGGTGAGTGTCGCGCAACCGGAATGATCCGAAAGATCCATGCAACGTTGTAAATTAATTGGACCGCAAAGAATTTCCGTATTATGTTGACGTTGATATTCCTCAGTCACCACTGGATTATCACCCTTCTGATCTATTCCAAGACTAAAGTCAATTCTCTCGTCAACCGATGTGATTGGAGTTTTATGATGACCAATGCCAAAAATACTTTGTTTCAATAGTGTCACTTGAATTGCCGGCAGTTCCGGACACGGTGAATGCAAATTGAATTTCACATCGACATGTCCCACGACACCCGATGCTGTTCTCGGTAACGTTAATTCAAAAATATGCTCGTCCCACGTTGATCTGCGTTTAAAGAAAGAAAAAGTAAATAAAAAACCTTAAAAAACCTTAAAGAACCTTAAAAAAACTTCCAATTTCAAGAGACAATTATAATGGAATTATTCGAATTTTTCCAGAGTTTTTCACAAAACTGATAAATTGAAACAAAAATTTAAAAATATTATTCAAGGTTCAAAAAAAACAAAAAGTAATTAAACCTTTTTTGTTTACTAATTACAAAACAAGTGAAATTTAATTAAAATACTTTATTCATTACGAAACTTTACGAAATTAGAATACTTGGGTAAATAAAAAAAAAGTTTGCTGTAACGAAAAAAGTTTTATAACTAGAAAACTATTTAATAAATTGCCTACTTAATTAGAAGACAAGAAAAAATTGACACAAACTTTTGTTATTAAAAATTGATAAAAAAGAAATTTATTTGAAACATTGAAATAAGTGGAAGATTTTTTTTTTTGAAACTCACGCATCATTTTGTAAACGCCAAGTCCTCGTGTGATGTTGATCCTCGGCTTGATGCAAATGTTGTGGATAATGTCGTTGTCTTTGTGCTTGCATCATTTCACTCCAGCAAGGCGGAACGTTTGCTCTGTACGCGGGCGAGTGTTTATCAAACTTTGTCAGTTCGTAAAGTGTCTTTAAATCGGCGTAGCTTAAATTATTCCTGTGCGCAATAATCGGTTCCCTGCGTAAATAAATTCAAGTCAATAAAACTAAAGCATTGAATAACAAAAATTTTTCTTTCAATTAAATGGAAAAATATTCACAGTTGCCACGCAACTTTTTCAAATTTCCTGACTCTTCCAGGTTTTCCAAGGTTAAAAAACGATATTTTTCCAGGTTTTTGAAATTACATTTATTACGAATTAAAATAATTAGAAAATTAGTGGAAAATTTAAAAATTCGATTATTTTCAAAAGTAAAAATAATTCTTCGAAAAAATCCAATTATGTTTCAAAATTGCCAAAAATTCCAGCGTCAAAATTTAAATAATCTTTATAAATAATAAAATTTTTCTTCAAAATTCATTTTTTTTTCAAAAATTTTAATAAAATTCTAGTCAACATTTCAATTACTGTTTATTATACAAAATATTCATCAACTTTCTCGATAAATGCAATTATTTAAAAAATTTTATTAAAAATATTTAATAGAATTCAATTATAATTTAAAAATTTGTGGATAAAGTTTTTCATGACAATTCAGTTTTGAAAAAAAGTTCAACTATTTAAAAATGTTTATTCTTAGACTTAAACAAATGAATTCTGATAGAATTTTCAAATAAATAAATATTTTTGAATATGATATTCAATTATAATCGAAAATTTTTCCTGAAATTTATTTTTAATTCAATATTTATTTGAAAAATTTTACAAAAAATCAATTCTTTAACTATAAAAATAAACAATTTATTAAATAACTGATTGTTTCTCAAAAATTGAATTTGCATAAAAAATGTTATCAAAATTTAATTATTATTATTATTTTGTAGAACAAACAAAAATTACTATTATTATTATTATTATTATAATTTATTGGCAAGAGACAAATTAAAAAAAAATTTAACAATAATTTCCTTTTTCGAGAAATTCGATGAAAATCTTGTATATTAAAAATAATTGAATTTCCACCAATAAAATTATTAAAATTTTTCGGAAAATAATTGAACTTCGGAGAAAAATTTTATTATTTATAAAGACCAATTAAATTTTGACAAGAATTTTTGTAAATCAAACATAATTGAATTTTTGCGAAAAATTATATTAGACGTTTAAAAATAATTGACATCTTCAGAATAATTTTAAAATTTCTGCTTTAAATAATTGAATTCTTTTGCAAAATTTTACAAAATTAGCAAACATTGAAAATAATTGAATTTTGAAAATTTTTTGAAATCAATTAAATTTCAATGCGAAGAGTTTTATTAAAATTATATTGAAAAAATTGAATTGTTATAAACGAATTTCATTAAAATTTTGGAAAAAAAATTTAATTCTTTAAAGTAATAAATAATAAAAGTTGAAAAAATTAATTGAATTTCTGAGAAGAATTTTACTTCTTTTAAAAATAATAATTGATTTTCTCGAATAATATATTTCAAAATTCAATTTGTTTTAGTGTTTTTAACTTAAAATTCTTCTATAAATGAGTTATTTTTAATAATTCACTAATTCACTAATTATATATTAAAAAATTTAAATATTTTTAGAAGAATTTTAATTATTATTTTAATTATTATATTATATTATATTATTATTAATAATAAATTATTGTTTCTATTATTAATTATTATTTAATTAATATCTAAGTTTTTAAATTTTTTTAATGAAATTCATTTCAAATTGAAATTTTACTGAAATGAAAATCTTTTCAAGTTCATCAACTTATGAAAATTGTAAATACACTAATTCTTTTATAAAATTGAATTAATTTTCAAAATATTTGTAGTAAAATTAGATTTCAAGAATAAATACAATTAGAAAACGACAATTTTCCAGGACTTCGATGAAAATTCCGTGATAATTTCCAGGTTTTTCAGTTCGCGTAAAAATTATTTTTAAAAATAAAATATTCCTTATTTGAACATTAAAAAATTTGTGAATGGTAAAATTCGATGAGAATGAAACTTACTGATACACTGTGGAAGACGTCGAAGTACTAGGTTCGGTTCTTTCATTAACGCAGCTAATTTCAGTGATCATTTTCAAATCTTCTGTTTCTTCCATTTCCTCTGGTATTTCATCTTCCTCCGTCGTTGCAAAAAAGTGAAGTGCTCCATTACTCGTACACGCGCACAACCTTTCTAAACCTTTTTGGAAAGAAATATTTATCTTAGTTTTGAAATTTATTATTTAATTAAAATAATTGAAATTGAATATTTAAATTGAATATTGAAATTGAGTATTAAAATTTAATATTGAAATTTAATATTGAAATTGAATATTAAAATTGAATATTGAAATTGAGTATTAAAATTGAATATTGAAATTGAATATTGAAATTTAATATTGAAATTGAAAAAAAACGTAAATTGAAAACAATTCAACGCCTTGGGGAAAAATATCGACTTACTGGTGCAATAAGCAGCCGAGACGAATTTCTGACCCTCCAATCGAACTCGTGCGACTGTTTTCAAATTATTTAAATTCAAAATCCGCACAACGCCGTCCTTGCAAACCAATGCAATTCGTCCAAATGGCTCGCCCCTTTGCACCGCTTTATTGCGCGTCTTCTCCTGAATTGGCAGCAAAACATGCTCCACTGGCGTTTCATCGGCTGACAATTCTTGCCGAACAATTGGATCGGGCACAAGTCTCACAACTTTATCATTAAAATCAAGCGCGTAAATCAATAAAATAGCCTTATCGCTATCATCCTCATTTCTCGTCTCGCCATTCGATAAACTCTCACTCTGCGTCTCATTGTGGTCCCAGTACATAAAACTTTTTTGCGGAAAAAATTCACTCTCCTCATCGATATCCATGCGAATTGTATTCGACGTCTCGTTCTTCTCCATCGGCGACAAAGCCACATAAAAATATCGTCCGTCCTTCGTTGGTGCCGTGTAGGCAATTCTCATATTCTCCGGCGCATCAATTCTCACACTCTGAATAACACTCGGCTCCATTTTCGTCGTCGTTGCCGTCGACGACGACGACGACGACGTTGTTGTTGTTGTCCCGGTCGTTGTTGTTGTCGTCGTCGCCCCAGCCGTTGACGAGCTTGTCGTCGATTTAACTTCCTGAATTTTCTTTGAACATCCCACACTCTCGGAATTTACGGCCGTGAATTGTTCCTGACCGTTGATTGGATTGAAATTCGCATCGAATGTAAAGCCTGGCGGCGGTACAAGTGGCGTGGGACAAATTCCATTGGACGACGATGCCGTTAATGGTGTTGTTGGAAAAATATTATCAAAATGCGTTCCAACCAACATTTCTGAATCGACATCCTCAACAAGATCCTCGAGGAGGAATTTACTGAGAAATAATTCCTGATAGAGACTCTCTTGTCGGCCGTCATTTGAACTTGTACTCGTGCCCGTTCCCGACAATGTCTTCTTTGATTTCGTCTGTTTCGCCTCGTCTTTCTTGGGTGGCGCCGGTGGCACTGCCTTGTGATGAAAGTCACACAACACCAAGTAGAGCATTCTCGTTGGCTGATACGACGAATCACTGGCAACTTTCATAATATCAATGATTGTTTGTCGATCGTTCGCCGCACTATTCACGCTGTTCATTGCCTGAACGAGGGACGAGGACGAAGCCAAATCTGTCGACGAGGCCCAAACATTCTCAAGATTTCTCGATTGTGACGTATGACTTCCAGTGACGAGAATTCCTGATATTAAACAAGGTCTTATTTGTGTGTCCAATGTTTGTTGTTGCTGCTGCTGCTGTTGTTGTTGCTTTATCGGAATTGACGTGGCGAGATTATCGCTTATCGTTTCATCGTTTGCGATTTTCGGTGGTCCAATTATTGACAGTGATGTTAATTCAATTCGATGTGATACTGATGATTTGTAGTAGTTTAATGTTGTTGCTTCCGTGTCATAGCCAACTGATGCGTCCATTGACATTGCAAAAAATTGCATTGATTGTTTATTGTTGCTTTCTTGATCACTCAAGGCAATGTAGAAAGAGGCCTCGCGCTAGAAGCAAATAATCAATTGTAAAAAAAGAAAAAGTATTTCAGAAGCAAATAAACATGATTAGAAAATTAGATAAGATTGTACGTGAAAATATGTATTGAAATTCAAATCTTCGTAATTATTTGGAAATTACCTTGAGTTGATTGCGAACATTCCAAACACTAACGAGGCCGTTGTTTGTACCCGTGGAAACGAGACCGGCGACATTTGTTGTGCCGATTATTTCGACACTCCCATCTGAAATTTGAGCGGGCGCTGTTGCGAGAGTAACCGACAAGGGTACATTTTGTGTGTACTCTCCCTTCACAAAGGGACACGACGGCGTATGTCGCTCGTGCTCCGACCATGGCTCATCAGTCGGCTCCCAACAAACGAGGCAAACATTGCAAGTGAAGCACATTGCCCGATCATCGCCCGTTGAATTTGGCTGATGATAGAATCCCGCCTGTGCCATTTGATCGGGAAATGCCCATCTGCAAATAAAAACCACATTTTTAATTCGAAATTCTTCCACTTTGCAATTAATTACCATTACTATTCAATTATCACCATTCAATTAATTTTACAACCATGTAAATTATTTTAGAATGTAATTTTACTTCGTAAAAATAAAATTAATTTTACTACCATGTAAATTATTCTAGAATGTAATTTTACTTCGTAAAAATGAAATTAATTTTACTACCATGTAAATTATTCTAGAATGTAATTTTACTTCGTAAAAATAAAATTAATTTTACTACCATGTAAATTATTCTAGAATGTAATTTTACTTCGTAAAAATAAAATTGAGCGTAAAATTATTCAATTATTCTGTTGCTTTAAAAATCATTGTGATTCTAAAGTAATTTAGATGGTGAAATAATTTTTGTTTTGAAGTTTAGGCCAATGAATCCAAATTTTTCTTTAAAAATTTTTGAAGGCAATTTCAGGGCTCGAGGCAGTGAAAGTATTTAAAAATACGGACTTTGCGGACCAAAAATGAAAAATTACGGACCAACTGAAAAAAATAGAATCAGGCCGAATCAAATATAAGAGAACAATTTACTTAAAACTAGAAAATCAATTTTTCATAAATATAAAACATGAAGAAATCGATAACTTCGAGTCTTCGACTCGAAGTCATCGATTTCTTCATGTTTTATAATAATTAATATTAATTAAAAATAAAAATAATTTATAATAAATAAAATCATCAATTTAATTATTATTTTTCAGAATTTTTATCTAAAATTCTTCTTTATATCGATTATTATATTATATTTTTAATAATTTTCGAAAAAGTTCTTTGACAATTTTCAAATTCATTTCCTTACAATATTTAATTTTACGAAATTTCAATTATTAGTTAAATTCTTTTATTAAATAGATATTAAAAAATAGAAACTGAAAATAGTATTAGAAAAACTCAATTAAACTTTTTCAAAAAAATTAATTACAAAATTCAATTCTTTTTTTAAATTCTCGCTATATTGCTTTTAATATTCAATGATTATGTAAAATTTTAACAAAAATTCATTTTTATAAAAGAAAATTCAATTTTTATTAAAATATTCTACTAGAACTCAAATATTTAAATAAAAATAAAACGCAATTAAATAATTTATTGAAGAATTGAACGTTTCTTAAAATTCAATTCCCGTAAAAAATTGTTATCAACAAATTATCAAATATTTGAATTCTATTAACGAATTTTAATAAAATTTTTAACAATAATTTCATTTTTAGAAAAATTCGATTCAAATTGTATTAAAAATAATTGAAATTCGGCATTGAATTTTATTATTTATGAAAATAATGAATATAATTGAATTTTTGCGAAGAATTTTATTGGAATTTTCAAAAATAATTAAATTCTTGTAATAAATTAACAGGAATTCAATTATTTTTTTAAATTTTAATAAAATTTTTGGCATAAATTAAAAACAACAAAATTTTTAGCAGATCTTTAATTACTTTCAGAAATTTTAATAAAATTTTTCGCAAGAGTTTAAATATTTTTGTAAAATAATGAACATCATTGCAGGGAATCAATTATTTTCAATAGTCTTAATAAAATTCTTCGCAGGAATTCAATTATATTAAAAAATATTAGAATTTTAGCAGAAATTCAAACATTTTACAAAGTTTTGACAAAACTTTTTCTGGTAGAAATTCAATTATTTTTAAGACAAATTGAAAAAGAATTCCCAAATTCAATTATTTTTTTATAATCTAAGATTTGAACTAAAATCTATTTATAAATCAAAGTTTATGAGAAAAATCTATCAGAATTAAATTATTTAAATACAAAAATAAAAAATTTATTGAATAATTGAATGTTTCTTGGAATTCAATTCCTATTAAAAATTTTATCAACAGATTTTTAAACAATTAAATGCTTTGGACGAATTTTAATAAAATTTTAAAGAATTTTTTCGAGGAAGACGATTAAAATTCTATTAAAAATAATTGAATTCTTAAAAAGAATTTTATTATTTACGAAAATAATTGAATCCCGGTAAAAATTTTATCAATTATGAAAATAGTTGAATGATTGCGAAGAAATTTATAAAAAAATTTGATATTAATGAAATTCTTGTGAAATTTTTATTATGTTCTTGAAAATAATTATAAGTTTTTGTAGAATAATTAAATAATTAAATAATAATTAAATTAATAATTATTATTATTTAATTTATAATAATAATAATTAAATTAATAATTATTATTATTTAATTTATAATAATAATAATTAAATTCTTTTGGTAAATTTTATAAAAATAGTAGATATTGAACAATATTTAATTTTTGCAAAGAAAATTATAACTTTTGAAAATAATTCAAATTTTGCAATGGATTTTATTAAAATTTTTGAAAATAATTCAATTTTATTGCTTTAGAAAGTAATTGAACTCGTGTGATAAATATTTTCAATTGTGAAAATAATTGAAATTTGTTTAATGAATTTTAATAAAATTTTTGAAAATGATTGAATTTTGTTGAAGAATTTTGCTATTTATTTATACAGATAATTGAAATGTTGACGTTTTTTAGTTTTTTTTTTTAAATATTTGAATTTCGGAGAAGAATTTTAATATTTCTCAAAGATAATTGAAATTTTGACGAGAATTAAAAAAATTTTTTGAACATAATTGAATTTTTAGCGAAGAATTTTATGACTTTTAAAAATAATTGAATTTCTGCAATCATTTACAATTCCTCTAAAATTCTCCAAATTATATCGTACAATTTACGAACTTTTTATCCTTTTTGAATGAAATTACAGACTTTACGGACCTTCTGTCAAAAAAAACGGACTTTTACGGACTTGAAGCAAAATTACGGACATTTTCAGGATTTACTTCGAGCTCTGCAATTTTAAAGTTTGTCAACATATTTATTATTAATATAATTGATTCAAAAACTGACTTTTAACAAGTGAAATAATTTTCCATCCTCGCGAGAGTTAAATTGCCAAAGGCAAAATTGAAAAAGGAGGGAAAAATGATAGTTCACCTGTAATTCATGTGGGGCCATTTGGAAAATGAATCGCGCCGGGCAGCCTCGCTGAACATGAGGGCCCTATCAACAGGTCGTCCTTCTATGCTGACACTTGGCATTAGGCCGTTGAGTCTTTCGTTTATAGCCGAGGCGATCGGCAATGCCGGAATGTGCCTCGTTTGTTTCTTCAATTCCATTACTAATCCAGAGCACACCAGCTTCAAAGCTCCGTGTGGCAATTCCAAACATATTGTGTTCCACTAAAATTTTACAAGGGAAAACAAAAATGTTAATTTTAGTCTTTATTCCAAAAAATTAGATAAATAATAAATCACCACGAAAAACAAGTTTTTATATTTTTTTATATACAAAAAAGCAATCGAAACGAAAAAAAAGGTTTTTATATTTTTTATCTACAAAAAAGCAATCGAAACGAAAAACAAGTGTTCTTTTTTCTCTATTTTTGAAGTAGAAAAAATAATTAAGGATTAAAAGAAAGAACTATTTTTACTTTATTTTTTCAGTACAAAAAAAAACAGTTTCTTTAGATAATATTTTGTAATTTGTACATTTTCAAGAATAAATTAATTCTAATACCTTTTCGTATCACTAAATTTTAGCCTTTATCTTGCAAGTTTTCTCTAATTAAAGAATGTCAAGGGAAAAAAATTCTCATCCTCTAATTAGAGAAATTAATGTGTATATAATTTAGTAAGTATATAATTTTTTTTCATTGTCAAGCCTCTTTAATTCATTCTTAATTAAAAAAAAATTCCTATGAAAATAAGTTTTTTTTAAATAAAATATCTGAGTGATAGAATCATCTTTACTCCCCCTTTTTTTTTACTTTCTCCATAGTCTGATTTAAAAAAAAAAACTACTTAATTTTCCAAAAGCAGTTGCTTTCTTTTCTCAAAAGAAAAAAAGAGAAAAAGTATTTCGCATTTCTTCTTTCTTTTCTCAATTTTATTAATTTGATACCTTTTGGGCTTTGATTCCCCTCTTTTGGCTCGTGTGTCCGGAATGAATTTTGGAGGATAATTCCTGAAGGACCTCCTGCAGATGATCTGCCCCAGGCAGTTCGATACATCGTAGACATTGATAGAGTAAAACAGCCTCGGATAGGAGAAGTTCTAATTTGATAATATCCTCGCTACGAATTACTGGCGTCTGTAGTATTGTGTCCAGTAAAAGTACTCCATTATAGTCACTTCTAACGCCGATTCCCCGGCCGTCTGTGTATAATATTTTGTCGATTCCATCGGCTAAATATGTGCCCCGCAATTTTCCGCCAGCTTTATCTGGAAAGTGGAAGAAATTTCCCCAGGTCATTCACAATTATTGCAAAAAGAAAAAGGAAACAAAACAAAACAAAACAAAATAATAAAAAAAATAAAAACAAAACAAATTAATAACAAAATCCTACGAAGAGAAATTATAAAAAATGTCTATTACTCACGAAATAATTAATTACATACTTAGAAAATAATTAATAAATTAGAGAAATAGAAAATAATTTATTATACACCTTGTAATTAATTATGTAGCTAATTATAAATCATATAGCTAGTAATTAATTATATTTATACGGAAATTTAATCATTTTGATAAAATAATGGAATTCTTTGAAGAAATTTCGTCTTGAAATTTCATTATTTCAAAATGAATTTCTATGAAAATTTTCCAAAATACTAAATTTGTTTCTTTAAATATTAATTTCATTGCAGGAAATCAATTATTTTCATAAATAATAAAATTATTTACAGGATTTCAATAATTTTTGTAAATAATAAAATTCTTCACAGAAATTATATTATTATTTTTAGTGTAATTTTACTGAACTTTGGTAAAATATTTGCGATACAAACTTTAAATTCATTCCTTGACAAATTTAATTAATTTAAATAAGTTTCAATGAAATTCTTCGAAATAAATCGAAATAAATAAATAAATATTATAAAAATTTTAATAATTTTAATAATTTTAATAATTTAATTTTAATAATTTTTAAGAATTAAATTATTTTTAGATACTTTTATTATATTCTTAGTTATTTTAACTTTTTATAAAAAAAAATATTGTTTTGCTTATGAAAAAGAATAATTCTTAACAAAAAAAAAATGTTCAAAACTATGGTTATTGATTCAATTTTATTATAATTATTAATCGATTGTTTTTGATAATAAACAGTGTAAATTAATTAATAATTGATAGCAAATAATAATAATAATAATAATAATAATAATAATAATAATAATAATAAGAATAATAATAATAATTTTGTTTTTTTGCCTTCATTTTTGCAAATTTCATTTATTTTACAAGTTTTCGATTGTTTAAATCCAGAATAATTTTATTTGTTACTATTATTATTATTATTATTATTATTATTATTATTATTATTATTATTCTTACTATTATTATTGAAATTATAATTAAAAATTTTAATTTAATTGTATTGTTTTTAATAAAAGTTCTTCTTATTTTCTGAAATTGGAGAATATTTGGAAAATTTTCGACAAATTTTTAAAATAAAATTATTATTAATAAAAAAATTGTTGAGAAAAAATAATTTAATTTTTAATTATTAAATTTAATTTTAATAAAAAGTTCATCTTTTCTGAAATTCACAAAATATTTGGGAAATTCTCTACAATATTTGTAATAAAATTGCTCATTCAAAAGTAAAATAGGCAAAAGTGCATTTTTAGTGCTTTAAAGAAATAAATAACTCATTCTATAACAGTTTCATTATTAATATCTGTTCAAAGTAAATAAATTACGAAAATAGGAGCTCTCAAAAGTAGTATTTAAAAAAAGTGTTCCAAAAGACGATATTTTTTTGCTTTTTTCAATTTTTAATTTACTTTAAAAAATTATTTTGTATTTCATATGAAATTAATTCAAATGAAATTAATTCAAATGAATTTAATTCACAAATAAATATTTAAATTCTAATAATTATTTCTTCTTTTTTTGTGTATATAAAACTTTTTCGAAAAATATTTAAACATAAAGAAAATGGGCCTTCATTTGAAGAAAATAAGGAAAAATAAAAAGAAGCTCGTTTTGCAAATAATTCCCAAAAATTATTTTCATTCATTAAATGTTATTTTTATCATTTCAGTATAAAAGTTTTTAAATAATTTTTTTAATTAAAATTTTTTTAATTTTCATTAATTTATTTTTAATTTTGTTTCTAAAATTAGTAAAAAAAAAATTTTTTTTCACTAATACAATTAATATGTAACACTTTTGATTTCATAATATTTCACTATAATCTAGGAAAAAAAATTGAAAATTACATTCTGACGCAATATTAATGTTAATTATCCGCAAGCGGAGTATTAATTAATCAACTTAGTTGTTATTATAAAACTATTTATTATTGACAACGGTACCAATTTCACCGCGTAGTCTCGCTAATATTGATTTTAAAAGAAATTTAAAAAAAGCAATATTTACGTTTAATTATCCGAATATGTCACTTAAATATTTAAAAAATTTCCTATCATTCTCAAATTGAATATATTTAAAGTCTTATTTTTCTACCGATTAGAATAGTATTTTAATCTTTTCCTCAAAATTTAACTTTTGCATTCTGAATTTTTTCCCATTCTGAAAAAAAAGGAAAATTTACAATCAACCACGTATGGAATAAAGTAAATTTCACAAAAAATCGTTATTACGTTTTAAAACGACAAAGGAATAAAAAAAAAATTCTCCAAATTGACGAAAAAAAGTTTCATAATGCCAAAAAATAAATTTCAAAAACGGAAAATAAAAAAACCTTTTTTTTTGTTTTTAATTACAAAACAAGGGAAAATAGTTTTTCTTTCGTTTTTTCAAAGAACTGAAAGACTTGTCACAATGAACCCTTCCATTGACTGTTTTCTCCGGGGGTAAAAAGAAAAAAAAAACCCCCCCCGAGAAATAAATTCAAATCAATGTCGAAACAATCATGAAATCTTTTATTAGATAAAAAAATGTTTCGCGTGAAAGAAAATTTGTTGCAAAATTCAATAAAAATTCTCAGGAAATCTTTATAATGGGCTGACATTTTTTTAAAAGAGTGTGTGTTATAATATACACAAGGAAGGAGCGGATGGCGACCTTGAAACATGACGATTTTGCGTGTGAAAACTATAGACAAGTTCCAAGGAATTTAATCATTGTCGATATCTAAATTTCAATGATATTGCCATTTTGGAATGAATAAAATTTGTTGCCATTTACCAGACAGAAAGCTGCGTTGAAGAATCAGTCCTGAGTTGACATCAAAAACGCACACTTGCGCATTCCCAGTAGTTATCAGCACCACATTTAAATTCGGATGATAGATTATGTTTTTGCACTCGCAATCTAAATTAAGATAACCGTCTTCCTTTAATAACCACGTTTCATCATCGGCCATTGTTGCACATACAAATACGAGGTCTCAAAAAATTTTTCTAATACGCGAGAAAATCACGAGAAACATGGCGTACCAATCACCGCCATCTTTAAGTAGATACAACGTCACAGTACGGGTTGAAGTTGTCCGCACATGGCACATTCGAGATGTATCGATGATCGTTCTCGTCGTCTCGTGTGTATGTTCACTCCTTGCATATCGAAGAATTTAAGTTTAAAAGAATAGATTTTGCCCTTTTTCTCTATTTATATAGTTTATTATCAAATTTTCCCATGCGGATCATCTTCAAAATGCAAAAAACATTATTTTGAACTAATTTTCAAACCCCCCCTGGTGAATTTTTTTCCTTTTTAATTATTTATAAAAAAGGTAGAAAAATCCCGCGCCTCGCCATTTGGGAGTGTAACGTTGTGAACGTTGTGAACGACCCCTTAGTGTTTGTTTTATTTAAAACATAACCTAAAAAATGAATTTTCTTTCACTGCCATCAAGTAAGAAACTTTTAATTTTTACCAAAGATTACTAGGTAAGTATTGTTATTAAAATATTAATTTTTGCAATTAAAAGCATTCGAGGTGGAAATCGTTTGGAAAGAATCGAAAAAACGTGCGTCTTGTCAAAAATAGATGGAAAACAAATGAATACCTATATTGGTTTTGTCTTTTTTCATCTATAAAAGGAGAGATTCTTTATGACACTATGAACACTATGTAATGAATAATTTGAATAAATGTTAGTGTTCAGAAACGTGTCTTGCGAGTAAAAAACACTGTAAGTTTTGTAAATTTATTCTACGCATAAAAACTTGCCTCCAGTGATGACAGGTTGCCTACATACAGGGGCTGGAAACGTAAATCGCGACTTTTTTTTTACAAAAAAAAATAAAATCACTTGACTGAATCTATTATTCATAGTGATTCACCTAACAATTTCCGGGTTAACGTAGGTTAGGGAAATCAGGAAAAAGTCCGGGATTTTTATTAAAAAAATTTTTAAAAAATTAAATTTTTGAAAAATCATAAGAAAAAATTTGAATTTTTTTTTGTAAAGATAAAAGTAAATATGTAATAAATAAAATAAATTTTTGCGAAAAAATGTAATAAATAAAGTAAATTTTTGCGAAAAAATTAAATTATATTTAAAAATTTTAACGAATCGTCAAGAATTAAATTATTATACTTTACAAATAGGAAACAGTTTTTTCCAAATATTTAATTATTTTCAAAAATTTAAATAAAAAAATTCTTTGTAAAATTTAAATTATTTTCAAAAATTTAAATAAAAAAATTCTTTGTAAAATTTAAATTATTTTCAAAAATTTAAATAAAAACTTTGCAAAATTTCATAATTTCAATTATTATCAAAAATTTATCGCACGTCAATGATTTTCAATATTTACTCTTTTCACATATAAAATTTATCAAAACAATTTAATTATTAAAAATTTTTTTTATACAATTCCACGCAAACATTAAATTGTTTTCATTAAAAAAGTTTCATTTAGGAATTCCATTATTTTTATCGCGCAGAGTAAAAAAATAATTAATTAATAAAAAAATATTTTTAATACAATTTTGAAATAAATTTGTCGAAAAATGAAATTATTCTTAAAAATTTTTATTAAAATTTGACGAAAGAATTCAATTTTTAGAAAAATTGCAAAATCGAAAATTTATAGAAAATATTCAGTAACATAATAAAATTAGTTGCAATAATTTAATTATTTTCATAAATAACTTTTAAAATTCGTCGCAGAAAATTGATTATTTTCAAAAATTATTAAAGAATTCAATTATCTTGATAAATAAAATCAATTATTTCTAGAAATTTGAATAAAATTCTTTTCCAAATTCATTTTTTTTAAAGTAATAAAACACTTTGCAGAAATTAAATTCGTTTCTAAAATTATTTAAAAAATGTTTTTTAAATTCTCGTTAAGAATTAAATTATTGTTTTCTAAAAAAGTAGCGAAATTTCTCTCAAGAATTTAGTTATTGAAAAAAAAATTTTCTTAAAATTCTCGGTAGAATGTCAATTATTTAAGCAAAATTTAATAAAAACCTTTCCCTGACTTCAATTATTTTTATAAACTATTATTTTTCAATTTCTATCAAAAAATTCAATTATTGTCAAAAATTTTAATAAAAATTCTTGTCAAAATGCCAATTATTTGAGCAAATAAATTAAATAAAATTCTTTACACAATTTCAATTATTTTCGAAAATTATTATTCAAAATTCTTCTCAGAAATTCAATTATTTTCCTAAACTTGTTACAAAATTCTTCAATAAAATAAAGTTTTAGTATAATTTAAATTAAATTTCTTAAAAAAATATTAAAAATATTTCCATATTTTTTTTACAGAGATTGAAAAAATAGTTAAAATAAAATACAATTTTAGGTGTAAAAATGTGAAAAAAAATAATTTTCTGAAAATTAAGCTTTTAATTTTTTACTTTTCTTATATATATATTTACAAAAATGTTTTGCTGCTCGCGTATATTTTTTACTTATAATTTGAAATTGGAAGATTCATTGTCAAAGTGTAATTATATTCCAAGATCGTTGGAAACATTGTAGTTGAAGTTTTTAAAAGAATAAATAACAATAGGTCAATTGATTATTTAACCTGAAAATAATTTGAATTATTCAATAACTGTACAGCTAAATAAAAAATTTTTTTTTAATTTTCTTACACGTTTAAACTGATAACCACAGTTATTATTGATTTCAATTTATAACTTAGTTTTTAATTTTAGTTTTTACTCTATTATTATCATTTTATTTTATTTAACGTTTATTTATTTATTTATTTATTTTTTTGGTTTAAAATGGGTTTAATGGATACTATTAATTATTACTATCATGACTTGGCAGGTAAGAGTAATTTTTTCCTTATACAGTCAAAAATTTAGATACAATTTTAATTTATACACTGGAAAAAAATGTATTTCATACAAATAACGGATTATTTGTCTATAATCAAATAAATATTTACTTGAATCAAATAATTTTTATTTGAATCAATTAATTAGTATTTGCTTCAAATACTGAAATATTTGATTTAAATACAATTTATTTGATTCAAATAAAAATTATTTAATTCAAGTAAATATTTATTTGATTATAGACAAATAATCGGTTATTTGAATCAAATAAATTTTTTTTTCAGTGTAGTTAAATTTTTGGTTAAATTTAAGAAAGAAACGGAAAAATTTTTATTTTGGGCAATATTAATTAGTTGGGAATAGTTTATTAAATGAAGTGAAATTTTTATTTGAAGAAAGGAACAGTTTTTTTTTTGAATCAAGTGAAATTTATATTCGAATTAAGAGAAGATTTATTATCGAATCAAGAGTAAATTTATTTTCGAATCAAGAGAAGATTTATATTCGAATTTAAGAGAAAATTTAGGATATAAAGCAAACGATTGTTAAATATTATTTTCTCTAAGGGTTCAATTTTTGAGAAATATAAAATTATAAATTTTTCATGCCAACTGTAAATATATATATGAATTTTCTAGATCCACGAATAAGAGATTTTGTTTTATTAAATAGCATTTGGTATCCTATTGTGATACTAGCCGTATATTTTCTGGTTGTGCTAAAATTGGCACCAGCTTACATGAAAAATCGTCCAGCCTACAAATTAAACACATTTATTAAATGTTTCAATATTTTTCATATATTTGCGAATGCTTATATGGTGATAAACTTGAGCAGGTGTTATCCGTTTCTTAAAGTTTTCGAATGTCGACCGATTGTTTACAGTACGGATTATTGTGGTATGATGGTATGGTATTTTTTCTATTTTATATACATTATTATTATTATTATTATTATTATTATATTTTATTATTATTATATTTTATTATTATTATTATTATTATATTTTATTATTATTATTATTATTATTATTATATTTTATTATTATTATTATTATTATTATTATATTTTATTATTATTATTATTACTATTATTATTATTGTTATTATTATTATTATTTCTATTATCTAAATAGTACTTATTATTTCAGTTTGTCCATCTCACATACTTTGCAATATGGTTAAAACTTATTGATCTCATCGAAACTCTTATTTACATATTGCGAAAGAAGAATAATCAAGTTTCCATTTTGCATCTCTATCATCATACAACAACATTCCTAATAGTTCTTGTTTTTTCCAAATATTTAACATCCGATGTTGTAATGTTGGGCCCAATTTTGAACGCTGGTGTTCATGTGATAATGTACACTTACTATCTTCTTAGTAATTTTGAAGGACCAATTAAACAAAAAATTATGCCTTTCAAACGTTATCTGACCCTTTTGCAAATGGTAAATATTATACTTTTTTTTTTAATATACAAATAGTTATAATTTTTAGCAATTTTAATATATAAAAATAATTATACTTTTTAACAATTTTAATATAAAAATAATTATAATTTTAAAAAATTTTAATATAAAAATAATCATTTTTAACAATATTATTATACAAATAGAATTTAATTTCGTATAAATTTTTTTTATTTTTCAGGGACAATTTCTCATTGTAATTGGACAATTTTCATTGGCCTTAAGTTTTGAATATTGTGAAGTTCCAAGATGGGGAATTATTATAGGATTATTGAATTATATTTTCAATTTCTGTTTGTTCTTTAGTTTTTATCGTAAAACTTACATTAAGACGCAAAAGAAAAAAGTTTAAAAGAGAAAACTATTGATTTAACTTTATATTAAAATAACTTTTATAAATTCAATTATTGTATAAATTTTTTGCATAAAAAAAGAAAGAAAAAAAGAAAAAAAGAAAGAAATGTTGGAAATATTTATTTATTTATTTAAGTCTCAGCCCTCAATCACAAGGATCATTAATGGACAATACAAACAAAATAATAAACTATAATAATTGTAAAACATTATTATGATATTGAAAGAAAAATAAAGTTTTTGAAAACACTAAGTTTGAGATGCATTAAAATTATAATGTGCTCGAATATAAACGTGTTAGTTGATTGACAATTACTGAAATCGTACAACAGAAGAATTTAAAAAAAAATGTTAATTATATTTATTTATTCAAAAAAAACCATAGCAATAAACAAAAAAAAATTAATTAATTATTTATAGTAAAAAGAAAGATATTTTATATAAATATTATGAATTGTTTAATAAATATTGTTCTTCTTTTCTTTATATTTCTGTTTCTTTACTTTTTGGCACTGATTAGAATTTTGAATTTCGCGGGAAAATTGGTTTTCAACTTTATCGCCAGTAGCGCTTTTGTGATTCCCCTATATATGTGTATCACTGCTATGAACTTAATTTTTTTCATTTTAAATTTATCTTGTTTTATAAAGTATACACTGAAAAAAATTTATTCGATTCAATCAATTAAATTTATTTTTAGAAAATTTATTTAATTCAATCAATTAAAATTATTTTTATAAAATTTATTTAATTCAATCAATTAAAATTATTTTTAAAAAATTTATTTGATTCAATAAATTAAAATTATTTTAAAAATATTTATTTAATTTAAATAACTCGAATTATTTGAAGAACATTTATTTGAACCAAATAAATCTCAATTGACACAATTAAATAATTAATTGACTCTAATAAATTAATTTTCTTAATAAAAATAATAAGTTATTTGAAACAATTCATTTATTTATTTCACTCAACTAATTAAAATTAAAATTAAAATTAAAATTAAAATTAAAATTAAAATTAAAATTAAAATTAAAATTAAAATTAAAATTAAAATTAAAATTAAAATTAAAATTAAAATTAAAATTAAAATTAAAATTAAAATATTTAATTATGACGAATAATTGAATATGCGATACAAAGAAATATTTAGTTATTTCATAAAAAACTTATTTTATTGATGCAAATAAATATTTATTTATGCTTTTATATCTAAAAAACTTCCGTTTTTTCTTAATATAGTTCATTTTAACATTTTGATCACACGATGAAATTGTTTTTTACAATTAATTTCCAAAGTTGAAAAAAAACAACAAAAGAACAGATGATTTATGCATAAATTTTTACAAGTATGCATCATTTCCTCTAGTGAAACAATAATTGACCCCATTAACCCGCTTAGACATGTATATTCAAAAAGTAGAAATTCCTCTGATACAAAAATGACTTTGCAAATTTAAAATATTTCATAAATCAGTCTATTTCTTATTTCATTGCCAGTGAACGTGTCATGCTGTTTTGATGATACATAAGAATTATTTTTTATATACATAGTGTACATAAATTGCAATTTAAAAAGAAAGTATTTTTTTTTTTATTAAAATAAAAACATTTTTTGATTTAAAAAATAACATTTTTCATTTAAAAACACAATTCTTCGTTTTAAAATAAAATTCTACTTTATAAAATAAAATTCTACTTTATAAAATAAAATTCTACATTTTAAAATTTTAAAAACATTTTTAAATTTAAAATAAAAGCATTTCAAAAAAATATTTTCATTATCAATAGAAAATTCTATTAAAAAATTAATTTTTCATTAAACAATTTCTTTTCAAATCTTTAAACAAATAGAATTTCTCTAGGTACTTATTTAATAGTTTGTAACAACAACGAAAATGGTAAAAAACGAAATAAAAAATTTATCAGACAAAGAAATTTACAATGAAAGGAAAGTGAATTCGTCATTTCTCGAAGAAATGTATAAATTAAGAAAGAATATTGTTTGGGAATTTACAACACTTCATATTTTATGGCACATTATTTCTATTTATGGATATATGACTTATCCATTCGGTAGTCATAAATTAACAACATTGTGGTGTAAGTACATTGCGAAATTTAATTATAATTAATTATTAATTAATAATTATAATTACTTATTATCACATAATTATTTATTATACTTTTGATATTTATATTAATTATTTATTATACTTTTGATATTTATATTAATTATTTATTAAACTTTTGATATTTATATTAATTATTCATTATATTTTTGATATTTATTTTAATTATTTATTACATTTGATTACAGAATCAAAAAATTTAAAAAAATACAGTCAGAAGTTAAAAAGATTAAAAATTCTTTAAAAACAAATTGGTTTATATATTATTTCATTATTACGAATATAGAAATTTATTTAATTTAGTAAAAAAGGAAAAAATTTTTTTTTCTTTTTTTATTAATTTATTTTCTTTTATAGTTTTGCTGTATGGCCTTTACACTGGATTTGGAATAACCGGTGGCATTCATCGATACTGGACACATCGGACATATAAAGCAAAAACGCCACTTCGATTATTTTTGGCTGGTGCTTATTATGGTGCTGGAATGGTAATTATATTTCCATTGACAATTAAAAAAAAGATTATATTTTTTTTATTGTAGAAATGCGAAAAAGATAGAATAGCATTTTTCTTATTTGTACACTGACAGTAGAATACTGTACACTTCTGTTTCTCTGAAAGATAAAAATAAAGGCAATGATAAAAAGAAATTCTTCTCTACCGACTGCTGCTTCTTTGAAATGTCGCCAAAGTCCCCACTTTCCATTATGAAAATTATTTTAGAAACATTTTCTTTTTACTGATTTTATCGATTTTACAATTATTGTTATTATTGCTGTTATTATTATTATTATTATTATTATTATTATTATTATTATTATTGTTATTATTATTGTTATTATTATTGTTATTGTTATTATTATTACTAGTTTTATTATTATTATTATTATTATTATTATTATTATTTTTGACCAAGTTGGGGTCCAAAATGTAGATCAACGAAAAAAGTTAGGTTAGGTTCACAATGTGAATAAGTTTGACAACAAGGTCATTTTTCAGCGTCTCTCCCAAAAGTTGTCACTTTAACTAAAAACAAAATTAAATTTAGATTTTTGCAAAATTCTCAGTAATTTAGTTTGAATCTTATTAAATATCTTCCAGTTTCCAATACGACAATGGGTCAAGATTCACAGAATTCATCATAAATACACGGATACGGATTCCGATCCGCACAACGCAAAACGCGGTTTCTTCTATTCCCATATAGGATGGCTGATGCAGAAGAAGCATCCGGAATTTTTCAAGCGCCTAAAGGAAATCGACATGAGTGATATTAACGAGGATCCCATAGCAAATTTCGGCGATAAGTAAGTTCTCAAAATTTTTCCCATTAATTTTTTGCCTTTGTTTCTATTAAAAAGCCATTTTTTTTCCAGACACTTTTACAAAATGATGCTACTGCTGTCTTTTCTCATACCATCATTGGTGCCAATAATTTTTTGGAATGAAAATTGGTACTGGGCATTCATGACCCAAACATTTATGCGCTACGTGACAGTATTAAATTTCACCTCATTGGTGAATAGCGCTGCGCACTTGATGGGATCCAAACCGTTCAACAAGTAAGGAATCAAACTGTTCAATAATTGAATGATTATGATAAAAAATCAATTTTAAAATTCAATTTAAAAACCCTCTGTTGTTGCTAACAAAGGCAACGAAGGATACTGCCGAGGATCTTAGCTGTTGCCAACCAGTAGCATCAGCGGAGGGTTTAAAAGAAAAATTAAAACATTAAAACTAATGGAGAAACCAATTTTTCTTTTCCATCAACCCAGAGACATAGATCCAAGTGACAATCGTCTAGTGGCAACACTTGCAATTGGAGAAGGTTGGCACAATTTTCATCACGTCTTCCCCTGGGACTATCGCACTGGTGGAATTGGCAATCACGATATCAATGTTACAACAATATTCATAAATCAATTTGCAAAAATTGGCTGGGCCTACGATTTGAAAAAAGCAAGTGACGATCTTATTATGGCAACATGCAAAAAGCGCGGAGATGGTTCATTCACGAATCATTGGGAAGAAGTTCCAGAACCGAAAAATTAAAGAAAAGAAAAAATTGAATGTTACTTATTGATAAAAGGGACTTTTTGTGATTACAATACTGTCGATGTTCCAATTTTTAACAGATTGGGACGTTCATAGTTTACTCTAAAATTGTTTTGCAATAAATTTTCATTTGTCAAAAATGCAGTGCAACCTATTCCATGTTCCTTATCGCGAAAATCAACTTTTGTTGTATTTGGAAAAATTTCAGTTTTCATGAATTAACTACTGTTTTTTGATTCTAAACGAAACATTCAAGGGAGATGAAAAGTTTACTACTCTAATGCTTATTGCTTTTAGAAAAAGGAATAAGTATCAGTTTTATAAAACATCATCGTCATAATCACTATCATCATAATCATTATCATTGTCATAATCATTATCATTGTCATAATCATAATCATTGTCATAATCATTATCATTGTCATAATCATTGTCATAATCATTATCATTGTCATAATCATTGTCATAATCATTGTCATAATCATTATCATTGTCATAATCATTATCATCACCATCATCATTCAATTAAAAATAAAGAAAATATACAATAATTTTGATATTCCTGACAACATTTTTCACAATACAGTCTTCACCTTACAAGAGGTTAAGTATTACAATAAGTTTGTACACGTCAGTTGAGTTTAAAATTCACTTGCAAATTCTTCCAACGAAAGATCAAGTTTTGGTTAACAAAGTACTCCTAAAGAAAATTAAAAATTATGATTAGTTAACTATCGCACAAAATGCACAATGAATGAAGCCCTAAGCAGAATAGATTTTCCAACGTCATTTCCAAACGTAATGCATGAGCTGTAGAAAAGAACATAGATACACTTCTGTACATGACGATTCTCGAATCTATTGTGCTTTGGACCGCACTTATTTTGAAAATCTCTAAAGTTAAGATACCAAGTGTAGTAAAAATTGAAACCGATTTTACCGACTTTGAACAAGTCTATAAAAAAATTAAACATTGAAATTAGACTATAGCTGAAACAAATATTGGTGAAATAAGATTGAACTGCAACAATACTGATGAAATGTATCGAATACATTGATATTTTCAGTTAGAGTCGTTGATCTTTCAATCTGACTTTTTAGCTATATAAATGTTCAACATTTATGAAAAATATTTACTGTAAGAAAATTCTATAAGAAGATTCTTATCCAGTAGTAATTAATTACAGACATGAATATGACATTATTTAATGATTTATTCAATACTTGAGGTCAATTATACATTGTGAGTCAGCGTACACCAAGTACATTGTGTGAATCATAATTCTTGCTTTCTACATTTTTCTTTTTTTTTTGTAATTTTTATTCTCTACATTTATTAACAAATTGTCCAATAAAAAATTTAATCAAACAAAATGCACCGCAAAAAATGATGTTCGTATCTGTATTGCCTCAATATTTTGCCACATATTACTTCTACAATTATTAAAATATTTAATACTTAGATATTTTATAGAAACATAAACTACAGTTAACATTTCATCAGTTGTGCAAAACGAGTTAAAAATTTAACGCAATTTTTAAAAAAATTATGTAGCATATTACCTTATATAGTTAGTTTGTTGTTATTCATGTATCATGTGAGAGTCATCACCTCTTTTTTCCCTCACTGTCTTTATCAGATCTTTACTCGGTTGTTTTAAATCGTAAGCCCAGCCGATTTTTGCAAACATATCGAGCAAAAATGTCGTCCAATTGAGACTATAGTCTCCCAATTCAGCGCATTTATAATCGTAGGGAAAGACATGATGATAGTTGTGCCAACCTTCTCCCATTGCCATATGGGCGACAAATTTGTTTTCCACTGGAGCTATTGTCCTGTAACATAAATATCATAATCGAAACAATTAAAATTTATTTCATTGACTAGATGTTTTTGGTGGACTATATAAGATGTACTACGGAAGAGGAACAAGAAAAGCTCGATATTATAATGTTGCAACAAACTGCATCAAAGTCCAAGGGAAATTTTCCTAAGAAGCTAAAAGTTTGGTTAGAAATTCTATGATGTTGAAGATGATGATGATATGAAAAATTATAATCGTCGAGATGACAAAACGAACACATCTTACTTGTCATAAGGTTTAGTACCCCACATGTGAGCCGCACTATTCACACTCCAAGTGGAATTCAAAGTAAATACATAACGTACAATTGCTGCAGACATTGAATAATACCATTCTTCATTCCAAAGGTAAACGGGTATAACTATTGGTAGTATGAAACAAAAGAAAACTTTGAAATACACGAAGTATCTGTAAAGAAAATCAAAGAGAATTCATTAGACAGTGTGACTTTCTCCCAGATATTAATCCTTTACTACCAAAATATTGTAGATAAAGCTCTGATAGCATATTCTTATACTTTTCACCAAACGCCACAATTGGATCCGCTGAAATATCACTCATGTCAATTAGCTTTCCTCGTCTTATAACTTCCGGATGTCTTCTCATCATAAGCCAACCGACGTGTGAAAAGAAAAAACCTCGATTACTATTGTGTGGATCAGCATCCGTTTCCGTGTACTTATGATGAAGACGATGATATCTCACCCAATCGTTCACTGAATTCTGAAATCGAACATAATATTCATTAACAATAGAAAATAGCAGAGAGAATTTATTTCCAAAAGTATAAAATGACACTTTCTTACTTGTCCTGATGTATAGAAACAAAATAAAAGAATTAATCGAAGTGGCCATTTTGCTTTATAAGCTCGATGAGTCCAGAGACGATGTACACCACCAGTCACTCCAAAACCAACTATATAGCTTAGAATCCATTCTAAAATTTTCAAAAACAATATTTTAAAAACTATAAATTCAAAAAGCTTTTCTTTTTCATCATTTTCTCCATCAAAAAGTAAAATGATTTTTTTTAGAAAACAATTATCATTATATACCCACCAAAAAGAACTGTTCGTTTTTTCTGCAAGTAGGGTAAAGTGAACATAAAATACACCGCTGCAATATGTAGAGCAAAAATAGCAAATGCCGAAAACCATTTTACTTCTGTTTTAAAGTAATTTGTCGATTTTTTCGTTTCCTTATGGCAAACAGTCGTTGAAGCATCATTATTAACAGAAATTTCCGCTTTTGGTACCATTACACTGTCAAATTTTTATTAACTAATAATTTCAATAAATTATACACTTAATAAAAATATTTGTCTTTATACAATATCCAGAAAATAACCTTCTCTGCTTTTGAAAAAAAAAAATTGTCCGGGTAGGATGAAATTAAAAACGACAATGAACTTAAACTTAAAGTCAAGATTTGTATATCAACTCGAATGACTTTTATATAAGTAATAGTGTCAATAAATCATTAGAAAAAAATTACACTTTTAAATGTTTTTATTGTCTCTGGAATTTTAATTTTTCTCGGGTCAAGTGAGATCCTAATAGAATCAATAATCATAATATTACAATGTTGCATTCTCATTTCCTTATCAAAATTATGGATTCTTCTTTGATTTAAAAGTTGTGGGCAAAAATTTAAATTTATTTATAAAATGATAAATTTTTAAAAGTTTCATGTTTTGGCAAAAATTTTCATATTTATGAAAATATTGAATTCTTACGAAGAATTTTATTAAATTTTTTCACAATAATTATAAATTTCTGACAATTTTCCTCGAGAAATTTAATTATTTTTGAAAGTTGTAATGAAATTCATAGCAAAAAATGATAATTTGATCTTAATTTTTGGATGATTTTGATCCATTTAAGGAATCATTTTACCATTTTTATAGAAAAACAGTGGAATTTTTAAATAATTAAATTCTTTTGACGAATTAAAAAAAATTTTTTTTATAAGAATAACAATTCTCTTATATAAATGCATTATTTTTATAATTTTTGAGAAAGTTTAATGATAATTTTCAAACTTATTTACATAATTCGATTTTACAAAATTTTAATCATTCGTAAATTTATCAATTAAATATAATAGAAAATAAAAACTTCTAATAATTATAAAAGAAAATAGTGAATTAAACTCAAGGTAATTAATTCTACAGAAACTTTAGTTAGAAATAGGAAATTATTAAAAAAAATTTAATTTTCAAAGATTTAGTTTGAAATCTTTTCAAAAAATTCAATTACTTTTAAAAAAAATCACGCTCTAATGCTTC
Organism: Leptopilina drosophilae; assembly: GCA_032873175.1. Taxonomy (NCBI): domain Eukaryota; kingdom Metazoa; phylum Arthropoda; class Insecta; order Hymenoptera; family Figitidae; genus Leptopilina; species Leptopilina drosophilae. Next base: position 49,030,771 of record CM065484.1, read on the forward strand.
TATTCAATATTAGGGGCGTTCTACGTCAAATGGACAACCTCATACTTCTAGTGGAAAAAACTCTATTTTCAAAATGCTATTATTTCTATTATAATGCACGAAATAAAAAAAAATACGACAGTTTTTTGTAGTAAATTTAACCGTCTTTATTTTGGTGAATTTTATTTTTAAAATTAGATTATTTTTCATTGAAAAAAGTAAAAAAGAAACTTTAAATTTTATTCTTTGAGGCATTCGACCATTTTAAAAAATTTTGATAATGGCTTAAAAAATAGTTTAAAATATATCCATTGTATGTGTTTAATAACAGAATGGCATCTTTTATCGTTTAAAAGTTATTTCATTTATAAAAGAATGATATTTTACAAAAAGAAATTAATAATTTTGATTAATGGTGAGACTTTTTCGATATATTTGCGACACTGTTCAGGTAATGTTGAAACAAGTGATACATGATACCCAAATTTTTTAAATTAAAATTAAAATTTTTAACCATAAAAGTATAATATTATTTTATAATGAAAATAATTACAAATAATTATAATATAAATCGTATGACACCTCTAGGTGGTCAATATTTTAATTATATTAATTACATTTGAAGAAAATGCTATTGGAAATTTTTTATTCTTAGGTTTGCTTTTAATATCGATGGATTTTCTTCTGAAAAATGAAAACACCAAGTCTTTTTAGTTAATTAAAATTTATGCTTTTTATTAAATACTACATTTTTTTGTTTTTTGGAAGATGAAGATAGTAATTATTTGAATTTATTACAATTTTAATTAATTCTATCATTAAACACATACAATGGATATATTTTAAACTATTTTTTAAGCCATTATCAAAATTTTTTAAAATGGTCGAATGCCTCAAAGAATAAAATTTAAAGTTTCTTTTTTACTTTTTTCAATGAAAAATAATCTAATTTTAAAAATGAAATTCACTAAAATAAAGACGGTTAAATTTACTACAAAAAACTGTCGTAATTTTTTTTATTTCGTGCATTATAAAAGAAATAATAGCATTTTGCAAATAGAGTTTTTTCCACTAGAAGTATGAGGTTGTCCGTATCACGTAGAACGCCCCATTATTAAAAAAAAACTTAAAATTTCACTACTCGAGGCAAGGTAGGTTTTTTTTTTTAATGAAAATCATTGTTTATTACATTGTAAACTTTTTCATGTCAAATTCTTCAAATCCGAAAGAAAATTATATTATAGAAAATATGAATTCTTAATAATTGTTGAACTTTAGAGTTTGCTTTTCGATACTTTTTAAAACAACCTGATTGACATTAATGTTAATTTCATCAACCGGATATCTCTCGTAAAAATATTCAATTGAATTGAACTCTCTTTCTTCATTGGTTAAAAATTGAACTCTAATTCATTAAATGTTTTTGTTATATAAATAAATTTATTATTTTTCGAGTTAAAATATTTTATATTTTTAATACAAATTCAAGAAAATGATGAAAATAGATGAGGAATAATTGAAGGAGTTACAGTAACAATATATTAGTAATCGATTACTTTAACGATCAATTCTTCTGTATATGATTTTTATAATAAAAGTATAAGGTTGAACTATGTTTTTAAGTCAATCCCTCGCTTTTCCCTCACAGTTTCTACTAAATCTTTATTTGGTTGTTTCAAATCGTAAGCCCAACCGATTTTCGCAAACATATCAATTAAAAATGTCGTCCAATTGAGACCATAATTTCCCAATTCAGCGCATTTGTAGTCGTACGGAAAGACATGATGATAATTGTGCCATCCCTCTCCAACAGCAAAAAATGCAACCCACCGATTTTCCGATGGAGCTATCGTTCTATAATAATTAAAAAAAAAGAAATTAAATTATTTCCCAAACATTCATGGTGTAAAAATAAAATCTTACTTGTCATAAGGTTTATAGCCGAAAATATGTGCCGCACTATTCACACTCCATGTGGAATTTAGAGAAAATACATAACGAGCAATTGTCGAACTGATTGCATAATACCATACTTCATTCCAAAAGTATACTGGTATTAATGTCGGTATTATTAAATTGAGGAGGAATTTGAAGTACTGGAAATATCTATTCGGAAAAATGCAAACAAGAAACATATAGAAACTTTAGAGCGATTTTCATATTCAACTGTGTATTTTTCGACAATAAATTTTGTTATAAAATACTTTTCGCCAAATGCAACAACTGGATCGTTGAGAATGTCACTCATGTCAATTTGATTTCCTCGTCTTATAACTTCTGGATGTTTTTTCATCATAAGCCAACCGACGTGGGAGAAGAAAAAACCCCGATTACTATTGTGTGGATCGGCATCTGTCTCTGAATATTTGTGATGAACACGATGATCCCTCACCCAATTGTATATTGAATTCTAAAACCAAAAATTGTATTCTTATTCCAGCATTATATTATTATTATTATTATTATTATTATTAATTATTATTATTAATTATTATTATTATTAGTATTATTATTAGTAGTATTATTATTATTAGTATTATTATTATTTATATTTGTCATTAAACATCAAAAATGTGTTTTAAAAAAGAAACCTTTAAAGTGGATCTTAAAAAAACCTTCAAACCTTACGTTAAATTTAGTGTGTCTTACTTACTTGACCGGTTGAGTAAAAACAAACGAGAAGAATTATTCGAAGTGGCCATTTTGCCTTATAGGCTCGATGAGTCCAGAGACGATGCACACCACCGGTCACTCCAAAACCTCCAAGAATACCATACCAGTATTCTAAAAATTATCAAACATTGTTGCTAACCGTTTGGGAAGGGTCAATAATTTCCCGTCACTTTTCACTCGGCAAAAAGTGTTATTCCTTCCAATAATATTGTTAAATAGCAAAAAATATTCTTAAAAATATGCTTTTTGAAAAATTACTGTCAACCAAACAATATCTAACATCTTTATAATATTTTCAACCAACCATTCGAAAGCATATTCGATTTTTAAAGAATAAATAATAATTTTTGTTTCCAATTACTCACGGAATGAGGCAGTTTTGAATGATTTTACAACTGGAAAAGTGAAAATAAAATAAAATCCAAAGAAATGTAGAAGAAAAATGGAAATTATCATCATCCATTTTAATTTTGCTTTAAAATAACTTTGGGAAATTTTCTCTTCTGAATTGCTCATACTCGAGGCTGTTGGATCGAATTCTTTCGTGATCATTATACTGAAGTGGGAATTTAAAAAAATTCTTTCTTAATTTTTCGTATTACTTTTGAAGCACTTGAACATGAAACTGACGCCTCCTCCACGATAACTCTTCTCTTGGCTTATTTTTAAATCTATTTAGTGGCTTATATAATTCACAGCATTTATAAATAATGGAAATTTGATTACTTTATTGAATAATTTATTCCTTATGTCTATTAACCTTCGAGTTTTTTTTAATCAATTGTATTCATACTTTGAGTCTATCTCATCCATTTGAATCATCTATTTGGCCAATTTCATCATTTTCGTGAATTGTAAAACTCTTTTTTAGAAATTCTGTAATTTTCACAAATAATAAAATTCATTGCAAGAGGTGTTCAGATATTTTTAATTAAAATTTCAATCGAATTCCTTAAAAAACCAAAATGCGCAATTATGTAAAATTGAAATCTAAAAAAAATTAAAAGTATAAATACAAGTTTTTTTTTTAAATTTAACATATTCAAATATTTCACATATATTTTCATTTTTCTTTTTAAATATTTGTGTATAGAAAAAAAATTACAAATAGAGCGAAATAAATATTCAGAAACCATTTTAGAAATATTTTTTATTTATAAAAAATTAAATTTTACAATTATAATTCATTTTTATTTTCAAAGAAAAAACTTTTTTAGAATAAGAAAAAATTTATTGATAAAATGGTTGATTGAATTTCTCCACTTGAGAACGCCAAGGTCACCGCCAGGTGGCGAGGGAAATTCCAAGAATTTCCAACTGCCATCTAGCGGTGACCTTGGCGTTCGCAGGTGGAGAATAGCGTCTCATTCTTTTTTCATTATGAAAAAAAGCTGCGTCCACAAAATACTTTCCAAATGAGCCAAATGACAAATGTAAAAAAAAGTGTCTGAACAGTTCGATGTATAATAAGTAATCTGAAATTGGAAGTTAGTGACATTCTTTTTTCTTCTTATTCAATTTTTTTTTTGTCTACAAACTCGAATCTTACTTGTAATATCTACGAAGTGTTTCTCTCTCCTTTTGAGGATTAGTCTCGTCCTTAACGATATATTTCAAAACACCCTTCCAAACTTCAATGAGAGCATTATGCCAATCAATAACACTCATATCAAAGTCAAACAATTTCTTATCATCCTCTGAAAGTTTGTCCCATAATGCCTCAATATTTCTATTCTCAAACGACCATTTTGTTTCCATAAAGAATTCGACGGCTTTTAAAAGTTTAAATCCTTTTTTGTAAAATTTGTAAAATCTATTAAATAAAATACTTTATGGTATTAAACATTTTTCTTTTGAGATTGCTAAATATGGAAAATGTGCCATACATATACTCACTTGGGCCTCTTTCCCAAACACTTTAAAATAAAATCACCGAATAATGCTGGCAGTAAGTGAACGAAAATATTTAAAAAGTCAAATGTTCTTTTTGATTTGACGACAGTTACTTCTGGCAAATAGACTGCTGTACTTGGCATGAAACGACGACCACGACCACGAGCAACGAATTCAAAGATATCTTTAGTAAGGGGATTTTTATCTCCATTAACATAATTGTACACTGGTAAACTAGCATTCGTAATGGGTGCAGAAATTCTGCGAACAAAATTAATGTTTTATTCTATGCCAGAAATTCTGAAAATATAGGTTCAATTTTGTACCCCGGAAAAATTGTATTTTGTTGCGATAAATAAAATTTAGAATACAGGGTAAATAAATGTAGAATACAGGGTAAATAAAATTTAGAATACAGGGTAAATAAGATTTAAATTAAATCTAAAATACACTGCAGGGTGAATAAAATTTAGATTGGAAAATAAAAAAAAAGGAGAAACCTCTTCGCATTGCTGCCAACGTCCCAAATAGAAGCAAGAAGGGCATTGCAGACGAAATCGGCTGGTACAAAGTAAAGATGATCTTTTCCATTGGGAACCAACAGTAAGCGAACGAGTCCCATTCCTAACCAAATTATTCCTTGATTCGCCCCCTGAAGAATGTCCACCCATCCTGTGAACGGCTCCTTATACGTTCCCAATGCTATTTTTTAATTGAATAATTAAATTTTATGAAAGTATTTATTTCTCCTATCGCATTTGGTTTTCAGGTCTTTATTCGTTGTAAAGAAATAATTTTTTGATATAAATAAATATCCATTTTATAAAAATCAAGCAGTAAATTAAATGTAAGAAATTTTGCAAAATCGGCATTACCTACAGGAAATCTGTAGATAAGAAATGGAAGGTCACTTGCTTTTTCTTTCACTATTCCCTCAGCGATTGATTTTGTGAAAACGTAAGTATTCGGATATTCTCCTAATAGTCTGAAACGAATTGCAATTGCAATTAGTATTGTAAATATAATTATAATTATTATAATGGTAATTGTAATTCTAATTAAAATTGTAATTCTAATTGTAATTCTAATTTACATTCTCATTCTAATTGTAATTCTAATTTACATTGTCATTCTAATTGTAATTATCATTCTAATTGCAATTAATATTCTAATTGTAATTATAATTATAATGTTAATTGGAATTGTAATTATAATTATAATGTTAATTGGAATTGTAATTCTAATTAAAATTGTAATTCTAATTGTAATTCTAATTGTAATTATAATTCAAATTGTAATTATAATTATAATATTAATTGGAATTGTAATTATGATTCAAATATTAATTGGAATTGTAATTCTAATTGTAGTTGTTATTACAATGATAACTGCTCCTCAATAATTTACTCTAGTAGTCGAATTGACACCGTAAACGGAACTGGCGCGTAAAACACTCAAACAGAGCGCAAGCGCCAAGAGTGGGGGCAATGAGTGCGAGAGAGAGCAGTCCATTTTTCTCTCTCGCACTCATTGCCTCCCCTCCCCGACTACTTCTACTAACCGTCAGATCGTCATAGAACATTATTATTCTCATTAGAAATATTTAAATATTTATTGTATATTTAAAAAAAAATTTCCTTTTTTCAAAACTACTATTCATGAATAATGGATATAGATTATTATAAATACCGAATTTTACCGCATTAATAAATTTTTTTTTTAAGTTAATTTGGTAAATTTTTCTCTTAATACATTTTTGTAAATTCTTCTTCATCTTTTTTAGACAATTGCCTCCTTTTTATTATATCAATTGCATTTTTAGCATCCTCATGACTCATTGGTATCGGATAAACTTTCTCCTCTATACAATTGAGATTCATTTGAATAAATGCCGTGGATACGTGCACTGCAGCCTGTCAAAGAAAAATCCCCCCTCCAATCAAATCCAACATTTACTTTTATTAAATTAAAATAATTTTTTTATGTAAATCATTATTTTAATAAATTATTTTAATAAATTATTTTAATAAATTATTTTAATAAATTATTTTAATAAATTATTTTAATAAATTATTTTAATAAATTATTTTAATAAATTATTTTTATATAAATAGTTATTTTAATAAATTACATATTTTTATATAAATAGTTATTTTAACAAGTTAATTATTTTTGTATTATTAATTAATAATTATGAAACTGTATTTTTTGGGAAAATTTTAACTTACTTTGAGATTTTTTAATTCTCGGCAAAATTGAATTATTTCTACAACACCGTCAACATTTATAGAGACTGCAACATCTAAGGGTTCGTCAAATTTTGTAGTAGCAGCCGAGTGAATGACAATTGACACCTTTATAAAATTGCGGAGTGAAAAAATACCAATTTTTTTTTAAATTCTAAATTAAAATTTGAAAATTTAAAAATTTTGTAGTACTTTAAAAAAAGCACCTCATTTATAAGTTTTCTACGATCCTCGGCCGATAAACCCAAACCCGGTTTTCTCACATCTCCCTCTATGGGTATTACTTTTTTAAGTGCAGAAGGATCCGTTTCTCTCACAGAATTAAACAACTGTCGAAATTGTATTAAGTATTTAATAACTCTACTAATTTAACGCTATTACGTTAAATTACTTTAAATGTTGGATTAAAAAAAATAAAAATCATAATCATTAATAAAAAAGATTAAAAAGAAAAATTTTAAAAAACGTTTTTTAATTTAACAATTAAACGTACCGGGGTAAAATTATTGGAGTTATTTATCTAATAACGGCATTATGTTACAAATTACTTTAAACGCTAAATTGAAAAAATTGTATTTATATACTAGATTTTAAATAATAAAACTCACATCTCCATTAAAGTATGCGTCAAATCTGTCCTTAATACCTTTCCCCTTTTTCCCTCTCATCAAGAGATAAACCTTACCAACTTTCGGCAAACCTCGTAAAATCTTTTCCACTAAAACTGTGCCAATAAATCCCGTTCCGCCTGTAAAATTCCTCAATTTAAAAACAAAAAAATTTTTTATATTCTACACATCGAATAAAAATCAAATATTTCCACACTAAATTTTTAAAAGCTTCAATGAAAACAATACCTGTAATAAATATATTGCGACCTTCGAAAAATTTTTGAATTTCCGTCATTTTGACTAATTGTCAAAACAATTGTTCGGCAAAGAGAAAAATTATGTCCTGATCTTAGAAAGTATAATATTTCACTGCTCGAGACAATGATATTTAGTTTTTTTTTTTTTAAATGAAAATCATTGTTTGTTAAATTGTAAATTTTTTAATTTCAAATTCTTCGTATGCAAAAGGATAAATAAAGAAAAAAATGAATTCTTAATAATTTATGAACTTTACATTTTGCTTTTTGTTATACTTTGTATAATAATGTGATCGACATTAATGTTAATTTCATCAACCGGATATCTCTCGTAAAATATTCAATGAATTGAATTCATTTTTTTCCCACAAAGAGTATATATCAAAAAGTTTCTTATTAAATCCAATATTATTCTTCGACGAGTTTCGTACTTTTAATGTTTTAATTTTTCCATATAGAAGAAAATTTATAATTTAAAGAAAAAAGTGTTAAATAATAAAAAGAATAACGTTATTCAAAATAATTGTAAAGTTATTGAAATAAAAAATAAAGTATTGAATAAAGAATAGAAAAAATTGCAAATTAATTTATTTCTATATTATTACTTTTTTTCATGACAAAATTTTTTCCAAATTGATCACGTTTGTCAAATGTAAAAATTTTTAAAATATGATTTATTGTTACTATTTGTCATTTTGTGGATAATATAATTCATTTTGGAATTTAATATAACAAATAAGAAGCACCGGGAAACATTTACATTAGCATTCCCTTTTTGTCTCTCGCACTCATTAAAAAAAAAAAAAAAAAAAAAAAAAAAATCAACAATCACAAATTGAGAAATTCTTTTGAAACTTTATTAGCAAGCAATATTATCAGATTGAGATACTGTTGGAAAAAATACATTTTTTTCTACTATTTCTTCAGTCGATAATAAAATTTTTTTTGGTGAATAAAAAAAAATATTTTTCCGCAATTATAATAAAATCTTATTAGCAAATAAACAACAATTTTATGATGATATGCCTAGAATTTAATTAGATAGGAAAATTGATCAATAAAAAAATCAGTTAAATTTTCTCTAGACAATCATTGACATAAAACAATTACGCATTTATGCAATTCTCCATTATGAATTCGAATTGAAGAAATGACAATAGGTCAAGCGATTTTTTAATCGTATTTTCAATGTGCAATCTTCCAAGTTTGGTGAGAAATTTTCCAAGCTAGGAAAAAAAAAATGACAGTAATCACTGATCTTTACCATAGTCAATTTATATTGTAGTGTATCATTAATTTCATTTTTTACGATTTTTAATTTAAAATTGTATTTTTCTAACTGTGTCCATTTTCTTTTAAGTAATTATCGAAAACAGTAAATAAGAACTCAAAAAAAAAAAATAAATAAAAAATAAAAAATGAGCGTAATGGAAACTATTAATTACTATTATTACGATTTAGCCGGTAAGTTCACTGATTTTCACTATAGTGGAAAGTTTTTTAATACTTGTAAATACAAAAGTGTATTTTCAAAAACAAAAATGTATTTTTCAAATACAAAAGTGTAATTTTCAAAAGCAAAAATGTATTTTTAAATACAAAAATATAATTTTCAAAAGCAAAAATGTATTTCTTTATACAAAAGCGTATTTTTTTTGTAAATTCATCTCCACTTAAAAATAGTAATAAATAATTAATCATATAATAAAAAAAATCTGACTCTCTATAGCCTTTCATTTTAACTATTATTGATTTATTTTATTATCATTACATATTATAGATTTTCATTTTTTATATATTTTTTAAATTTATTATTTCTTACTTCTAAATAAAAAACTGATTTTTACTTTCTTTCTTTAATAAAAAGTGATAAATGAAAAAAACTTTTTAAGATTCGGCGCCACTGTATTAGTACACAATAATGGCACCGTGTCTTATTTCGCCCATTGTTTTATTAAAATAGTTTAGTTTCCCCTTTAAAACATTCTATAAAACTATTTTATTAACTTCTTTTACCTTTTTAAATATTTCTTTTAATAAAAAAGTTTTTAAGTATTTACAAAAAGTTATTTGTAATTTTCTTTTTTTTATTGTGGACCGTGTCTCTTAAAAGTAACGACCGTCAACTGAAGCAACTGCGCCTGCGCTAACGTCACTTTCTTATTGGTTGAAAAATAGCGCGCATATTTGAAAAATTTTAATATGAGAAATACAAGAGAATGTTAAGAAAACAAACATAATTTCTATTTCTTTTAAATTACGTATAAATATTTTTACTAAATATATTAAATTAAAATATTATTTTTATTAAATATATTAAATTAAAATATTATTTTTATTAAATATTAAAGTAAAATGTAAATATTTTCATTAAATATTAAATTAAGATGTAAAACTTTTGATTAAATATTAAATTAAAATGTAAATATTTTTATTAAATATTTAATTGAAAATATAACTATTTTTTATTAAATATTTAATTGAAAATATAACTATTTTTTATTAAATATTTAATTAAAATGTAAATATTTCTATTAAATTGAAAATATTTTCTATATTAAACTTTCAGATCCTCGATTAAGGGATTGGTTTCTAATGGACAGCGTTTGGTATCCCGTTACAATAATATTTGCCTACATAGTAATTTCCTTTAAATTAGCACCAGCCTACATGGAAAATCGACAAGCCTACAAATTAAATACATTCATTAAGTGTTACAATCTTTTTCAAATCGTCACAAACGCCTATATCGTTAAGGAATTGGTGCCCTGCTATCCGTTTCATCGTTTTTTTGAGTGTCGTAGCGTATTGTATACAAATGATGCTATTGGAATGACGGTAAGAGTCAGAGTCTACGTAACGTCCCCTCTAGAGACGCATGCGCATGGGCGACGCCTTAGCGCGCATGCGTTGCGAGGCAAAGGTTACAGAGGGGACGTTAGGTGCCCTATCTGACTCTTTCCCACGTCCTCTATTTTTATATCTCTATACATAAAAATGTATGTATTTTTTTAATTACTTTTCTTCATGTAAATAAAATTAATATTTTATTTACTTTTAATTTAATTTAATTGAAAAAAAATTATAAATACGTAAATACCAAATAGTAAAGAAAGTAATTGACAAAAATTGATAATTTCAGATAGTGAAATGTGGCTACTTGACGATATGCCTAAAAATTCTTGACCTAATTGAAACAGTTATTTACATTTTAAGGAAGAAAAATAATCAAGTTTCAATTTTACACGTCTATCATCACATAAGTACCTGTCTGCTTGCCATATGTTTCACAAGATTTTTCTGCGGGGAAGTCGCTCTATTAATACCAATAATGAACTGTGGGATTCATGTACTAATGTATTCGTATTACTTTATCAGCAATTTTGAGGGACCACTTAAACAAATTATCATGCCCTTCAAACGCTACCTGACTATCATGCAAATGGTGAATGTCATCCTTATGTTTATTAATATTTATTTATATTTTTTAATATTTATATTTATTTATATTTATTTATATTTATTAATTTATATTTATTTATATTTATTAATTTATATTTATTTATATTTATTTACATTTATTAATTTATATTTATTTATATTTATTAATTTATATTTATTTATATTTATTAATTTAAATTTACTTTTATTTACATTTACTTTTATTTTTATGCATAAAAAATTAATAATTATACTTTTTTCCCCCTTTAAATAACTGATTTCAATATTTTTTTCCTGTTTCAGATGCAATTCGTAATAATAATCGTACAATTAACAAGCACACTATTACAAGAATGTGACTTACCAAAAATACCAATTTTCCTAATGTTAATCAACATTATTTTCAATTTAAATTTGTTTTATCAATTTTACAAGAAAACATACATTAATGCAAAAAAGAAGAACACCCTCAAGAATAAGTGACATAACTAAATTAGAAACATAGGCAACAAAATAATGTAAAGAAAATGATCATAAAAATGCTAAAAACAATATAAAATGATAACATTACAAAATAAAAATTAGAAATTTTGACAAAATTTAAATAAATCCGCGAAGTAATAAAACAACGAAAATAATCAACAAATGTAGGAAAAAAAATATTTAGAAAATATGTCAACAAGGAAAAATAAAAATTATTGTTTTCAACGTGTCAATTATTTACTGAGTTTACAAACTATCAATTAGTGGTTTAATGAATTTTTTTCAATGAATAACAATTGATTTTAGATAACAATGCAATTAAACTCGTATATACGTATGTGTACATTCAGACATATATACATATGTATTTGTATTTATTTATAATTATAATGAAGAAATTAGTTAAAATTTACAATACTAAACATATATGTAAATTTTTATATATTAATTTATATTCTTTTATTTATTTATATACAATTGTATACGTTAAAAATAAAAATATTAAAAATAAAAACAAACACTACATTCAGTTTTCATCGATTTTTTCAGTAAAAATAATTTTACATGTATTAAACAATTGGACTAATTTTAATTTTTCACAATAAAGAATATATTCGAGAAAAGTAACAAAAAAATACCGTTTTATATGCAATATATAAAAAATGTTTGTTTCTTTCGATGCGTGTTTATGAAAAACAAAGTCATTCATTATCAAAGGGTAATTAAATTCAAACCAACCAACAATGTTATTGAATTCATATAGAATAAATAACAATAGGTCAAGTGAATTTTAATCGAATATTCATTAAATTATTCAATCGCATGTAAAATTATTTTTCTTTTTACTCAAAAAATTGACAAAACCCAATTAAACATTGTCCAAGTTAGTATGCTTACTGCTTGAAAATTGGCATTTCTCTTTGATTAACTTTTCATTTTTCTATTTGGTTTTAGATTATTTCTATGATTACTATTTTTTTATTTTAAAATTAATCATTAAAATTTGCAAATTCTAAATTCTTTTTCAAAATGGGTTTTTTGGAAGATTTAAATTATTACTTCTACGAATATGCTGGTAAGTTTTTTTTTAAAGACTCTAAAATTACTGTTTTTTAGAAAATTCAACTTAATTTTTGTTCTGTTCTGAAAAAATGTTTTTGCTTTATAATATCTAGCTGACATGGTGCGGTACTAATTTGAGAAGATTATTTAAATTTTTTTCTATTCTATTTGAATTTTTCTGGAAAAATTAATTTTTTTCTTGATTTTTTTTTTGCTTTTTATAGAAATTAAAATAATTTCGCAATTTTATGATTAATTTTTTAGATCCACGAGTCAGAGACAGATTTGTACTTGGCAGCATTTGGTTCCCGATTTTAACGATATTAATCTATTTATTTATTTCATTTATAATAATACCGGAATTTATGAAAAATCGTCCCGCCTACAAATTGAATACCTACATTAAGTGCTACAATATTTTTCAAGTCATTACCAATGCCTATATTGTTAAGGAATTGGCAAAATGTTATCCATTTCATCGCATTCACATTTGTCGGCCAATGGATTATGGCACGAGTGATTGTGATATGAGGGTACGTAAAAATTACAAAAATGTAAAAAAAAGCATTAAAAAGTTGTATTTCTTTTTTAAATTTGGTTTTCTTTTCAAAATAAACACAAAAAAAATGCAATACATTGATTTTTTTGAAACGCAAAAGTAAAATGATTAATTTCAGATAATGGAATTGTGTATAATGACAATTGGTCTAAAATTAGTTGACCTTACCGAAACCGGAGTCTATTTGCTGCGAAAGAAAAATAGTCAGGTTTCAGGTTTACATCTCTACCATCACATAAGTACATTTGTCTTCGGATTTATTTTCCTAAGATTCTTCACCTCGGAAGTTTCAATGCTATTTCCAATTTTGAATTGCGGGGTTCATGTTATTATGTATTTCTATTATTTTCTTAGTAATTTTGAAGGACCAATTAAGCAGATGATCAATCCTTTCAAACGATATTTAACCCTCATACAAATGGTAAGAACTATTTTTTAAATACTAAATTCTTTTTAAACACAAAATTAATAACCAAATTCTTTTCAAATACTAAATTAATAACCAAATTCTTTTCAAATAGTAAATTAATAACCAAATTCTTTTTAAACACTGAATTAATAACCAAATTGTTTTCAAATACTAAATCAAAAACCAAATGCTGCTTAAATACTAAATTCTTGTTTAAATATTAAATTAAAAAATAAAAACTAAATTCTAAATTAACTAAAATAAAACTAAATTTTAATTAAGTTCGTTTACATAAAAAAAAAAACTCCCATATTTTTGTTTCAGACACAATTCACAATTATGCTCATACAAGTAGCGCTGTACATACTGCAAGACTGTGGAATATCAAAAATATTACTCAGCATAACATTCCTCAATGTCTCTATCAATTTTTGGCTCTTCTTTCAATTTTACCAGAAAACTTACATTAATCCAAAAAAGAAGAAAATCAATTAAATATTAATGAACTATATAGGAAATTTACGCGTCAGAAATATCACTGAATTTTTGCAATTTTATTTATTTAAATCAAGAGAGCCAGGAAAAAAAGTTGAAATTCGTAATGTGCAAAGTGCGTGAATAATTCAAATAGCCGATCGGAATCAAAGAAAAATAGTAATGAAAACAAATTAATATTTGTCACCGTATACCAAATACGGGTAAAAAAATATTTTTCAGTTTTGGATTTTTTTTTTTTTTTAATTCGTTTCGGACAAAAAATCATAATTCTCTCACATATCGTCCAGATACAAATTCATTAATTTGCATAAGGGGAATGAATATTAAAATTCTCCCAAAAGAAAAAATTAATAAATAAAAAAGAAATTTGTAATTTTAAATTCGAATTAAGAATTTACGGAAAATTAAAAAAAAATAGAAATTTTTAGAAATTTAATTGTAAATATTTTAGAAACATTACACTAAATTATAAAAAAAACTGTAGAAATATTAAAAATTTAACAACATTTGTAAACTATGAGTTGTATGTAAACTAAAACTTATTAATTTTAAATAATTGAATAGTGTCAAAACTTTTGTTATGTAAGAAAAAAAATCTTTATAAATTAATAAATTTTATCAAATATTGTTTCCTGCTTCTGAGTATGTCAAAGTTAATTATAATATCACTCACCGAATGATAAATCTTTGCCGAAAAGTGAAAAAAATATTAATGAATTACAATCAAAAATATATCGACTACTTATAATTATAGAGTAAAAAAATATTTATTACAATAAAAGTTCAAACAAATTAATAAATTAAAATTAAAATACTAATAAATTAAATGAAAAAAAGTATTTATTAATTTAAAAAATATTTAATTTATAAAACGTTTAGTTTAAAAAAATATTAATTAATTAAAGCGTAGGAAAAATCTTAACATAAAAATTTATTTCCAATGCGAACTGATAATTATTATTAAGAAAACTGCTTTGATAAGTTCTTTTTTTATTTCTTTTTCTTTATCAGAGAACCCAAAAATTATTTTCTAATTTTTTTTACTGCTGCACATTTAAATTAGTTTGTACTTTTTTAATGAACGAGCTTCTAAACTGATAGCACAGAGACATTGTATATATTTGAAATACAAATATTATGTGTGTAAAAATTTTTTTTTTCCACTTAAAAGTGAAAAGGCGGAGTTTAAAAATAAAAACCGGTTTAATATATCGTCAAGTTTTATAAGAATATATTTAAAGTGGTTCAATATAAAATACACATTTGAATAGTGTTTATCTTCCGATAAAGGATAGAAGTATTATAAAAGGAAAAAAAGAGTGCGTAAAAAAAATCAAGAAGAAACGCCGTAAGTTTTATTTTTTTAAAACACTTTTAATTAAAACAAACAAAAATTTTCAAATTTTTCTCTATACTACTTTTTTTTTGTTTCCGATTTTCTCAGTTGCGAATAAACTTTAAATTTTATTGAATTTTAATTGACAAAAATTGATTTTTTTTCTGAATTGAATTTTGTTATTTAAATTGAATTTTAATATTCAGGTATATTTGAAAATTAAATAAACAAATTTTCCTATATACATTTTCTTCTATTTGCAAAATGTACTTTTTCCAGAAAATTGAGTTCTTGAAATTTAACTAAGAATTTAATTATTTCAATATTTCAAAAAATTGTATAAGATATTTTTCAATTTCGAAAATATGAAACAAATATTTTAGAAAAATAATGAACTAGAAATAAATACAAAAAATTTGAGCCGCGCTCGATCGTTGACTTGTGTCACTGCTCAATGCCATTGACTCGTATCACTGCATTTCAACAGTTAAAACAATATATTATATTCTTATATATTCTTCTAATTTATAAATAAATTTAAAATTAAATTTAAAATTAAAAAAAAAATTATTTTAATAAAATAAAAAATTAAATTTTTAAGCGATAAATACAGTTTAAATGAAACATTTTTTTGCAAATAAAAAACAATTTAATTTGTTAACTAATTTCCTAGTGTAATGTTAAATGTACAACATTTTTTTCTATTAAAATTCTAGTTGTTTCCCTTATAAAAAACTGTTTTATTTTTAAATAATTTAAGCAGAAATTTTTTTTTTGACTTTCATAATACTTCACTTGATAATTAAAATATTTCAAGAAAAAATTTTTTTTTGTTTTAAAGAAAAAAAATTTTTTAACTTCTTTTGCAATCTTGTCAGCTTGTAATTTGCAAATTATTTATTACATTTCGCAATTTTTAAAAAATTTCAATTTACAGTTGCCTTTACTATTGCTTGAAGAACGCATGGCTGTTATCTTTTTTCCTATCTCTCAAGTGTATTTAGTATATTTTCTAAGTAAGCAAATATTATTATTATTATTATTATTATTATTATTATTATTATCATCATCATTATTATTATTAATATTGTTTCTCCCAAAACTAAATTATGATTTTTTATATTAATATAGAAATAATATTATTATTATTATTATTAATATCATTATTTTTTAATAAAACCAAAGAAAATATAAATAAATGAAATGAATTTAACGTCAGTCTACATTATTGTTACTACTATTATTGAATTTTCCAGGAATTATATTACAACTATTATTATTATTACACAAAATTTTTTTATTATTATTATCTACAACTAATTCTGGTTTCGATAAGAGCGTAGAAAAAATTATTTTGTTTTTCTTTTTTTACTTTTTTATAATAAACGATATTATTTATTTAATAACTTTGTTTAAACATGACATTCAAAGTATCTGGAAAAATATTTCCGCATTGGTAGAAAAATTTTTTATTTTAAGTGTTGAAACAATATATAATAATAAATATATATGTAAATAAATATATCAATATATTTATAATATATATATTAATATATTCTTATTTTGATTATTAATATTAAAAAATGTATAATAACCAATTTTATTAATAATTCCTTTTTCACAGGTGAATTTAATAAATAGTGCACAATTAAGTGTCTAGATTTTAAAATAATAAATGAAATTAACAGAACGGGTCAAACGCTGCCATCAAATATTCATTAAAACGCCCATTTCACGATTAAATTGGTGTTGTTTTTTAGTGGATTTTTAAATTTACGAAAGCTATTTGTTCACGCCTTAAAAAATTAAGTCAGTATGAAAAAGTCAAGCCTATCAGCATCAAGCGATTGAATCAGTATTCGTCAATTATTTTAAGTTTTCTTCTTTTAAAAACGTGTATTTTTCTCATTAAATATATAAAAATTTAATTTTAATATGGGACTACTCGAAACTATCGACTATTATTACGTTGAACTAGCAGGTGAAAAATTATTTTCATTTTTATTCTTACTTTTTTTGTAATAAAACATTAATTTCTGAATTTAAAAGAATTAAAAAATTGGTTCATTTAAGTTTATGTTATACAAAAAGAATTTGATTAATTTTTTTAATTTACAGATCCTCGGATGAGAGATTGGTTCCTGCTGAAAAGTGTTTGGACTCCTATTTTAATAGTATTATTTTATATATTGGTTATTTTTAAATTAGCACCAAATTATATGAAAAATCGTCCAGCATACAAATTAAATACTTTCATCAAATGTTACAATGCATTTCAAGTGATTGCTAATGCTATTTTAGTCAAAGAATTTTCATCCTGCTATGAATTTCATCGTGTTTTTGAATGCCGTGCTGTGGTCTACAACATGGACCCATGCGCCGTAAAAGTATGTTTTTATTTACATTAATTTCCTTGTTTAATGGACATTTTAAAAGAAAAATAAATAAAATAGCCAAAACCATACAAAGTTATGTAGGAAATTTAAATTTCTATAAGTATTCAAAATAATTAACACGACAATGTTTATCTAATGAAAAACAATAGCAGGCCTCGGATAGACTTTAAGAGGCAAAAAAAGATTGAAAGTACGAAAAAATTGGTTATTTCATTCTGATTTATCACAAAAATTTTATTTTATATTTACTTGACTTTTCCCGCATTTCTAGAAAATTTTTTTAATTCTTTAAATATTGTATTTTTAGAATTTTTCAGTAAAATCGTTCAAAATGTTAATAAATTTTTGAAATGAATATTTAAAATATATTTGAACTTGTACATCTTTCCAAACAAAAAAATATTTAATTAAACTTCTCTAAAATTCAGTCATTCGAAAGGAAAGAAATTCCACTTAAAAGACTTCGAAAATCAATTATCTTGACTCATTTTCAGAAAGTTCTTCAAGAACCCAATTCTTTAAATACAAAAACCACTAATTACTTTTGTGTTATGTTTTTGTTTTGCGTTCTTTATATTACGATTTATCTTTATTAAAATAAGCCTTTTTTTGTTGACAAATATACTGCAGAATCTGAAACAAAAGAATATAAAATTTATTTCTCTTCTAAATATTTTTATTCTTTACTAAAAAAAAATACGGGGTCTGATTTTCGATTATTGATTAAAGTAAAAAACAATTATATTTTACAGGTAATGTATGGGAGTTACATAACAATGTTATTAAAAATTGTCGATCTAATTGAAACAGTTTTGTTTATACTTCGCAAAAAGGACAAGCAAGTGACGATTTTACATGTCTACCATCATATCTCAACCGTTTTGATTGGCATGACATTTTCAAGATACTTTAGTGTCGACATGGCTTGTTTGTTCCCGATTTTAAATTGCTCAGTTCATGTGATAATGTATTCATACTATTTTCTCAGCAATTTCGAAGGATCAATTAAGCAGAAAATAATACCATTTAAACGCTATTTGACCATCATACAAATGGTAAAGTGAATTTTTATATTTAAAAAAATATATAAAATTAAAAAAAAAATAAAACACTTGACGTCAGAAAACGAATAAAATTTTAAAACTCGTTGACATAAAATATAAATAAATTTTTAAAAATTCGAGCTATAAATTAAATAGCCGACGTCATGGGTCGAATTAAAATAAAGCCAAGTAGACAAGAAAATAAATTATTAATATTCTAATTGATAATTTATTTTTTTGTCTAGATGAAAAAATATATAAAGTTATCTTAAAATACATTTTTTGTCTTTCAGGTTCAATTCGTCATTTTGATATTTCAATTATTCTTCGCATTCCCCAAATCTTGTCCATTACCAAAAATCCCATTTGCAATTATGCTGATAAATGTGATACTCAATATGGGATTGTTTTATAATTTTTACAGAAAAACTTACTCCAATCAGAAGGAAAAGAAAAAATAATTTTTAGTAAATATTCATGAATTCTGTTTTTAACACAAAAAAGTTGATAGGTCAAGGAGAGACGAGGTTTTTCAAAAAAAAAAAAAAAAAATTAATTTAACGCCAAGTTGTAAAAAAAAATCTGATACATCATTTCTGAAATAGTCCTAAAAATACTATTTTAAGTTTTTAATTTCACAGAAGTTGTTAAATATTTTTCTTCTAATTTTGTAAATAGATTTTAAAATAAATTATTTTCCATTAACTTTATAACTCTTTTTTTCCTTTCCAGTAATTTAAAACAAAAAATGCCTTGTCATAATAAAAATACATAATTAATTGTTTCCTTTTTCCAAGTTCTCTGATTTGAAAATTTAATTATTGTCAAAAAGAATGTAAATTTCTTTAAAAAAAACAAAAAAAAAGGAAAATAATTTTTTCAACTCAAGCATTTTGTTGTCGACTGCAATAATGAAAATTAACTACCATTTTTTGTTGCGCAAGTGAAAGCAAATTTTCTCAGTGTTTCTCGAAAACACTTCTGACAGGAAATTTGTTTCCCTGGTTTGAAAATTTCAATTTGTAATTTGAAACTATTCATTAAATTCAAATGAATGGAATAAATTTGATTCGAATTTCCAATTTGAATTGAAAATTAAACCTTTGAAAGTTTAATAAGATTGGAAATATTTGGATAATAGAAAGAATTTTTTTAGATTTCCGTTGCTATTTATTATATCCGGAAAGTTCAATCTTCAATATCAAGATCGTAACCTCAAACTTAAGAGTTTGTAAAAAAAAAGAAAAAAAAAACAATGTAAAAACTTAAAAATTTGATCGATATTTCAATTTTATTTTAGTAAAAAAATAATTCACTTTTCCGTTATATTAAGAGAAAAATGCGGAAATAATAAAAACATTTGCGATATTTCTTACCACCATCGCACCAAAATGCAAAAAAATTACCCTTTTTTAACCGTTTCTTTTTTCTCCTATTATCAGAAAACTACCGAATTAGTATTTAAATTCAATAAATTTTAACCGTCGATGCTTCCGATAATAGTGTTTCGCACTATTTTTCAAAAATAATTGAATTATTTTCACTAATTTATTCACGTCGCGTGTCCCGATCGCAAAAACTGCGCCAAAAATCGTCGACTTTTAAGGCGCACTCACAGCTAGTAGGCAGCAATACAAATTTGAATTTACTGTCTCTTTCACTCTAATGGACTTTCTCTCTTACTCCAATTACTGCCTGCGCAGGCAGGCAGAGCTGTGAGTGCTCCATTAGGTTATGTTTCACAACGTTGCCGCGGCGCGCGCAACAGCGCCATGGCGGGAAAAATTTTAAATTCAAAAATTAATTTCTTTAAAACAAATTATTAATCATTAATTTAATGTAAAATTATCACTTTATTGTTAATTAATAATTAATAAATTCCGAACCTTAATTTACGAATATTTAAACAAATAAAAGTCGTCTGTGTATAAATTCAAAAAACAAAATTTATATTAAACTTACTTTAAAGAAACTACACAAAAAAAAGTTTAAACTGACTAATTTTAACAAAAATTGCTAAACAATTACCACCGCCTCCAAAAGGGTTTTTTTTCCATCAAGACAAATACAGTGTTTTAATTGAATAGACTTGAATTTAATTAAATCAGTGTTAATATAAATTAATCTACAATAAAAATATCTCTAGAAATTAACAAATTTTCCAAAGCATTTACATATATTTATGACCTTTATGACGCGCTCCAAAGATGAATACAATTTGAGGTTATGTTTAATTTTTAAAAGTATAGAATTTGATAAAATCCTTTTGTATTATGCAAATTATTTGAAAGTAAAGTCTTCGTTACAGCAAATAAGTCCTAATAAAAACGGTTTTTAATTTTAAATATAATTAAAAATGATCCAAAGAACCTTGTTTCTAAGACAAACATAACCTATAATTCGTTTCGTTCCCAGGAGCAATAATCGGTTTCGTTACAATTTTTCCCCTTCTTTTCATTCCATTGATTTTTTCATTTATTTACAAAGAAATTAATTCGACTTTTTAAAGTCTTTAAATGCTGAATAATAGAAAACTTTGCACAATAATTTCATTGAACATATATAATATATAATTTTTGTAAAATAATTTTTTAAAATTTGTTTTCCTTAAATAAATCTAAATACTCGATTATTTGCATATATACCAATGTCTATCTATAATGGACTAAATAAAATTAATATTCAATAAAACAATATTTACGTTTCACTGTTTTTTTTTTGTTGTTTTAAATAGAAATCACTGAATGTGCGCACTTTTTCCTCTCAAATTTTTTCGCACAAAAGTTTTTTAAAATGTGTTAAATTTCTTTTTTTTAAATGGTTTGTAAAACTTTTTACGCAGAGCATAAAAATTTCGTTATTTATTGCTACAAAGCCGATTTTATCTTCTCTTGTTATAGTTAATTAGTTACATATATATTTTTTGTTTTATTATTATTAAAAACTACAGTTTCACTTTCAAGGTGATTTTTTTTTTGTTTCCTTCTCGATGCGATTTTTCTTCTTTCGAATTATGTGGTGTTTTTTCGTTTGGAAAAATTTCTTTCTTTTTGTTATGAAATTTTTTTTTTATATTTATATAAATTAATTGATTTATTAGCTAAGAAGTGCTCGTATTTCTTTGTGCATATGGCAGAGAAAATCGACGTAACTTGCACTTCCGTCCGCGCCTTTGTCCTCGACGAGGAAATGTCGGAATACCATTTCTAATTTGTCTCTCTGTCTCACCATTGTCAACTGTAATTATAATTTTAACGTTTATTTCGATAGTCAATTAAATTATTCGATAGATGTTATTTAATTTAATTTGTGTTATTTAAGAGAATAATTATTATTTTATTTCATCAGTTTACTTTAATTTAATTTTACTTTTATTTTGAATTCTAATTCAATTTAATATTTGAAATTCAATTCCATATTTGAAATTTAATTTAATATTTAAAATTCAATTTAATATTTGAAATTTAATTTAATATTTAAAATTCAATTTAATATTTGAAATTTAATTTAATATTTAAAATTCAATTCAATACTTGAAATTTAATTTAATATTTACAATTCAAATTTAATAATTATAATTCAATTCGATATTTATAATTTAATTTAAGAATTATAATTTTATTTATAAATGAATTCAATTAATGAGAATTGAATGATTTTCTTTATAATTCAATTATTTTTTTGAGAAAAGTTATAAGGAAATATTAAATCTTACCCGCATACAGTGATGTCGATCAGTACGAACACAATTTATTATCTCATTAACTCGTCTATTGAGTGGAGTGTCCACAATCGGAATTTTCGTGCGATCCGTATCAATTTGAACGACTGACGGAACTCCAAAAACTCCTTGAACCCATTGAGAACTGAGTCCGAGGCCCAACCACAGAAACATGTGAATTCCATTTTCTATTCGAAAAAAAGCAATATAAGTAATTATTTTTTATAAAAAAAGTCCTAAATCTAAATAAAAATAATATTTTTCTTTAAAAAAAAATATATATATTGAGAGAAAATTAAAAGTAAGAAGAAAAAGTACCAAGTAAGTAGCATCCGTCGTCGGTGATTTTATCGATTGAACACCGCAACATTTGTGGCAAATCCGTTTCCTGCGGATCTAAATTGTGAAGAGGAAGCATTCGGGGATAGAAATAATTGACTGAGGTATAAACAGGCATTATAGAAACAGCTTGCATCACGTATGATCTGTCGTCGATTGTCATGTCCGCACCTAAAATCAATTCATTATTTTACCATTAATATAAAAAAATAAAATCAAAAATCAAAAATTAAAAATTAAAAAATAAAATTAAAAAATTAAATTAAAAATTTAATAGCTAAAAGCTAAATCATGGTTGCCAGAAGTATTTAATTTTATTTTTCCCCGACTTTTCCCTGATTTCCAGACAAAATTTTCACTTTTTCCCTGACCCTGAAGAATATTCTGATTCACTCTAAAAATTATTAGAAAATCAAAAAAAAAAAAGTTCTATTACATTTCTTTACAAATTTCATTAGTTGTAAAATTATTCAAAAACATCAATAACTTCTTTTTTAAATAAATATTTAATCATTATTATTTTTCTGTAGGAATTCAAGTTCTTCAAAACATTCAAATGCAAACCTTTTTAAATTGAACAACTTATAAGAATATTATTACAAAACATGAAGAAGGCGATCACTAAAAAAATTATTATTAAAAAAATTATTATTAAAAAAAAATTTTAAATATAATTATTTTTAAAATTAAAATGTTTTGTAATAATTCAAATTACCATAAAATTTTTCAGAATAGGTTAATTATTTACAAAAATCCTAAAAAAATCCTTCGCAAGAATTCAATTATTTTTACAAGCAGTAAAATTTCTCAAAAAAATTAAATTATTTTAAAAAAATGTAATAAAATTCGTGGCAATAATTCAATTACTTTCATAAATAATAATAAATCGATAATCCGTTAATTCATTTTTAAATCAATGTTCATTAGAAAATTCTAGAAAAATTCAATTATTTAAATTAAAAAATAAATAATTAATTGAATAATAGAATGTTCTTTGTTAAAATTTAATTCTCATAAAGAATTTTATCAATAAATTTTTAAATATATGAATTTAATTTGACAAATTTTAATAAAATTTTTCAGAATAATTACATTTTTCGAGGAATTTGATTAAAAAAATATTTTGTATTAAAAAATCATTAAAATTCTGCGATGAGTTTTATTACTTATGAAAATAATTTGAATTTTCTTAAAATTCACATAAAATAATTGAATTTTGGAGAAGAATTTTATTATTTATAAAGTTACTTGGAATTTTAACAAGAATTTTTTTTTTTAATTTTCGAAAACAATTGGATTTCCGCGAAGAATTTTATTACATTTTAAAAATAATTTAATTCTTCCAACGAATTTTATTCAAATTTATAAAAATAACTGTATTTATGTGAAGAATTTTATTATTTCTATAAATAATTGAATTCTTACAGAGAATTTTATTCCAGTTTATGAAAATAATTGAATTTCGGTGAAGAATTTTTTTTTAATAATTTATATTTTTCTAAAAATTTTATGAAATTTTGGTATTTTAAATAATTGTCTTCCTGTGAAAATTTTATTACTTATGAAAATAATGGCATTATTTTCAATTAATTCATTAAAATTGAATTCCTACAAAATGTTGCCATGAATTTTATTAAAATTTTTAAATATAATTGAATTGAAAAGAAGAATTTTTTTATTTACAAATATAATTAAAATTTTAAAAATATTTCTTTTTTAATTTTTGGATAATAATTGAATTTTTGCAAAGAATTTTATTAATTTTGAAAATAATTTAATTCTTCCAATGAACATTATTCAACTTTATATAAATAATTGAATTCTTACAACGAATTTTATTTAAGTTTATAAAAGTAATTGAATTTCGGTGAAGAATTTTATTATTTATAAAAATATTTTTGTATAGTTGATATTTTTTGAAAAATTTTCTTAAATTTTGTATTTTAAATAATTGAATTCCTGTGAAAAATTTGATTACTACTTATGAAAATAATTGAATTATTTGGAAGAAATTTATTAAAAATTGAATAATTGAATTCTTGTGGAATTTTGTCATGAATTTTATTAAAGCTTTTGAAAATAATTGAATTTTAATGAAGTATTTTATTATTTAGAAAAATAATTGCAATTTTGACGAGAATTGTTTTTAAATTTCGTAACGTAATTGAAATTCAGCGAAGAATTTTGGTAACTTTTGAAAATAATTGAATTTCTGTAATCATTTGTAACTTTTCCAAAATATAATTTTTTTTTGTAATTCAAATAATTGAATTCCTGTGAAAAATTTTATTACTACTTATGAAAATAATTGAATTATTTTGAAGAAATAATTTATTAAAAATTGAATAATTGAATTCTTGTGGAAATTTGTCATGAATTTTATTAAAAGTTTTGAAAATAATTGAATTTTAATGAAGTATTTTATTATTTAGAAAAATAATTGCAATTTTGACGAGAATTGTTTTTAAATTTCGTAACGTAATTGAAATTCAGCGAAGAATTTTGGTAACTTTTGAAAATAATTGAATTTCTGTAATCATTTGTAACTCTTACAAAATCTATTTTCTTTTGTAATTTAAATAATTGAATTCTTGTGGAATTTTGTCAAGAATTTTATTAAAACTTTTGAAAATAATTGAATTATTTTGAAGACAATTATTAAAAATTAAATAATTATTGAATTCTTGTGGAATTTTGTCAAGAATTTTATTAAAACTTTTAAAAATAATTGAATTTTAATGCTGTATTTTATTATTTATAAATAATAATAATTGAATCTCTGTAATCATTTGTAACTTTTCCACAATATAATTTTTTTTGTATTTTTAACTAAAATTCTTTTATCAATCTAGTATTTATGAAAATTGTCAAAATTATTCATAAAATAATTTATATGTCATAATTGATAGTTATTATTAATTTTATTTAATTAGTATTATTTATTATTATTATTTATTTTTTTTGTTATTTATTACTAATTACTAATTTTATGATAGTTTTTGAAAATTTAAGTTATTTGAAAAGAAATTATTGTCAGAAATAGAATAAATTGAAGCTTTTGTATTAAAATTTGTGGTAATTTCATAGTTTACGTCGTTTACGAGGCAAAACGAAAAAAAATCAGTTTTTTAATGAATTTTTGAAATTCGATTTTTTCCAGTACTTTTAGTAAAAATCCCTGACCAATTTTACTTTCTCTGACTTTTCCCTGAATTCCTTGTCTTCTCTGACCTCTGGTAACCCTGTAAATCCTGGTAATTTTTAATTTTAAGAAAAATTCCGTTTCCAAAAAAAGAGAAAATGGAAAAATCAAGATTTTAATTAAAAAAAAAAAAAAAAATAGCACGTCTAGAAGAGGAAGCAACTCACCACCGCAAATTGCATCGCTTTTCATTAAACAATTGACATAAAGAGGCAGAAGTTTCATGCATTCAGGAAGAATCAATTGTCCAGCACTACTTGGAGCAGCGCAATTTTTCCTATAGGCTGCCAGCATATTTGCACATCTGGAGATGAGATTTTCCTTCACTGCCTTCGGAGAGTGTTCCAATAATTTAAACACACCTGAGGGTAAAAGAAATCAAAAATCAATAAATTAAAAATAATTAAAAATAATTAAAAATAATTAAAAATAATTAAAAAACCAAATATTCAAGTGTTGAAAAATCGTACCTTGCTTCGAGAAGAAATTAATAATAGCGTCCAAATCACAGGCCCGATACAATTCGGCCATTTGCGATGACGTCTTGAGACTGAGATTAATGACTCTCAGCCTCCTGACACCAGCGCAGGAAGTGTAGAGAAGTGCCGCTTGTATAAAGACACCTTCCTCCTCGGCCAATTTGTCGTCGTGCTTAATTTCAATCGCCACCGCCTTGTCACAGTCGATACTCGCCAATTCCATATCCGTCGTGTTCGACATGTAGAAATGTCCATAGAAATCCGTCGGTCTAACTCCGGTGGACGTTCTCACTCGCATCACAGCATTAAAGGCAATCGGTCGACTGATATTGTTCACCACATCGACAATAAGTCTGTCCCCATCGATGTCCGCCTGGAAATACGTGTACTTGTAGATTTCGCCGCCAGTTAATCGGCAAACTTGTCCAATCGTCGCCACATCGATGTAGGAATTATTGAAGACAAAGAGATCAACGCTACAACCAGCGGCGACGCAATCTTGTCCCAGTGTATTGTAGACGTTATTCTGCGGTGCTAGGACCGTTTTTTCCTTCTCACTACCCAGCAATTTTCTATCGTCCCGATTTTTCAATTTTCCCGGCGCTTCCGCAATCGGGAGGGAGGAGTGAAAGACCATCAACTTTCCGGCGCACTCCGAGGCTTTTAGTGCTTCCAAACCGGCTTGAATCGCAGGCGCTAGAATTGTCTCCGTCTCCCGTGTGTCGGCAAACATTGTCGGTATTTGGCTCATTAGACTCGTGATGACCTCGAGACTTTCCTCAGCGTCGCAGAGAAAACCGTCGAGCAGGGGCATGAAGACGTCCTGAACGTCGCCAACGACCATCATTTGCGGTTGGGCCAAACATGACTTTATGTTATAGAAGTGCACCGTATTGTTGTAGGTGATAAAACCGACTTTCATTCTAGTTCTCGTTTGTCCGGCGTCTATGGGCAAATTCCTGATGATGTTGGTCATCTCCCGGCAGATGAGATTGACAAGACCGGACTTTATCGTATTGTACGTGACGTCGATGACGAAAATTATTGCCGGCGGATTGGGGAATTTATTGTCCGGACAGTAGTCCTTGGTGGCGATGAATTCGTAGCTACCCAACATGAGTTCGGGTCGTTCGTAGCGATCCATTCGCTGACCGGTGTGATCTAGATGTTGAAAGTACTCCGCTGGGACTTCGGTGGTTGCTTTGCAGAACATGCACTGAAAGCGGCGACCAGAGTCGATGAATTGCATGAATGGACTCATGTAGGCTTTGCAGCGGACGCAGCGCACGGGACCGATTTCGCCCATGTCGACAATGGGAGGTTCGTACTCACCATCCTCGACACGGGCCATGGGACTGAGGATCAAACTGAATGGGACGCTGGTTTGCTTCATTATGTCCGTGGTCGTTGGCACGGTGTACATCGTGGAGCGAATGAATCTCGGCGAGGCGTTCCCTTGGTCCTGAACGGTGAAATTCGTGGTCACTAGCGGTGGAACTAGGCCCTTTTGGTTCGTGATGAAGTTACCACTGCGGGAGCGACGATCGTCTTGGATTACTTGGATTGGACTTGGCATGTGGTCGGGATCGAGTCTTCTGGCTTGTTGTTGCTGGTTTTGTTGGTAGTTTGATTGATAGGCTCCTTGCTGAGTGGGATGGTTTGGTTGGTGTCCACCCTGGTAGGGAGTTCTTTGGTTCGCGTACATGTCGTTTTGGTAGCCTTGCTGGTAGGGCATTGGCGGCTCCTGCTGGCGGAGGACTCCTTGTCCGGGAATCGGAGGATTCATGTACTTCTGGTTGTACTGATTTTGATTCGCTAAATGGGGTTGCATGCTGGGTAAGGATTGTTGTGTTCGTTGTCCTGCGTAGTGCATCGATCCTGGCGCCGCTCCGGGATAGTTTTGTTGTCCTAAAGGTCCCGAAAGGCTTTGTTGTCCCGGAGGACCCGGCATTGTATTCGATAGATTCTGTTGTCCTGGCATCGGAGGAGCTCCAATCGAACTGGGAAAGTGTTGTTGTCCCGACATTGGAGGAGCTCCTAGAGGACCCGAAAGGTTTTGCTGTCCCGACATTGGAGGAGCTCCTAAAGGACCCGAAAGGTTTTGTTGCCCCGACATTGGAGGAGCTCCTAGAGGACCCGAAAGGTTTTGTTGCCCCGACATTGGAGGAGCTCCTAGAGGACCCGAGAGGTTTTGTTGCCCCGACATTGGAGGAGGACCCGTAAAGTTCTGTTGTCCAGACATCGGAGGTCCCGAAAGGTTTTGTTGTCCAGACATCGGAGGACCCGAAAGATTCTGCTGTCCTGACATCGGAGGAGCACCCAATTGGCTTTGGTGTCCCGGAGGAATCGTACTCGAAAGACTCTGCTGTCCTGATAATGGAAGACCTCCTATCGAATTAGAATGATTTTGTTGTCCTGATATCGGTGGCGCTCCAATTGAACCGGGGAAATTCTGTTGTCCTGATAACGGAGGACCTGAGAGAGTTTGCTGTCCCGAAGTCGGTGGAGCTCCTAAAGGACCCGAAAGATTCTGTTGTCCAGACATTGGAGGACCTCCTAAAGGACCCGAAAGATTCTGTTGTGCAGACATTGGAGGACCCAAAAGATTCTGCTGTCCTGACATTGGAGGACCCGAAAGATTCTGCTGTCCTGACATTGGAGGACCCGAAAGATTCTGCTGTCCTGACAATGGAGGACCTCCTAAAGGACCCGAGAGACTTTGTTGTCCCGGCAGAGGCGAACTACGCATTGAATTAGAGTGATTTTGTTGTCCGAGGCTAGGAGGAGGACCTCCCATTGAGCTCGAGAGGTTTTGTTGTCCCGACATCGGAGGACCTGCCATTGAACTCGAGAGATTTTGTTGTCCCGACATCGGAGGAGGACCCAAAGGTCCCGATTGGATTTGCTGTCCCGGCAGAGGCGAAGCTCGCATTGAATTCGAATGATTTTGTTGTCCTAGGATTGGAGGAGGACCAGAATGATTCTGCTGACCCGGCAGAGGCGAACCACGCAAAGCTCCCGAGTGATTTTGCTGACTAGGCCAATTCTGCTGACCGGGCATTGGAGGCATTTGCGAGTTTTGCTGTCCAGGTAGCGGAGGACTTCCCCCGGGATGGGAATTTTGCTGTCCAGGCAGTGGAGGCCCGCCTCCAGAGTGGCCCGACATAGGTGGACCCGAGGGCAAAGCCTGAGAATTCTGACCTAAGGGAGGACCTGGGGAAATCGAGAGACCCGCAATCGGTGGCATATCACCAGATGCATGTTGTTGACCTGGCAAAGGCGAACTCGACGGAATTTGACCAGAATGGGAATTCATTGGGCCCGATAGAGGTGGAGGACCCTGACCGGAAATTGAGTGCGATAAATTATGTTGTCCTGATAGTGGAGGACCGGGGGGAGTTTGCTTCATCCCAACCATTGGAGGTCCGGAATATTGCGACTGACCACCCATCATTGAGGAACCGGAGAAATCGTGCGGCGGTTGTCCAGGTAGTGGACCACCTCCTGGTGCTTGTATCGACGAATTCATTGGCGGTATTGAGGAATTTGTTTGTGACAAATTTTGTTGTCCCGATAGAGGAGGAGGGGCACCGGGGAAATTTTGCTTCGTTGCCATTGGAGGTCCGGCGAATTGCGATTGACCCAACACTGAAGGTGCTGACATGTCTTGCGGAGGTCGTCCGGGAACTGGACCACCGGGACCTCCAGGTAATGGTGGTTGCATCGTGGAATTCATTAAATTCTGTCCTGGAATTTGGAATTATTCTCTTAGTTCAGAAATTAAGGGAAAAAGTATTTAAAAATTACGCCTACAACGTTTTCTGAAGAAAAATATTTGAGGTTATGTTTGTAAACTTTGAAACAAAAATACACACAGGGATTTTAGTCTTAATTTATAAAGGCGCTGATGTTTGTCTCCATTATACTTGAAATAGTAAATAAAAACTGATTTTCGTGTTAAATTAAAGAAGAGAAACTTTTAATTAAGGTAAAAGTAGCACAAACATAACCTTAAAATTCTTTCCTTCTTTCGTATCTTTTTTCAAACGTTTCACAAATATTTGTTTCACAAATAAGTAAATAAAACAGATTTTTGCAAAAATAATAAATTCTAACCTAAAAGAGCGAAAAAGAAGTAAAAATATTAATTTTTATAAAAATTAATTAATTTAAAAAAACACTTAAAGTTAACTGTCATTTCTGAAAAAAATGAATTAAAAAAATTTTTTGTTAAAAAACTTTGTTGAAAAGTAATAGTGAACTTTGACTTATTATTATTGGCAATACACTAATGTGTCACTCTTACGAATTACTTTAATAAAAAAAACATGTGGATAATTAACATAAAATCACTTCTTGATACAAAAATAGTAAATATTTACCTACAGTAAATAATGACATTATTTACTCAATATTCCATTAAAAGAAAATAATTTTTAACTAAAATAACAATTAAAAAAAACAATATATAAATACAATACATTGTATGCATATATTTACATTATGAACATAAACATTACTATTCTTTTGTCAATATATTTTTATTTAAAAACACTCAATTGATTTTCTTTCGATATTGAACTTTTCATTGACTTTTCATGTCCCTAAACAATTAGAATCAAAATAATATTACAAATCCAAAAAAATGAATACTCTGACAACAATAAAATAATAATCAAACCTTTCACTTTTTTTGCTATAAAAAAATAGTTCTCTAAACCAAAATATTTAATTAAAATACAATATCCCAGTATTTAAAATTCAATTAAATTTATCACAGTAAAAAAGTAAGACTCATCATTCCTGAATATTTATTTTTTCCTCTTGAATATAGAAAGAAAAAAAAAAGAAGAAGGAAAAAAGTGTAAAGAATAGAGTAAATATGTTAAATAATAAAATAGTGACAGTAAGTTGATCATAACCTAAATAAAAAAGAGAACAAGTATATATTTAAAACAGAAAGAGTCAACAAACGTAAGAATGACATTTCAAGCAATCGACAAACATTGCTCAATATCTTATCCACAATCATACGAAATTAGATTATAATGATTAAATGTCACATTTCAAGAAAAAAAAATATATAAGTAGAGACAAAAAAAGGCCATTTTTATATACGTATATGAAAAATGTATGTCCTTAAAAATTGGCAATAACCAAGTGAAAATTAATAATTGATAAAAAATTCACTACTCACGGTACATTGTCGACGATTCCCAAAGTACCATAACTAAATAAAAAACGTTTATTCACAAATAATTATTAATAATTTAAATACGAAATAAAATGATTTTTTAACTACACTGAAACAGTAACTGCAGCTGATGCCACGTAAGGCAGCACTGCGCATGCGCTCACTGCACGTTGACCAGACACGTCATAACAATAATTGGAACAATCATTTAAATAATCTTTTACAATAAAAACAAAGCTGTAAAAGGTAATTATCACCATTTAGAATTGTCGTTCGTGTTATTTTCTACAATTCTGCCTCATGTCTAGGGAATAAAACAAGTGTTATCATTGTGAAAAATGCTATTTTAACAGAAGCAGAAGTGATAGTGCACGTCACCCAGTTGTTTCGGTCGGTAAAACAGATTTTTGCGGGAAAATTAAAAAATTAACTTTATTATTTCATTATTAATTCTTTTAATTAAAAGAAAGAAAAAAAGAAAATTAATAATTCTCTTAATCAAAGGAAAGAAAAAAAGAAAGTTAATAATTCTAAATTTAGACTAAAATAAAAATAATTTATAAATAATTCCAATTTTTTAAATTTTTTTTACTATTTAATTAATTATAAATAAACTTTAGTTAAAGATAAATGAACTTAAAAGTTTAATTATAACTAAAAATGAATGAAAAAATAAATAGGTAATTAAAAGAAAAAATTCTCAATTGAATTATAATTAAAAATCCAGAAAAATTTCTTCCATTCATGGAATGTTTATTTTTTCTTCAGAATATCAATTACATATTGGGAAAAATAGGTTTTGATATTGGCGTTGAAAACTATTTTTCTTATTCGCTAAAAGTTTTTCTTAAACGACTAAAAAAAAATGCACAATCATTCAGTTATTTAGACTTTATCAAAACAGTCGACAAAATAACAAATTTTCGTTAATTTCGGTAAAAAAATGCAATAAAAATACAATCAAAACTCAACAATATTTTATCGAATAAATAAAAATTCAAAAAACATAAAAATGCAATAATTTACTTACGAAAATATTTTTTTACAAACACGATTAGAAAATCGACTTATTTTTTTTTTATTAAATAACTGATGTCTAGTATCGTGATAAAAACAATAGATTTGCCAAAAATTGTCAAAATAAAATACAAAGCATTTTTTTTCATCAATAAAATATAATCATTTTTGTTTTATATCGAAATTAAAATAAATAATTAATGTTTATATTTTAATTAAAATTTATTCAACAAAATTGATTATTTTTTCTTCGATAAAATAACATTTTTTACTTTAATTAAAACATAAGGAAATTTTTTACTTTAATTAAAACATAATAAATGCTTTCTTATTTTAATTAAAACAAGGAACAAAATTAATTACATTTTATTCTTTCTGCTTTCATAGCGAATTGAAATAAATTATTTGTCAAAATTTGAAATTAGAATTTTTCATGACAAATTTTTTTGTTTTCTAAACTAGAAAAAATTTTCGAGATCACAGGTAGAAATAATTTGCCACTCGTTTCTTTTTTTTTTTGCAAAAAAAACTGATTTTTTTTTCTTACAAATAGAAAAAAAAACGAGTAGCAGAAAAATATCAATACATTTTTTTCCTACTTATTGAGATTCTAAGCTTAAATATTTTGACGCGCAAACGATTATTACAAAATTCGCAGCACTTTGATCATTCTTCTCAATCTCTCAATCGCAGAAAAAAAAATTCAAAAATTCTTCTTCTTTTTCTGTATAATTAGAAACGCACTAAAAAAATAACGCAGAACGATAATTTTACATTATCGTTAACATAAATTGATTTTATTATTAGTAATTATTAATAAAAAATCACAATCGTAAATTTGATGCTTTCACGAAGAATTTTTTACTAAAAATTCGACGAAAAAAAAGAATTTTTTTCTTAGAAATAAAAATTTTAGATTGAAATTTAAAACGTAATATTTCAATTTAAATTTACGAAGAAAAAGCAATTTAGAGAACAAATTAATTACATTGGAAAATAGAAAACAAAAACAGTAAAAAAACAATAAAACAAACTATTATTTTTCAAAAAAATTGAATAATGTTGAATTTAATAAAATTTAATTGAAAAAAATTAAGTTGACTAAAATTAAATTGAATGCAATTCAATTGAATAAAATTAAATTGAATGCAATTCAATTGAATAAAATTAAATTGAATAAAATTAAATTGAATGTAATTCAATTGAAAAAAATAAAATTAAATGCAATTCAATTGGAAAAATTTAAATTGAATGAAATTAAATTGAATGCAATTCAATTGAAAAAAATAAAATTAAATGCAATTCAATTGGAAAAATTTAAATTGAATGAAATTAAATTGAATACAATTGAATTGAATGAATTCGAATTGGATGAAACTGATTTAAATGAATTTAAATTGAACAGAATTTGAATTAAATGGAATCCTATGAAATTAAAATTGTAACAAAAAATCGTTGAACACATAAAAAAAAGTTCGTAGACATTCGGCAGTTATCGAAGCAATATTATAACTAAAACAAAATTTTCGCACACGCACAGCATTTTGAACGCCCTTGAAAAAATTTGCAGGCAGTTTAAAATAGAATTCTCTTTATATTGGAACTTTTCAGTATTTTTTTTATCTTCTATTCGGCACGAAAAAAAAAACAAATCTCGTAGAATTGTTTTTTTTTTAAAGAATTAAAGATATTAAATAAATTATTATTATTATCATTATATTTAAATACTGTAAAAAAAAAAGATTTCGACATTTTCATAGCTCGACGTTTTCGCATAATTTTCATAGCTCATTTAGCAAATTTTCTATTATCATTATTTCTCTCTCTC
The DNA here is from genome assembly GCA_032873175.1 of Leptopilina drosophilae. Lineage (NCBI taxonomy): Eukaryota > Metazoa > Arthropoda > Insecta > Hymenoptera > Figitidae > Leptopilina > Leptopilina drosophilae. Next base: position 49,065,437 of record CM065484.1, read on the forward strand.
TCTCTCTCTCTCTCGAAGATAAATAAATTAATAAGTCGTTAATAAATTATTAAATAAATTTTTCTATACGCATATAAACTTTTTTTTATAATTAATAAACAATTAATTAATATTAATTCAAAAATTAATAGCCGTTTCATTAGTTACAATAAATTAATTATAACAATGAAAATTAATGAAATTAATGACATTAATTAACAATAAATTAATTTACAGTTTCGAATTAATTTAAATAAAGAATTAATTTACAATTTGCAATTAAATTAATTTGAACAATAAAACTAATATACAATTTGCAGTGAAATTAATTTAAACAATTAATTAATTCACAATTTGCAGTGAAATGAATTTAAACAATTAATTAATTAATTCACAATTTGCAGTGAAATAAATTTAAACAATTAATTATTTTAAAATTTGCAGTGAAATTAATTTAAACAAATAAATTGATTTCTAAAAAATCAGATTTGATTAAAATTCAATTTTTAATATATTAATTATTAAGATAATAGAATAAAATTAATAGAACTATTAATATAAATAATTAATAGATTGTTAAAATAGTTTTTTCAATAGAGAAAATTCAAATAAAACTTGTAATAAAATTTAACAAAAATTTGTGCAATATTATAAATAGATAGTTAACACTTAGTGCGTACAATTTGTTTTTTTCGATATAAATACTTTTACATATAGGACATCGAGATGCGAAATTTTCAATTCTCCATTAGAAATTATTTTTCTCAAGTTCCACAATTTTTTAAATTTACCCCTTAAACAAATAACTCGGTAAAAGGAATTTAATGAAAATTTCATTCTTAAAGAAAACATAAAATTTTGCTTTTAATTAAGTACAAATAAATTTGAATATCAATAAAGAAAATAACAAGGAAAATCAAACAACAAGATAAAAAAAGAAATGCAAAACCATGAAAGGTGGTTTTTCAAGAATATTTTCAAGAAGATTTTTTTCCTATTCTTGAAGACAATTTTTTCAAGATAAAAATATTCCCGAATGGAGAAGTGAAAATTTTTTTTTCGAAACAAGACAATAAGCATTTAATCGATTAAGTACATATTAGTGTAAATACAAAACGCCAAACTTAATTTTCGTAATAGTTAGTAAAAAAAATACGTTACTTTATTAAAAAGTGTATTTTAATAAACAAATTATTAATGAAAAAAAAATTCTTGCAATTAATTTTAATGTAATTTTTGAAAATAATTGAATTTTTTCAAGTAATTTGAACGAAAGATAATTGAATTCAAATTCAATTCAGGCGTTAGAATTTTATCCAATTTTTGACAAAACGTATTATTTTTTTCCCCTGTATTTTAAGAAATAAATATTACGAAAATTAAGCAATTCTCAATTATCATTATTTCGTTGTAAAATCGTAAAGCTAATTTTATCAATCCTCATTATTAAAAATGTATAATTAAAAATATACAGCACTGGTCTTAAGCCCAAAACAAAAAAAAAAATTCGATATTAAAATTTAAAATCGCAGAAAAACTTCTGCTAATCTAAAATACTATTTCTTCTCAGCAAAATTTGGTGAAAAAAGGAACCAAATTTTGTTTTGAAAAAATACAACTTCTTTCAGAAAGAAAGCAAATGTGTATAATATATTTATATATATAGTTATTTATATATTTATATTTATCACAGAATGCAAAATCTAATCACACACAAGCGGTTTGGTAAAATATCGATTGCATACTGCTCGTTAGCATTTTTAGGCGATTATGAATAATAATAATAATTATTATATATATTAATGATGCTATCACTCGGTCGACAAATTAGTAAGATGATGATAAAATCGATCACTCCGAGTCAGGATCCTGACTCGGAGTGATCGATTTTATCATCATCTTACTAATAATAATTATTATTGTTAAATTTGTAAATTTTCACGTATTAAATATAATACTCGTTAAATATCAATTTGTTTCTTTAAATATTAAACATTAATCGCTAAGTAGTATTTTGGCTGATATAATACACAAGACGGAATTCCCTTTGGACTTTTATTTTGCTTCTTCAAAATTAATTAATTCATTAAAAATTCGTCTATTCAAATTTTTTAATTTTGAATTAATTAATTTTTTCCCTTCACTCTCTAAAATTACAATTCCGTTTCTCTTCAGATTGGTGCCTGCCAATCTGAACGTTTCCCCCTTCAGGCATGAATCCGGAGACGTAAATTATTCTTTTAAAAAAAGCGATTTACTAATTTTAAAAATTTTTGAAATACTTGCGAAAATTTTTATTTTTTTTTAAATTTTGAAACTAGATCGAAATTACAGATCAAATTCTAATGATGGAAAAAAATGTAATAATTTTATTATTCTTTTCTTGGAGATGAGAAAAAAACTCTTAAAAACCATGTTTGGCTTTCACGTGATTTTAAAAAACTATCCGGGTGCGTTTTCGACTGTTTTTTTTCAGTCAATCACAATCACAATAAATATATAATTGAAACGACTAGGGAATCTTAAATAATTAATTTAAATATATGTAATGTAAAAAAATGCAAAAAAAAAAACGAAAAAACAAAGGTAAAAAAACTTTCGACTATATAACAAATATAAATAAATCTTTTAGATGAAGAGTGATAGAAATATGTAAAAAAAAGGTGATCAACACTTAAAAAAAATGAGAAACAATAGATTTTTTTGATTAGGAATAAAAAGTATTTAAGTTCTAGGCGCTTTTGTTGGCCGACTCACTGTTTGGTTGCATTTGCATTGCTCATTAGTAATTGCGTTCGAATGAACGCGAGACGTGATGTGCGGCAAGCAACAAAGAAGATTTGGACCTCGCAAACTTCCGGCAAATCCACTGCGGCCCAAAAAACTGTGGGCGCAATTGTAGAGGCGAGTTTGCAGAAGTAACACGTCATCGAGATCCTCCTCACTGAAAGAAAAAAATAATTTCTTCAATTTCTTTTTTTTAAAGGGAAAAATAAAAACTTATTTCTTCAATTCCTTTTTTTAAAGGGAAAAATAAAAACGTATTTCTTCAAATCTTTTTTTTAAGGGAAAAATAAAAACGTATTTCTTCAAATCTTTTTTTTCAAAAAAGGGAAAAATAAAAACTAATTTCTTCAAATCTTTTTTTTAAGGGAAAAATAAAAACGTATTTCTTCAAATCTTTTTTTTTAAGGGAAAAATAAAAACTAATTTGTGGATTTTTTCCACTCACCTCGCTGCAGTGAGAAATTTTTGAAATAACCTGTTTGGAACAGTTCTTGGCCGATCGACACTATCAGCGTAAAAATCAGTTTCTTTGTTGTACTGCTGCAAAAAATCCGATAACTGCTTGGCAGTTATGGCAGCTCGATCCTTATCACTCAATTTACTATTTGGCAACTGCGAAAAAGAGAAAAAAAATGAAAACGGTTGTTAAAAAACAAAAAAATTTAATACAAATTAGAGAAAGGAAAAAATTAACTAAATTAACTAAAATAACTAAAATAACGAAAATAACGAAAATAACTAAAATAACGAAAATAACGAAAATAACTAAAATAACGAAAATAACTAAAATAACTATAATAACTGAAAGAACTAAAATAAAACTAAAAAATAGCAAACAAAAAAAAAAATGGAAAATGTACTCACAGTGAATAAGAATGGCGTTTTTAAATTACTAGAAGATTGTTGTAAAAATTTCGTAACAAGATCACAGCAAACTGGATCCGCTTTTGGCTGCGATATTTTACGTAATATAAAACCTAAATAAAGTCCGAAGGCTTTTCTCGCCTCGCCGGGGCTGAAAGGAGAAAATATTTCTCATTGTAATATGAATTTTTTTTTTTAAACTATAAAAAAGGAAAATTCTTAAAATGTAGTATTTAAATAAAAAAGAAGCTTTAATTATACGAACCTTAATTTATTGCCGTCCTCCATTAATTGAATTACTTGAGCTTTATATTTTTGGCCATCGATATCGATATTCTCCTTACTATCATTGCGATCCAAACTTTGCTTGTGGCCCTTGAGAAGTGCCCTCTCGTATCTTTCGTACCTGCACGAAAATATTGTCAATTATTTCAAAAATTTTCTCTTAAAAATGCTTTTATGTAAAATTTTTTCGTAAAAATATTTTTATGCAAAATTTTTTCTTAAAAATATTTTTATGCAAAATTTTTTCTTATAAATATTTTTATGTAAAATTAAAATTTTTTCTTAAAAATATTTTTATGCAAAATTTTTTATTATAAATATTTGTACGTCAAAATTTTCTTTTAAAAAATATTTTCATGTGAAATTTATAAAAGATTCGGGGACATTTTCCCGAATGGCGATTTCACTGAATGGAATTTTTCCTGAATGATCGTTTTTCTGAAAATGTTAATTTTCCAGAATGATTCTTTTCCTAAATTAATTATTTTCCAAATAAATTATTTTCCAAATTAATTATTTTCCGAATAATTTTCTTTCTAAATAAGTTAATTTCCGGAATAATTGTTTTCCTGGACAAATTATTTACCAATTATTTTCTTTCCTAAATAAGTTATATTCCGAATAATAAAAATAAAAAAAAGAAACCATAAGAGTAAAAGAAAAATGTTTATGCGAGGGAAAATGTTTATATGAAATAAAATAGAAAAAAAGGGAAGAATAGAAATTTTCAGATTCGATGAAAGCATGGAAGCCAACGAGTGTCAAGTGGACAATGAATATTTATATTTTACAATTCATTCACCTGGAAAGTCTGTCCAGCTTGACTTCCTGAATTATGAAACCAATGCGACTAGCGGCTGGAAATAGTTGCTCGTGCAACATCAGATTGTGATTTGTGTTAATGTGTTGCGGCACTCTTCCTGGACCCAGGGGATCCGTCACCACTGGAATTCCTGTCACTGGATCTGTAAACATTTCATTATTTTAGCGACAATTTCTCCAAATTGTTCCTCAATTCTCTAATTCAAATTTTTTAATTGTTCCATTTCTTTCTATTTTATTATTTTTATTTACTTATTTCTATTCTTTTCTATTTATCTTTTCATTTCTATTTTTTTCTATTTATCTTTTCATTTCTATTTTTTTCTATTTATCTTTTCATTTCTATTCACTTTTATATTTTTTTATTTCCATTCATTTACATTTATTTTTTTTATTTCTATCCATTTATATTTATTTTTTGTTATTTCTATTTATTTACATTTTTTTTAATTCTATACATTTACATTTTTTTTATTTACTAATTTAATTTCAAATCGTCTAACAAAAAATTCGAGAACAATCGAAAATAAATTATTAACAAATTAAAGACGACAATCGTTTATATTTAATGACAAAAATAAACATAATTTAATAAACATTAAAGCAATTTATTAACGATTTTTGTCGCATTTTTTTTTGTTTTTTTTTTGATAGAAGAAGATAAAATGATAAAAAAATAAAATAATAAAAATAAAGATAAAATAGAAATAAAATAATAGAATTATAGAAATAATAATAAAATAATAAAAATAAACTTACAACGAGAGTGAAATAAAAATGAAATGATAATAGAAATAAAATGAAAGCGAAATGATAATAAAAATAAAATGAAAGCGAAATGATAATAAAATCAAAACTATTTTGAAAAACAAGGAAATAAAAAATGGAATGAAAAATAATTTTTGTTTCGAAGGAAAAATACCTAAATATTGCGAGTACATTTCCCAAGACTTCGGACTGGGGAAAATTCGAACGAAACCTCCTCGACGTTCAAATTGCGCTTTCGCCGAGGCGACAATTCGTTGTTGTTCCGAAGAAAGGCCCGTTTTGTTCAGTGAATTCTTTGAGGTAGTTTTCTTCTTCTGAGCCAAAGTCTCGGCCGAGTGAACTCTTCGATACTAAAGAGAAAAAAAAGAGAGTAAAAAATCAATATTGTAACAAAATTTCCAAAATGATTAAAATAAACCATAAAGTACATTTCGGAAAAAAATACATTTTTAAAATTAGAAAATACATTCTTAATATTAGAAAATACATTCTTAATATTAGAAAATACATTCTCATTATTAGAAAATACATTCTTATTATTAGAAAATACATTCTTAATATTAGAAAATACATTCTTAATAATTAGAAAATACATTCTCAATATTAGAAAATACATTCTTAAAACTAGAAAATACATTTTTAAAACTAGTAAATTAAAGAAAAAAAATTTGCCGGATTAAAATTGCAATTGTTTTAAAAAAGAGACTTACACTGGTTATTTTTTTAGTGGGATTGGCAAATTTATTTTGACTCGCGGCTTGTGGTCTTAGGATGGGATCGACGGCGGGAATGCCGACGAGGGTTAGCAGATCTGCGATTAGAGCAGATTTCAATCTCACGTCCAATGGCGAGTCACAGCCCAAAGACGGAGTCAAATTCACTTCCAGTAGCCATGGTTTCAGACAATCATCAATCAGAATGTCAAATCCAAATAATTCTATAAAAAAAAAATAACCAAAACAATTCAGAAACGCTTTCTTCTCATTTCGAGACACACACACAATTTCTTTCTTTTCGCAAAAAAAAAAATCTTTTTCTCCCCACACATCATTCAATTCCCTTTTATTTTCCAACTATGATGGAAATTAAAATTAAACCAAAATTTTTTAATTTAAATTAATAAATTAAATTACATTTAATATTTAAAAAAATTTTTTAAATTATTTCCAACTATGAACGAAATTAAACTAAATTTTTTAAATTTAAATTAATAAATTAAATTACTTTAAATATTTTGAAAATATTAAAAAAATATTTCCAACTATGAATGAAAATTAAAATTAAACTAAATTTCTTTAATTTAATTTAATAAATTAAATTAGGTACTTTTAATATTTTTTCAATTTTAGAAACTCTCTTTCAGAAATTAAAAAAAATCTCCCATTAAAAAGTGTTTTGAATATTTTTTGCCTAAAACGTAAAAATTGGCTAAATAAAAATTCGAAGTTTATTCAAAAAAATGCATTTAAAAAAAAGAAATAATAAAAAGTGTTGAATTCGTGGTGAAAAAAAGTATTTTTCTTTCGAGTCTCCAAAAAAAAATTTGCAAAGCGGCAAAAATTGAGTTTTTGCTTAAAAAAAAGAAAGAGGGAAAATTACCGAAACAAGTGTCCGGATGTTTAACGAACTGTTTCATTCCACTAACGATACCAGAAGCAGTGGCGAGAATTGACTTTATTATAACATCTTCTATTCGTTGCATCAGCAATTCCGTATCTTGTCCAATGGATCGCAAGTGTCTGAGTAGAGCTGACAATGTCCACTTGTGTCCCACATCTTCCGCATCTGGATCGTCATTTCTGAAAATTGAATTAAATTCGTAAATTTTTATTTTTTTTACCCCATTTTACTCCTTCAAGTAAAGTTATAATGAAAATTTCGAATTATTGTTATTTCTTATTATTCTTTTGATTTATTACTATTTTCACTGTTAAAAAATTAATTTTACCATCATTTTTTATTATAAACAATTTTATAATTATTAGCAACAATTTTTCTTATTAATTATTCGTTAACTAAAAAATAAAAGCAAATTATTTCTCATTATTCTTTGGATTTATTACTATTTTCATTGTTAAAAAATTAATTTTACTATCATTTTTTATTATAAACAATTTTATAATTATTAACAACATTTTTTTTATTAATTATTCGTTAACTAAAAAATAAAAGCAAACTATTTCTTATTATTCTTTGGATTTATTACTATTTTCATTGTTAAAAAATTAATTTTACTATAATTTATTATTATAAACTATTTTATTATTATTAACTACAATTTACTTATTAATTATTCGTTAACTAAAAAATAAAAGCAAATTAGAAAATAAAAAATGATTCGTTTAATAAAAAATAAAAGCAAATTAGAAAATAAAAAATGATTCGTTTAATAAAAAATAAAAGCAAATTAGAAAATAAAAAATGATTCGTTTAATAAAAAATAAAAGCAAATTAGAAAATAAAAAATGATTCGTTAACTAAAAAATAAAAGCAAATTAGAAAATAAAAAATGATTCGTTTAATAAAAAATAAAAGCAAATTAGAAAATAAAAAATGATTCGTTAAATAAAAAATAAAAGAAAAATTAGAAAATAAAATAGTAGAAAATAATAAAAAAAATACTTAATAATAAATAATACAAAAAATTGACGTAAATTAAAATAAATTTAATTTAATCGTTAATCGAAAATAAAAAAGCAGAAAATAAAATAATTTAAATAAAAAGCGAATGAAAAAGGCAAAAATAAATTATAAATTCGATTTAATAAATATCGAAAAACATTTTTTCATAGAAAGAGAGAAAAAAAATTGAAAATCTAGAGAAAAATTGAAGATAATTTAAGGAAAATTTCGAAACGACTCATACTTGACATAGTCGACGTGAAATTTATTGATGCTGTAATTGCAGAGATGCATACACGGATTCCAAATGTACTGACTGCCGCCGTCGTATTTGACAGTGGCAAATCTTACTAATCCCTCCTCGTAGAGATAAATTAAAAGTGGATCGTAGTTCGTCACGGCAACGTACAATCTTAAATCGCATTTGTGTCCGTCCACCAAGAGTGGATTATTTATATATTGCGCGACAATCACAGATTCGTCGGTTAAAATCTTCTCCGGCTGAAACAAAAAGCAGAAAAGGAAATTAATTCTCCCCAATAGTGAAATATTACAAACAATTTTTTTCTGGGAAAATAAAATGAAAAATAATAGAAAAAAAGAAATAAAAATTAAAAATAGAAAAAGAAAAAGAAAAGAAAAATAGAGTAAAAAAATAGAGAATAAAAAATAGAAAAAAGGAAATGAAAAAAAGCGGAGAATAGAAAATAGAAAAAAGGAAATAAAAAGCGGAGAATAAAAAATAGAAAAAGGAAAATAAGAAATAACGAATCAAAAACGAAACTAAGAGGTAGAATAAAAAATAGAAAAAAGGAAATAAAAATAGAAAGCGGAGAATAAAAAATAGAAAAACGAAAATAAGAAATAACGAATCAAAAACGAAGCTAAAAAGTAGAAAATAAAAGAAATTAGAAAGGAACAAAAAGATGAATAAAATAAAAAAATTAAAATAGAAAAATAAAAATGAAGAACAAAATAAAAAAAAATAAAATAGAAAAATAAAAATTGGTAACAAATTAATTATCAAATTTTAATCAACAATCAAATTAGCCAAGACAAATGAAGTAATTTCAGAACCTAATCTAAGGACGAAATAATTAACCAACTGTAATTAACACAATGACTAATATCCATCGATTCCATCGAGATAAAGACACGACCGGCTAATTATCTAAGCAAACAACTAATTAAGTAATTTTTTCCCCCTTTCAATAAATTCAAAAATTACTAAAAGTCTAAAAATACAAAAAAAAAATCTTCACTAAAAAGTGAATTATAATTTAAAAAAAAGAAAAATCACTGACATTACCGTAATTTTCAGATTTAAGAAACACTCATTTGTAAAATTGTAATTCTCCTAATTAGCGAACCACTTGTTTCGTATTAATTAGAATTGAAGTAACTAATAGACAAACAAAAAAAGAACTGAGTTAGGGAAAGTTTTATAAACATATATATATATATAAAAGGAAATAAGTCAGTGAAAGGAGAATCAGAATTTTTATCAGATTATAAAATAAAGGCATAATTTTTTCACAGCGACAACTTTCACATAATTTTCCATTTTTTATTTTCTTCTTTTGTGAATTTCTGTTTTGTTTTAATTCTTTATTATGAAATAATTTACTATAGATCGAAGACAATATTTCATTCTAGATTCAATTTTAAATGGTTCTGAAGAAAATAAAAATGGATTCGTTTGTTAATTGGAAAAAAAAATTTGGTTGAAAGATCAAATCGATTTTCTTTTTTTCTTGTAAAACTCAATTACTTAATTTTTAGTTCGAATTCTACAACGAATAAAAATTGTATTCCATTTTTAAATAAATATTTTATGGCTGGAGATAAATTAGATTCGAAAATAAGAAAATTATTCGTAAGGAATTCAATTATTTTCGAAAATAACAAAATTATTCGTAAGGAATTCAATTATTTTCGAAAATAAGAAAATTATTCGTAAGGAATTCAATTATTTTCGAAAATAAGAAAATTATTCGTAAGAAATTCAATTATTTTCGAAAATAAGAAAATTTTTCGTAGGAATTCAAGTACTTTCGCGAATAATAAAATTTGTCTCAAGAATTCAACATTATTTTCGAAAATAATAAATTATTTTGCTGCGATTCAATTATTTAAAGACAAATTTCGAAAATTCTCTGCATGCTTTCAATTATTTTCAAAAATATGAAAATTATTCGCTGAAATTTAATTATTTTTAAAAATATTAAAATTCTTGGCTGGAATTTAATTATTTTCATAAATAATCAATTTTTTTTTGCAAGAATTCATTTGTTTTCTTCAATTCTTCCCGGAAATTTAATTATTGAAAAAAATCATAAACTGCTTTGGAAAAATTTAATTATTTTCTAAACTAATAAAATTCTTCGCATTAATTCAATTATTTTCATTCAAAATTCTCCAATAAATTAAATTACTTTCAAAATTTTTTTTGGGAAAACTCTTCAGAATAATTAAATTATTTTCGAAAATAATATTTTTCAATTATTACCAATCAAACTTTTTGTAAATTTTCATTACTTTTAAAAATTTTGTTTAAATTTTTTGCATGATTCAAATATTTTCATGATTAATGACTTTTTTTGGCAAGAATTTAATTATTTTCACGAATAATGAATTTTTTTTGGCAAGCATTTAATTAGTTTCTTAAATAATGCATTTTTTTGACAAAAATTCAATTATTTTCTTAAATAATAAAATTCTTTGCTGGAATTTAATTATTTTCATGAATAATGAATTTTTTGTTGTTGTCAAGAATTTATATATTTTCTTAAATAATAAAATTCTTCGCTGGAATTCAATTATTTTCACGAATTAATGAATTTTTGTTGTTGTCATGAATTTAATTATTTTCCAAAATAATAAATTGATGGATATAATAAATTAATAATAAATTAATAATGGAATTCCATTATTTTCATGAATAATTAATTTTTTTGGACAAAATTTAATTATTTTCATGAATAATTAATTTTTTTGGACAAAATTTAATTATTTTCATGAATAATTAATTTTTTTGGACAAAATTTAATTATTTTCATGAACAATGAATTTTTTTTTTGTCAAGAATTTACATATTTTCTAAAGTAATAAAATTCTTCGCTAAAATTCAATTATTTTTCTAAATAACGAATTTTTTTCTGCCAAGAATTTAATTATTTTCCAAAATAATAAAATTCTTCGCTAGAATTAAATTATTTAAAGGGAAATTTTTGAATTTCCTCTCTCGAATTAAATTATTTACAACAAGATTCAAATTAAATTCTCCATGAAATTCGAAGAGAAGAGGAAAAAAATTCACTTGAAATTAAATTGTTGACATACAAAGGAAGTAAATTTTTTTTTCTGAAAATCTTTTCGTGAAACATTATTTTTTTCTTTTCGTTCTGAAACTTACACTATTGACGATGTAAATTCCACGACCTCTGGAACTTGCTTTTGGTTTTACAATCCATGGACCTCGATACCTAAAGTGTGCTGTTAGAAGTTCTTTCGATTCACTGGGAAGAAGAAATGTTTGCGGTATAAAATCCAGATTACGAACTCCTTTGCTTCTTTGCATCGCTTCAATATTCTTATAGAGACGATCCTTTCTCGTTATTTCGTAGGATCTGGAAGGAAAAAAAATCATAAATTACGGGTCAAAGAATTTTCCCTCAACATTAAATAATTTTCAATTTCTTTTTGTTATTAATATTAATTAATTAATTAATATCAATTATTTACATTATTACAATTTAATTATTCGTTTCTCTTTATTTATTTATTAATTTGGTAATTTTTTAAATTCATTTTTTTAATTAAGAAATTTTTAATTCTTTATTTGTTTTTAATTTCTTTTTTCATATATTCATTAATTTCTTTATTCGTTTATTTGTTAATTCATTATTTTTCTTATTCGAATTTTTTTCATTAATTCATTCATTTTTTAATTAATTTATTTATTTACTGTTAACTAATTTTTTAATTAATTAATTTATTTACTGTTAACTAATTTTTTAATTAATTAATTTATTTACTGGTAACTAATTTATTCATTAATTAATTTATTTGTTACTAATTTATTTATTTATTTGTTAACTAATTTATTTATTTATTTATTTGTTAACTAATTTATTTATTAACTTATTTATTTGTTAACTAATTTATTTATTAATTTATTTATTAATAACTAATTAATTTATTAATGTTTTATTTGTTAATTCACTAATTATTTTAATTTATTTCTATTCATTTATTTATTTATGCGCTCAAATAAACAAAAATTAAAATTGAGAGAAAGAAAATTCGACAAAAAATTTCTTTTTTATTACTCACCTGGGAAAATGATTCACTTTTTGGTAAGGAGTCAAATTACGAAGGACATCAGGCTTCGGATGATTTCCAATCCAGAGAAGATTGAAATCGTTTTCATTTATTGATACCTGAAAACAAAAAAAGCAATATTTTGATTAGATGACAAATAATTATAACTTTATAATTGTAATTAATAAATAATAATAATAATTAAAAATAATAATTAATTATAATAATTACTAAAATAATTAATAAAATAATTAATAAAATAATTAATAAAATAATTAATAAAATTAGTAATAAAATTAGTAATTCTTCTTCAATTTGAATATTAAGAGAAAAAATTCTCAAAGGAGATAATTTTAATAGCAAAGCAAAAAATATTAATTCTTTTTCAAATCGTATTTTTCGAAAAGAAAAAGAAAAATACTAACGAGTTTTTTAATTTATCCTAGAAAAGAGAGTAAATAATAAAAAATAGTTTAGAAATTTTATTTTCTATTATTGTCAATTTAATTTATTTCTAAATTAAAAAATTTATATTGTCACAAAAAATAAATATTTATTAAGAAAAAAACCTATTTTTTATTTTATGATTCTCTCAAGAGATTTAATAGTAAAAAATATTTTTCAAATTTTGTTTACTATTCTTTCAATGTAATTTATTTATAAATAGAAAAATTTAATTAATTATATTAAATAAATTAATTATATTAATTATATTAATTATATTAAAGAAATTAATTATATTAATTATATTAAAAAATTAATTATATTAATTATATTAAAAAATTAATTATATTAATTATATTAAAAAATTAATTATATTAATTATATTAAAAAATTAGTTATATTTATTATATATTAAAAAATTAATTACATTAATTATATTAAAAAATTAATATTGTAACAAAAAAAAATAATATTGTGAATGAAGAAAAAAATAAATTTAATTTGACTATGGAAAAAATAGTTTTCAAAAAATTTCATTCAAATGAATGAGTGAAAATAAAAAGAAAAAAAAATTCTTTCGAAATTCTTTTCTGAAAAAGAGGATGAAAGTGCATCGATGAGATGAGGCATTCTTGAGTAATTAGCAGTCTTCGCGCATAGATGTACCTTCAAAAGAGTAAATACAAGGTCAAGTGTGTGTTTGTGAGGTTTAACGATACTTTTTTTTACGCACTTGGCTCTGCAAGGCGAAATTAATAGAAGGTTTCGAAAAATTTTAACTCCGGAATATCCGTTTCGCTCTTGAAGTGTCAATTGTATAAAATGTATCAAATGCCAATTTCAAGGTTCAAGGAACCGAGAGAGAAAAAAATATTTTTATTACTTATACCTTCCGATGACTAATATTTTGCAATTTTTTTTTCATTCATAATTTTACATCTCAATTGATATAAATGAAATTTAAACAGAAAAAAAATTTTAATTAATTTACTCGCTTTTATAAAATATTTTAATTATAAAAAATTTGTAATTTGAATTTTTTTTGACTAATTGTCTGTTTTTGCGGTACAAAAGATCAAAAATTTTTTGAGTGAAAATATATTTTTTTCTTCTAATTCAGACAAATAATTTTTTTTCTTCAAATTTTGATTTATTTTGTAGAAATAAAATTTAATTTATTTAATTTCATTTCTTTCTTTGTAAAAAAAGAATTTCTTCATTCTTTTATTAAAAAGACTGTAATATTTCCATTATAAAATTTTGTAATTTTAATATTTTTTTGACTAATTGTCTGTTTTTGGTATAAAACGTCAAACATTATTTTTGAAAATCTATTTTTTTCTTCTTATTCAAGCAAATAATTTTTTTCCTCAAAAATTTATTTATTTTTTATAAATAAAATTTAATTTATTCAATTTAATTTCTTTTTTTGTAAAAAAAGAAACTCTGTTTTTCTCTTTATTTAAAATACTTTAATATTTTCATTGTAAAATTTTATAATTTGAATTTTTTTGACTAATTGTCTGTTTTTGGTATAAAACATAAAAAATTGTTTGTCAAAATCTATTTTTTTTCTTCTAATTCAAGCAAATAATTTTGTTTCTCAAAAATTTATTTATTTTGTATAAATGAATTTTAATTTATTAAATTTTATTTCTTTTTTTGTAAAAAAGAAATTCTTTTTTTGTAAAAAAGAAATTCTTTTTTTGTAAAAAAGAAATTCTTTTTTCTTTCATTAAAAAGACTGTAATATTTTCATTATAAAATTTTGTAATTTGATTTTTTTTTGACTAATTGACTGTTTTTGTCATAAAACATCAAAAATATCTATTTTTCTTCTTCTAATTCAGGAAAATAATTTTTTTTCTCAGAAATTTCTTTATTTTGTAAAAAAAAATTTTAATTTACTTAATTTAGTTAATTTTTTTGGAAAAAAAAATTCTTTTTCCTTTTATTAAAAAGACTAAACAATCAGTGAATAATGTAATTTTGTAATTGACTTTTCCCATCGTTTCTTTCAAAGATTGTGCACTAATCATCCAAGAAGAGATTAGTACAAGAGTCTTGTTTGCGAGTCCTTGAATTTACATGCCCGAGTTTTCCCTCGGGGCACATTTTCAAGTCCCCGAGGAAATAAGAATATAGGTACTCATAGTTGGATGTATATATAACATTAGAGAAACTCATTCGCAATTTTTTTTTCTTCTTCTTCTTCTTCACTTTTTTCTTTAATATACCATTTTTCATATATATGAGAAATTACATTAAATTTTCCGCAAGAAAATTGAATCAATTTTCTTCGTAGTAAATAAATAAAATTTCATTTTTTTTCCATTCCCGCTGAAAATCTTTTTTTATGGAGGCGGGGGGCATTTCTTTCTAATTTTGACACAAAATTGTCTAATAAATAAAATTAAATTTTTTAAAAAATTTTTTAAAATTTTTTCTTATTTGCAACATAATGATAATTGAATAATGAAAAAGAAAAAATAAATGAAACGATAAAAACGAATAGTAAAAGTAAGAAAAAGAAAAATTTCTTTCTAATATAATACAAAATTGTCTAATAAACAAAAAAATATTTTTTATTTGCAAAATAATGATAATTGAATAATGAAAATAAAAATTAAGTAAAATAATAATAAACGAATAGTAAAAGTACCAAAAAGAAAAATTTCTTTCTAATTTAACGCAAAAATTGTCTAATAAAGAAAAAAATATTTTTTATTTGCAAAATATTGATAATTGAATAATGAAAATAAAAAAATAATTAAAAAATAAAAACGAATAGTAAAAGTAACAAAAAAATACCACCATTTAAAAAATTGTTTTTATAACTACTATTTATTTCTTACATTTATTTACATTTTTTAATCACTGCGGAAAAATTCAAACAAAATAAACAAAAAATTATTTAAATACGTAAAAAAAAATTCTAGGGGCAATTTTTTTTCTATTTAAAAAAAAAAAAATAAAAATAAAAATAGAAAGGAGAAGATATCAAAGTTATTGAGAGCCAGGAAGTATTTTTTTAGTGCTAAAATTTAGTTCAGGGTTAAATTTATAATTATTTACAATATACTTCTTCGAAAAAAAAATATCCTTTAACAATAAAAAAATATTCTTTAACAATAAAACAATATTCCTTAATAAAAAAAATATTCTGTAACAATAAAAAAATATTCTTTAACAATAAAAAAATATTCCTTACCAAAAAAAATATTCTGTAACAATAAAAAAATATTCTTTAACAATAAAAAATATTCCTTAACAATAAAAAATATTCTGTAAAAATAAAAAAATATTCTTTAACAATAAAAAAATATTCTTTAACAATAAAAAAATATTCTTTAACAATAAAAAAATATTCTGTAACAATAAAAAAATATTCTTTAACAATAAAAAAATATTCCTTAACAATAAAAAAATATTCTTTAACAATAAAAAAATATTTAAATAAACCCTTTTTTAAAATTGATTATTTTTTAACAATAAGAAAAAAATACTCTTTTGTTATTTAAAGAATCAATTGAAAAGACCGAATGAAATTACCATAAAGCAAAAAGGTCGATTTTGATTGGTGTCAATTTTTGCGGTCTAGATCGTTTCTTATCACGTGAACGATCTCTGCTCCAATTCAAGTATTCTCAATAGTACATACATAATATAATATAAAATGCCTTTAGTTCACAATCAGACATTGCATTTTTCTATAGTTGGGAGAAAAAAAATCTTTTTTTTTTTTGTCACCCATCATTGAACTTTGAAGAAGAATAATTATTGTTCATTGCGGAAAATTTATTGTTATTTGAATAAAAAAAAAATTTTCTGCTGCCGTTGCAATGTTGAAAGGAATAAAATTTTTAAATTTTAGAAAAATATTCTACTCTACTCTGTTCTATTCGATTTTATTTTTTTTATTCTGTCCTATTCAATTATTTCTATTTTATTCTGTCCTTTTCAATTTTTTTATATTTTATTCTGTCCTATTCAATTTTTTCTATTTTATTCTGTCCTATTCAATTATTTCTATTTTATTCTGTCCTATTCAATTATTTCTATTTTATTCTGTCCTATTCAATTTTTTCTATTTTCTAAAGTTTCTCAAAAAATAGAAAATAGAAAAATAGAATTGAACCGAAAAGAATAAAAGAAAATAGAATAGAACAGAATAGAAAAAAATAGAATAGAATAAAAAAGGAATAAAATAGAATAGAATAGAAAAAGAATTGAATATAATAGAACAAAATAGAAAAAGAATAAAATACAATAAAATAGAAAAAGAATAGAATACAATAAAATAGAATAGAATAGAAAAAAAATAAAACAAAAAATGCAATAGAATAAAAAAAGGAATAAAATAAAATAGAATAGAAAAGAAATGAATACAATAGAACAAAATAGAAAAATAACAGAATACAATAAAATAGAATAGAATAGAAAAAAATAAAACAAAAAATGCAATAGAATAAAAAAAGGAATAAAATAAAATAGAATAAAAAAAGAAATGAATACAATAGAACAAAATAGAAAAATAGAATACAATAAAATAGAATAGAATAGAAAAAAATAAAACAAAAAATAGAATAGAACACAATAAAAAAAATAAAACGAAAAATAGAATAGAACAGAATAAAAAAATAAAACAAAAAATAGAATAGAAGAGAATAAAAAAATAAAAAAAATAGAATAGAACGGAATAAAAAAATAGAAAAGAATAGAACAGCAATTAAATTGCCCCGTTGTTAATTGCCTATTAAATGTCGTTTATTCACTTTCACGATAATTTTTCCTAATTACCATCGCAGAAATCAAACGAGATCAGTAATTTTTTTTTTCATTTCGCTTCAGCTAATTTAGAATTATTTATACGGCTAATAGCAAGGCCTCTTCGAAGACTGAATTCCATTCTTTTTTTCTAACCTCCACGAAACAAAATTGAATACAAATCCTATCAATGTATTATTATTTGTTACACTTTCCGAAGGTCGACCCTCGCTCTTTTTTATTCATTTTTAATAACCAACCATTTAATAAGAATGAAAATAAAAATAACACCATTTATCGCGAAAACAAAAAAATAAAGCAGCAATTACGGAAAAAAAATGTTTCTCAAAGAAAATGTTCATTAAAAAAAAAAGAAAAAAAAACAATGCGGATTTTCTGGCTTTAGACTGAATTTAGAAATAAAAAATTGTGTTTCCTATTTACACTGTTAGATTTTTTTTTTATTAACTCTCATTTCTATTCTAAAAGTACTTTCAGTTTTATAAAATCATTCTTTTCGAATTATGAATTTGAAAAATTAATTTAAAAATTTTTATTTACTAAAATATTTCTCTTTTCGATTAGAACTAAAAATTCAAAATTTGAAGAAATAGTTTTTAATGTAAAAAACAGATCTTTCCCAAAAAAAAAAAGTTTTTAATTGAAAAAAGAAATAAATTGAGAAAACGGTGGTTGAATTTCTCCACTTGAGAACGCCAAGGTCATCGCTAGGTGGCGAAAAATTCCAAGAATTAACTCACTGCCATCTAGTGATGACCTTGACGTTCTCAGGTGGAGAATTACTATGAAACCCAATGAATATTAATCTAATACAATTAATATCTTAGTAAATTATTCCATAAATCGAAATATAAATTGTAAATTTACTTCTAATTTACTTCTTTGTTCAATTTATTTTAGTTTTCGTAATAAATTTTTCCTCTCAAAGAAAAATTGTCTAAAAAAAAAATTTTAAATCACTTTTAAAAATAATTTTTTAATATTTTGATTTTTCTATTTTTAACTTCCTGCATTTATAAATAAATATGTGTATAGAAAAGATTAAATATCACAGTGAATATAAAATAATAGTGAGCAGAAAATTACTTGAAAACGCTCGTATATCGTGAATCTAAATGAACGGCAAAATTTAATAGCTTTTGTGTCGCGCTCGCGCGTGCTCGCAGGTAAAATAAAAATATATTTCATTTTATAATCAGTTTATGAATTAATAATACAGGATCTTGAATATTTTAAACATTTTCTAGACGCGACTGCAATTTTATGGTCTTGTGTTTGGAAAAAAAAATTTTTTTTTCTCCCTTCTTCGAATTTATACATATTCTATTCTTATATAATTTTTAGTTTTATAAAAATTTTTATGACTTGTGAAACTGACCAAAACAAAAAAAAAAAAAATGTATATTCGCGAAGAAAAAAAGAAATTCTTTGAATAAAGTAATTTTCCATTAATGGTTTCTTTTGAACAAGTTTTACTACTCGTATTTGAAAATCTATTAATATTTAAATAATAGCGTGAATTTTTTTTTACTTTTCATTTTTTCGTCGATTTGTATTAAAAAAAAATTTTTATCATTTTTACACAGACGGGAGGAACTTTTTTGTAAAAATGTTGTTTTGAAAGCAATTTAAATTTTAATGAAAATTAATTTTGATTCAGAGTAAATATTTATTATTTTTTTTAATTTTTTTTTTATTATTTATTTTTATTTTTTTTTTAGTGTAAATAATATTTTAAATATTATTAGCAAAAAAACAAGTTTATTAAAATAAACGATTAATTGTCAACTATCAAAAAAAAAATATTTACTCTCCATGGAAATAAATTTTTTTCTCCCAGTCTATAAAGTAAAAAAAATCAAATATAAATTTTATCACTTAACAAATTTACAACTTTGTTTTTTTTATTTTCCCCGCTTTATGGTATAAAAACAAGTTATAAAAATGGAGAAAAAAAATTATTCGTTACATTAATAATTAGAAAAAAAAAAAGAAAAAAATTGAAAATAATTTTCAATAATATTAAAAATAATGGGAAAAAAAGAACGGTCATTGTTTTTATAAATATTCACGTTCTGTCATTGGAAAGCGTTACATTATAATACGCAGTTTCAGAAGAACAAGAAATTCCAATAATTAACACTCGTTAGGATCTTATCATTAACTTGGAAATGTTGCATTAAGAACATACACGAGATCTATAATACGACTTTCATTTTATACGTTTACCAATGCATTTTGTTATACATATTAATTTCTTATCATTATCTCTCTTGCTCCCTATTTTTGTCTCTAGATTATTGATTATTTTTATTTATTACGATAAAAATTGCATTCAAAATAATTAAATAAAAAAAAAAAAAAAAAAGAAAAAGAAAGGAAAACAGTAGCGATGGAAAATTTCATTTGAAAGTTAAACAAATTTTTTTTTGCAATATTTAATTGGTTTTTTTTCAATTTATTACCCAACAATATTTTGCATACGAAAAAACAGTGATAATAATAATAATAATAATAATAATAATAATAATAATAATAATAATAATAATAATAATAATAATAATAATAATAATAATAATAGTAATAATAATAGTAATAATAATAATAATAATAATAATAATAATAATAATTTTTTCCTGAACTAATGAAACAAATTTATTTACTATTATTTTATTAATTTATTATTTATTGTGACTTCAGCTCTTTTCGCCCGAAAGTCGACTTCGTTCATTTATTTAAATAGTAATAATAAAAATAAATATAATTTTTCCTAAAACAATAGAAAATTTATTTATTATAATTTTATCGACTTAGTTCTGTAATATTATTTATTTATATTATATTTTATATTCTATTATTATTATGTTATTTAATTACCTATATTTGTTTATTTCTTAATTTAATTATTAAATAATAATAACAAAGCTCAAAAAAATTTCGAATAAATTTTGTCAATTATAATTTTATTGATTTATTTCGATTATTAGTTTATTTCTGAATTTAATAAATAAATAATAATAATAATAATAAATCGCAAAAAAATTTCGAATAAATAAATTTATTTATTATAATTTTATCGATTTATTACGATTATTAATTTATTTCTCAATTTAATTAATAAATAATAATAATAATAATATTATTAATAACAAATTGCAAAAGAAATTTCGAATAAATAAATTTATTTATTATAATTTTATCGATTTATTACGATTATTAATTTATTTCTCAATTTAATTAACAAATAATAATAATAATAATAATAATATTAATAACAAATTGCAAAAGAAATTTCGAATAAATAAATTTATTTATTATAATTTCATTGATTTATTACGATTATTAATTTATTTCTCAATTTAATTAATAAATAATAATAATAATAATTAATCGCAAAAAAAATTTCGAAGAAATAAAAAAATAATAACAATGAAAAAAATAAATAAATCATCGTTCTAGAATGTAACTTTTATTGTCATTTACAACGATAGAAAAAAGTTGTTTACGCGCTTGTTACAGATTGAATTCGCCGATAAAAACGTGACTCTAGATACATGTGAATTTTCGTATATTAATTACCAGTGAATCAGAAAAATTAAATTTTTTCTCCACCGTCCTATCAAAATTCAAAACTTTTTATTTTTTCCACTTTCCTATTTAGATAAAAAAAAAATTTTAAGCAACAACATTTATTTTTATTATTTATTATATACAGTTACATAGTTGCAAAGAAAAAAAAATAAAAATAAGAAAAATTAAAAATTAAAAAAAAATTAGAATTAAAAATTACCTAAAAAAATATTTTCAAATTTGTAATTAAAATTTTCTTTAAAAATATTTCAAAACAAATAAAAATCCAGAGAATTTTTTAAATTCAAAAACAAAAAATAAAAAATTAATTGATAAAAAAAATCGAAAATGAATATTAAAAAAATATTTTTTTTAATAAATAAATAAAAAAATTTTATTTATGATAATAAAAAAATAAAAAAATAAATAAAAATAAAAAATAAATAAAAATAAGAAAATAAAATAATAATAATAATAATAATAATAATAATAATAATAATAATAATAATAATATAATAATAAATAATAATACTAAATTTGAAAAGGTATAAAAAAGACACAAAAAAAAATTTCGTAACTTATAAAACAATACTAATTAATATCCGGGTCATAAATTAATTAATTTAATTCACATTTAATAAAAAGTAACCACGCAGCCGACAATCGGCAGAAGATGAAAAATTATTTTTTTTTATCTAACTTTGTCCATTGCTTATTAAAAATTATTATTGAACTATTATTACTATATTTTATTTGTGTAAATAAATTGTAAAAAAAAATCATTGAAAAAAAATTTATACATGTTAAAAATGTAAAATTAAGGGGAAAAAAATTGCGTTAGTTAGTGATTTGGAATATTTGCAAGAGGAATATTATTATCAATAGATATATAAATTTACTATAGGGTGACGTAAAAAGATTTTATTAATTAAACACCTCGGGTGAAAAAGGAGCATTTCCGTTCTTGTTAATGAAAAGTCAATGAGCCAATCGTGTTCGTGGTCACGTAGTTAATACTTTTTCATGCGCTTTGTCACTGAATGACTTCTTTTAGTTTTCATCTCATGTTCTACACACTCATTCACTCATTATACGGATGATAATTCAATTTTTTTCTGGTTATTATCATTATCATTGTTATTATTATCATTATTATAATTATTTTTATTATTTCTATTATTATTATTACTATTATTATTATTATTATTATTATTATTATTATTATTATTTATTTTTTTATTTTTTTATTATTATAAATAAAATTATTTTATTTATTTATTAAAAAAAAATATTTTTTTAATATTTATTTTCAATTTTTTTTATCAATAATTTTTTATTTTTTGTTTTTGAATTTAAAAAATTCTTTGGATTTTTATTTGTTTTGAAATATTTTTAAAGAAAATTTTAATTAGACATTTAAAAACGTTTTTTTTATCTAATTTTTAATTCTAATTTTTTTTTCAAATTTTTATTTCTAATTTTTATTTCTAATTTTTATTTATTATTTTTATTTATTATTTTTTTATTTTTATATATTATTATTATTATTGTTACTATTAACATTATTGTTAATATTGTTTTTATTATTACTACATAATAGTTCGACAGTATATT
The DNA here is from genome assembly GCA_032873175.1 of Leptopilina drosophilae. Lineage (NCBI taxonomy): Eukaryota > Metazoa > Arthropoda > Insecta > Hymenoptera > Figitidae > Leptopilina > Leptopilina drosophilae. The sequence goes on from CM065484.1 coordinate 49,088,303, forward strand.
CGATACATATATTTCGATAGTTTTTCGATAATTCAAAAATATTTCGATTATTCGATAATCAAATATTGTATTCAGTAGTTCGATAGTATTTCGATAACTCAATAATATTTTTAATTATTCAATATTTTTTTCTTTAGTATTTCGAAAATTCAATAATTGAACATTATATTCAAAAATTCGATACCATTTCGATAATATTCGATAGTTTAATACTAAATTCGATAGTATTTCGATAATTAGTTCGATAATTAATCACTATATTTAATAGTTTAATACTATTTCGATAACTCGATACTATTTCGATAATTCGCTACTTTTTCGATAATTTTCGATAGTTCAATATTAAATTCGACAGGTTTTCGATAATTAATTCGACATTTGGATCATTATATTCAATAGTTTGATACTATTTCGACAATATTCTGATAGTTCAATATTATATATTCGATAGTATTTCGATAATTAATTTGATATTTAAATATCGTGTTCAATAGTTCGATAGTATTTCGATAATTAATTTGATATTTGAATATCATGTTCAATAGTATTTCGATAAATAATTTGATATTTGAATATCATGTTCAATAGTTCGATAGTATTTCGATAATTCGACAGTTGAATAATATAGTCGATAGTATTTCGATAATTAAACATTATATTCGATAATTCGATACTATTTCGATAATAATCGATAGTTCAATATTAAATTCGATACTGTTTCGATTATTAATTCGATAATTTGTTCGATAATTGATTATTGTATTCAATAGTTCGATACCATTTCGATAATTCGATACTATTTCGATAATTCGATACTAGTTCGATAATTCGATACTAGTTCGATAATTCGATACTAGTTCGATAATTCGATACTATTTCGTTAATTCGATACTATTTCGATAAGAATCGATAGTTCAATATCAAATTCGATACTATTTCGATTATTAATCAGATTTAATGACGATAATTACTTTTTCTTTTTCTTCTTCGTCTGTTTTTTTTTTATTTTGCGAAATAAAATGAATGAATGGAAAAGCAGATCTATTTTCTACGATTATATGGAATTGAGTGCAAGTGTGTGTCTTTGAATAAAAGTCCATTTGTCGGAAGTGCACGCGGTTTGTTTCCGCATTGCGTGGAATTAGCGACGACGCGACTCGACGCGCGGATCTTTTCCGCGCGCCTATAAACACGAGACAAAGATGTCACGCTTTTGTTCACTGAATATTGTCCAGTAGTGAGACAGAGATTCGTTGAAGGACTTGGAAGGCGCGACAACGATCAGTTCTCGCGTCATTGTTTTTATCGCACTTTTGCAACAAGGCTTCTTTTTTTTCCTCAGCAGATAAAGAAAGAATTTTTTTTTTCCTTTTTTTGAATTTTTTAGGGAGAATTATTGATTTGATTATTTTTTGTTAATTATAAACGGTGATGAATTATTAACTAAATTATTAATTGAATTAATAACTAAATTATTAATTAAATTATAAACTAAATTATTAATTGAATTAATAACTAAATTATTAATTAAATTATAAACTAAATTATTAATTAAATTATAAACTAAATTATTAATTGAATTATTGGCTTAATAACTAAATTATTAATTGAATCATTAGCTTAATAACCAAATTATTAATTAAACTAATAACCAAATTATTAATCGAATTATTAACTTAATTATTACATTATTAATTAAATTCTATTCATGCAACTATTAAACTGCCCGTTAGCCGTAGTCGTTAAGGCGCGCTTCGATCGCAAACTATCATAGGTTCGATTCTCCCCGTAGTAGAAATTTTTTTTGTATTTAAAAAAAAACATTTACATACCCCAAATATTATAAATTAGAAAGTTCGATTCTCCCCGAAGTAGAAATTGTTTTTTGTAATAATAATTTAAACACCAATGAATTTACTTAATAGTAAAAAAAAAAATTACTAAATAAAGAAAATTAATTTTATCGTCCGGAGTAAAAACGTTTTTTGTATTTAAAAAAAAATTCACATACCCCAAATATTATAAATTGGAAAAAATTAGTATTTTAATTCAAGTATACTTATATCAAAGGAAATATTTGTTTGAAAATAAATTATAAACAATTGGCAATTCTCCAAGTGCTCACTGACACGCACATTTTATTCTCCGAATCCGTCATTATATTTTGAAAAATAAACATTTTTTTCGACTTGAAATATTAATGTTTATTTCAGTAATAGAAATAACGCACCATTTAGTCATAATAATTTTCCTTTTAGTTTTTTTTTTTATAAATAATTCACGTCAGAAAAATATTTGAGAAAAATGACGATTAAATATTGTTTGAAAAAAAATATTTAGGAAAAATGAGGATTAAGTATTATTAAAAAAAAATATTTAAGAAAAATGCCGATTAAATATTTTTAAAAAAATATATTTAGGAAAAATGAGGATTAAGTATTATTAAAAAAAAATTTAAGAAAAATGCCGATTAAATATTATTTTTTTAAAAATGTTTAAGAAGAATGACGATTAAATATTATTAAAACAAAAAATATTTAAGAAAAATGACGATTAAATATTATAATTATTATTATTTTAAAAAAATATTATTAGAAAAAATTATTTAATAAAAAACGTTATTTAAAAAAATATATTATTAGAAAAATGTATTTAATAAAAAATATTATTTGAAAAATGTATTTAATAAAAAATATTATTTGAAAAATGTATTTAATAAAAAATATTATTTGAAAAATGTATTTAATAAAAAATATTATGGAAAAAAATGTATTTAATAAAAAATATTATGGAAAAAAATGTAATTTAAGGAAATAATGTTACAAAAAAATGTTAACAACAAATATTATTTTCCAAATAATAAAATTTATTTTAAGCACTGAAATAGTTGAACGTGAATATTAAAAAATTATTTTCAAAACCAGTTTGTTAATGGTATAGACATAGCTTATTAATTATTCTCATAATTATAAATAATTTTTAAGATATCAAATAAAAATTTTCAATGTATTCTTTTTTTTGTGCAATTCCCTCAAGGTTTTTACGTAGAACATTAAAATTTATTAGAAAATAAGTACTTCTCACATTCGGTTCGTTACAATTCTGTAAAATATATATATATAATAAAATTTCAGGGACTGGTGTCTATAATAATTATTACCTTCCTTTTAAATACTCTTTACGATTTTTATAAAAAAAAAGACAATGATTTTCGAAACAATAAATTTTTTTAAAGAGCAAATATTTTTTTTATTTATTATACATCTTTTTCTTAATTTTATATTTTTAAACGCACATTTATTTAATTTCATTTATTTAATTTCATTTATTTTAATATTATCAAATTTTTTTGCAATTAAAAATTTCTCTCTGAGAATTAATTTCACTTTTCTTTAAAATTCCCCATTAAAATAATGAAAAATCATTTTGTAGAATTTTTATTTTTGATGAATTTTCGAAATATCGTAAACTGAACAAAATTTTATTTCTTACGAGACAATTAATTGTTTCTTGAATCAAATAAATTTTTCCAGTCTGATAAAACTATTTTTTTAATATATAATAAAAATTTTTTTTTTAAATATAATAAAAAAAATTTTGTTTTTAAAAATAAGTGTAAAATAAATATTTATAATTAAATGTTTACCGCACTAATGCTGACATTTTCTTTGACAAGAAATATTTTTTCCATGGAATTAATAAGTAATATATAAAATAAGTTATTTTTTTCCTTGTCTTAGAAAAAAAAAAAAAAAACTACCGGGATGAGTAAACCTCGTTCCACTTTTAAAGAATCTTCCTTCTTAGATTCTTTATTGTTTATTGATTGTTCGCTATAATATGGGAATACCTAATTATTTTATTCAAATGAATAATTAAAAAAACAAAATTAACCGGTTTATCTCGTTGCTTCAAAAAAAAAAATTCCAATTGCATTTTTTTTTAAATTTCGTTTTATGTGATTAATTATAATTTAGTAATATAGCTGCGATTACGGAATTTTATTACAGTTCATTAATTAGCTGGGATGTGTGACTAATTGTCGAATCATCACACACATATTTTATTAAATATTGGAATTTTTACACTTTTTAATGAATGAAAAATTTATTTTTCAAAATTTTAGTCAATTTTTTAATAAAATGTTTTTTAATTAAGAAAAAAAAATTGTTAATAGAATAATATTTCTATTAAAAAAATGTTATTTGTTGCTTTATAATTATTTATATTAAATTCACATATATTTGCAATTTTTTTTTGTATTATTGTTATTATTACTATTTTTATTATTATTTATGTTGTTAACATTTTATTATTACTACTATTTTATCAATACTATTTTTTATAACTATTTTATTAATTTTATTTTTTTAATCACTATTTTTATAATAAAATTTATTTTTATAACAATTTTTATTAGTATTATTTTTTTAATCACTATTTTTATAATAAAGTTTATTTTTATAACAATTTTTATTAGTATTATTTTTTCACTATTTTTATAATAAAATTTATTTTTATAACAATTTTTATTAGTATTATTTTTTTCATCACTATTTAATTTTTTCTATTATTATTATTAATATGATTATAAAAAATTGAAAACATCCGAATAAGCAGCGATTTGGAATTCGGATAAAATGGAGAAAAACTCGAAATATTTTGTTAGCCGTGAAATTTTTTCTCGAGGAGAATTTTTATCCGGTTAATGACACTGTTTGACCGCGACGTCATGCAATTATTAAAATTTGGCACAATGCCACTGTTTGTAATACTCTGTTTGAATTTTCGATTGTCGCTATTTCGAATCATGAATTAGTGGATGTAAATAAACTTGCATGCCAAATTAACGGAAATGATTAAAATTGACGTTTCCTCTCCATACCCAAAAAATCCTTCTTTTTTTTTCTTTTATTATATATTAATTTACACTTTATTTTTTTTTTTTTGCCGACTGCACTTAAATTATTTGCAAATATTTGTTTTTTTTTAAATTAATCTATTTTTAAAGGAAAAGTGTACTTGTTAATGTAAATAGAATTTAATTATTTTCAAACTTGGTAATGAATAGATAAATGAATTATATTCCAAATTATTGACAACAAATTTAATTATTTGAAAAATTTGTAATAACAAAGAATTTAATTATTTTTCAAAATATTTTACAATAACTTTAAGTATTTTTCTAACATTAAACAAAAAATTCAATTATTTTAAAAAATTTTATTGAAAGAAATGAATTGTTTTAAAAATTAAAAAAATTGAAATATTTTCCACAATTTTAACAAAAAATTCACTTTTTTTTAAAATTGAAAACAAATTCGTTGAAAAAATCAATTATTTTCAAAATTTTTAACGAAAAATTCGATTATTTTCAAAATTTATATTTCAAACATTCATTTATTCTCATAATTGTTAAAAAAATTCAATTATTTCGAAAATTTTCAACAAAAATTTAATTATCCACTTTTTAAACAAAAAATCAAATTATTTTTAACATTTTTAACAAAAAATTCAATTATTTTTAAAAATTTTATTTAAAAAATTCAATTATTCTCATAATTGTGAAAAAAAATTCAATTATTTTGCACATTTTCAACAAAAGTTCAAATAATCAACTTTTTCAACAAAAAATTCAATTATTTTCAATATTTTTAACAAAAAATTTAATTGTTTTCAAAATTTTTAAACGAAAAATTCAATTATTTTCAAAATTTATATTTTAAAAATTCAATTATTCTCATAATTGTTAAAAAAAATTCAATTATTTTGCACATTTTCATCAAAAATTCAATTATCAACTTTTTCAACAAAAAATTAATTTATTTTCAAAATTAAAAAAAAAATTCAATTGTTTTCAAAATTTTTAAACGAAAAATTCAATTACTTTTAAAATTTTCATTTAAAAAATTAAATTATTCTCATAATTGTTTAAAAAAATCAATTTTTTTGCACATTTTCAACAAAAAATCAATTATCAACTTTTTCAACAAAAAACTCAATTATTTTCAACTTTTTCAAAAAAAAATTCAATTATTTTCAAAATTTTTAACAAAACATTTAATTATTTTCCAAATTTACAAAAAATTGAATTATTTTCCAAAACTCAAACAAAAAAATTCACTTATTTTAAAAATTTAAAACAAATTCAATTATTTTCAATTTTGTTTTTGATAAAATCCTTGTGAAAATTAATATGAATTTTATTTTTTAAAAAATCATTTTTAAATATAATTGAATTTCTAAAGAATTCTAACCAAAAAAAAAATTGTGGAAAATATCATAACAATTGCTTGGAAACTCTTTCTTTTCTATTCTTTTTACTCCAATTTGCTCTCGTTTCATTAATTTTACTCTTCCTCATCGTGTGCATTATTAAAGTCATAAGAGAGATAAACTCATCTTTATGAACAGGAAACATTCATTATATCAATTATTACAATTTACCAGATATTTTTATTTATAATAAATTTTTTTTATCTTTCGACAGAAAAAAAAAAGATTTTTCATGTCAAAATCTGGAGATAATTTAAATATTGAAATATTTTATTTTTTTAATATTTAAATATTTGAATATTTTATTTTTTTTAACATTTTAACATTTTAACATTTTAACTTTTTAATATTTTAATAATTTAATGTTTTAATATTTTAACCCTTTACTGTTTAAATATTTTAATATTTTAACATTTTAATGTTTAAATATTTTAATATTTTAACATTTTAATGTTTAAATATTTTAATATTTTAACATTTTAATGTTTAAATTTTTTAAATATTTCAACATTTTAATGTTTAAATTTTTAAATGTTTTAACATTTTAATATTTAAATAGTTGAATATTTAATAGTTAAGTATTGAAATATTTAAAATGAGACGATGGCCATAGTCGTTAAGGCACGTGAGTTAGTGAATGGAATTAAGGGCCAGTGGTTCGATCCCCCCGACGCTAAGAGATAAAAAAAAATAATAATAATACCAAAAAATACAATTTTAATAATTAATACTCATTTACCATATTTACGAACAGACGGAATATTTCTATTTTTAATTATAATTCACTTCTTAAAAGAATAGAATTTTTTTTACATTGTGAATAAATTTTATTTATTTAAATAGTAAAAGAAATATTTTTCCTGTCTTTTTGATTAAAAAGCCGAAGTTGTAGAAAATTAAAAAAAAATTTACTGATGGAAAAATATTTTGTTCCTATAGTGACGAAACAATAAAAAAAAAAATTTTAATTGCACAATTGTTGGGATTTTTTTTTCTACATGACAATAGAATTAAATAACGAATTCGTGACAATTTTTGCCAAAAGTATCAATGACATTATATTTGATTTCGATTTGCAAATTTAGCAGATGATGACCGGTTAATTTTATTCTTTGATTCTGAGGGACGCTATTAAACAATACAGATGGCCTTAAAAGATCCGTGACTGAAAATTTGATTCCTTCAAGTTCTTCTATATGAAGAAAAAATGTCGTTAAAATAATTGTTTAAGGGAATTTTTTCTGTAAATGCTTTTTATTATTTTTTTCAGTTTCTTTATTATTTTTTTTATTCTAACATTAATTAGTAATTATTTTTAAATTAATATTTTATTTTTTGAATTATATTCTTTTACTTTTTGTAACATTAATGTTCTTTTATTTTTTTAATTATTTTGTTAAATTTATTTTAACACTAGTGTTGCATGTCGAGCGAGTCTCGATCGACAACTTCTCGTCAAAGTCGAGAAAATCGTTAAAATAACAATTAAAACAATTGAGTTTTATAGTTTTATCTCACTTCTTTTATAAAAGGAGACGAAAAAACAAATGACATCTATTTGCTCGACATGCATCACTATTTAACACTAATATTTTTATTAGTTATTGTAACATTAACATTTTTTTGTATTTTCTTATTTATTGTAACATTGAAATTTTTTTGTACTTTCTTATTTATTGTAACATTGAAATTTTTTTATTTTGTTTTTAATAATTTTTAAAAACTTATTTTAACACTAATATTTTTATCATTTACTGTAACTTTAATATTTTTTTTATTTATTGTTACACTAACATTTTTATTATTTGTTATATTTATAATTTGTTTATTGTTATAATATTTTTAAACATTAAAAATTATTTTTATATTTGTTTATTTATTGTAACACTAACATTTTTATTATTTAATAAATTGAATTTATCACGTGGTCGTTTCAGTTACAATTTAAAACACTGCTTTCATCGTTATTTTTATTAAATTTATTTTAACATAAATATTTTTTATTTATTTATTTTAACATAAATATTTTTTATTTATTTATTTTAACATAAATATTTCTTATTTATTTATTTTAACATAAATATTTCTTATTTATTTATTTTAACATAAATATTTTTTATTCATTTATTTTTAAATAAATATTTATATTACTTTTTCAATCTAAATTTTCTTTTCCTCTTGACTGAGAAGCTTTTTTTTCTAAATTATGAACTAAAAAAATTTGTTTTCTCCACATTTCGTAAATTGTTTTTCACAGTGAGGAATTTTACTAAAATATCTTTTTTGTTTTAATACAGGAAATAAGATAAATTTGGCCAAAGTTCTCACAATATTTTTTGGAGGAAAAAAAAATTGTTTTCGAAAAAACGGTGATTTAATGGCTCCACCTGCGAACGCCAAGGTCGCCACTAGATGGCAGTTGCGCTGTTTCTTGGAATTTTTTTGCCCTCTAGTGACGACCTTGGCGTTCGCAGGTGGAGAATTTTTTCTTCCGGCTAATCTCTACTCTCAGAATTAATTTCTTTAAATTTAAAACAATTTCTAAATTAAAAAAAAGACTACTAAATAGTTAACCAAGATGTTAAAATAATAATATATCGACATTCGAGAGTTGAAAGAATTTTTCTCTAAAAATAAAGAAAAAGAAACTTTTTTTTCCCGTATTTGCACCGAAATATTTGCCGAGGCGGGTAATTGGATGCCATAGTATATAACAGAGAGTGTTGAGTTTTTCTTTTTTTTGAGAGGGCATTGTCGCGGGCCATTTAAATAAATAAAAAAAAAAAAATAAAAAAAAATTCTCTCTCATAGTATTTTAGGAATGAAGAGAGGAGAGTTAGAAAGAATAAATAATTCGAGGAGAAGAGAAATAAGGTTCGCGTCGTGTCGTGTGGTGGGTGAGATGAGGATGGCGAGGTCGCGAACACCAGACGTTTACAATTTTCAATGTTGAAAGCCAGTGCCAGTCTAGCACGAGCTGCCGCTCAGGAGACACCCGTAGGGGACTTGCTTGTTTCAAGGTAGGCCGCGCGAATTTTTTTTCTCTCTCATTCACTCTCCCTTGAAGTGAATTTTTTTTTTTTTTTTAATCAAGTGTATAAAGCCGTAAACAAACAACGAGGAAAAATTGATTTACAAAAATGGTTTTTTTTAAAATAAAAAACCCTAAAAATAATTGTTATTACATTTTTTTTCTTTTCATTTTTTCAGTTAAAATTGAATATTTCCCTTCTTATAAATTTTTCGGTTTAGCGGTTAAAAATTAAAATGAACAAATTTTAGAAAATGGAAAATAAAAAAAAGAAAACAAATAGAAAAGAAAAAAAGAAAACAAGTTTAAATTAAAAAAAAGAAAACAACTAGAAAATAAAATAAAAAACGAAAACAAATAGAAAAAAAAGAAAACAACTAGAAAATAAAATAAAAAACGAAAACAAATAGAAAAAAAAGAAAACAACTAGAAAATAAAATAAAAAACGAAAACAAATAGAAAAAAAAGGAAACAACTAGAAAATAAAATAAAAAAAAAACAAATAGAAAAAAAGAAAACAACTAGAAAATAAAATAAAAAACGAAAACAAATAGAAAAAAAAGGAAAACAACTAGAACATAAAATAAAAAAAGAAAACAAATAGAAAAAAGAAAACAACTAGAAAATAAAAAAAAAACAAATAGAAAATAAAAAAAAATTAAAGAGAGAAAAATAAAAAAATAGAAAAAAAGTATTAATTAAATAGTAAAAAATAATTATTGAATAAAAAAGCAACAAACGGATGTTAAATAAAATGCAACGAAAAATAATTTTTAAATAAAAAATAACAAAACAATAGTAAAAAAAAATAAAAAAGTTTTCCATAAACAACAAACAAGTATTAAATAAAGATCAAAACGGTATTAATTGAACTAATAAAAGACGAATAATTATAAAATTGTTTAAAACACGAAATATTAACTGAAAAATTAAATAATAATAAACAAAAAAGTAAATAATAATTATTATACAAAAAAATAATAATAACGGTAAATATATACTAAATAATTATAAACATAAAAAATAATAAACTAAAAAACAAAAAAATAAACAATAATAAATTTTTAAAAAATATTAATAAGTTATTAAAGTTAAAAAAAGTTATAAAAAGTGAATGAAAAATCGATTTAGAAAAAGCAGAGAAAAGCGGAATATAAATATTTTGTGAATTAAAAAACGAAAGAAAAAATGCAACAGTGACAATATTTGAGTGACAAGTTATTCAATTTTGTGGCGTTGTTTTTGTATCACAAAAAAACTGGTTTGAAAACTATATTAATGGAATATTAGAAAAGTATAAGGAAAAAAAGTTTCAGTGTGAAAATAATTTTACAGTGAATTTAAAAAAAAAGTTATCTTATTATTAATTGAAAACTAATAATTGGAAATTATTAATTGAATATTACCAATTTAAAATTAATAAATAAAAATTAATAATTGAATATTACCAATTTAAAATTAATAAATAAAAATTAATAATTGAAAACTACAAATTAAAAACTAATAATTGAAAATTGTAATTTGAAAATTAATAAATAAAAATTAATAATTGAAAACTACAAATTAAAAACTAATAATTGAAAATTGTAATTTGAAAATTAATAAATAAAAATTAATAATTGAAAACTACAAATTAAAAACTAATAATTGAAAATTAATAATTGAAAATTACCATTAAAAAATGAATAATTGAAAATTAATAATAGAAAATTTATAATTAAAAATGAATAATAGAAAATTAAAATAATTGAAAAATATTAATTAAAAATTAATAATCGAAAATGAATAATTGAAAATTGACAATTGAAAAGTAATAATTTTAATTTACCAATTGATAACTAATAATTGAAATTTATCAATAAAAAATTAATAATTGAAAACTAATAATTGAAAATTGATAACTGAAAATTAATAATTGAACATTAATAATAGAAAAATAATAAATGAAAATTAATAATTGAATATTAATAATATAGAAAAATAATAAATGAAAATTATTAATTGAAAATTACCAATTGAAAGTTATCAATTGAAAATTACCAATTGAAAGTTATCAATTGAAAATTACCAATTGAAAAATACCAATTCAAAACAACCAATTGAAAAATACCGAAGAATGCAAAAATCCACAAAACCAGTTAAGAACAATTTTCCCAATTCCATTATCGAATAATGTTTTCATTTCTCCCATCGCATTTATACACGAAAAAACAAATTTTTCTCTTGGAATTCAAAAACATAATTGTGATTATAACAATTTTTTAAAGATACAAAATTGAAAAAAATGTAATTATAACTGCAAAAGAATTTTTTTTTTTATTTAAACAAATAAAGAATAACTGTTAAATTCTTTTTTTTTTGCATTATTCAGAAAAGAAAAGAAACGGGGAAATAAATGTATATAAGAAAAAGGTAATTGGCGTACATGAGTAATAAGATCATTTTACAAAGAGATGATTAAAACTATTAAAAAAAAAAAAAAAGAAAAAAAAATATCGCGCCGCCAAGCCGTCTAAAGTGGCACGCACACCGGTGATAGTTGTCCCCGAACGTGAAAAATAAATGTCGAAGGAAATAAGAAAGAGATTTTCCTCCGATAAAGAAATGAATTTATATTTTCTGTATAAAATTGTCATATTCACTGTAAATTTTTTTTTTGTTAAACTTTTTTTATAATTGTTTTTTTTCTTCCACTGCAATTTTTTTTGTTTCTTTCATTCTTTTTCTTCCTTTACAATTTTTTTCTTTCTTTCTTTCATTCTTTTTTCTTTCTTTTTTCTTCCTTCCTTTCTTCCTATTTCTAAATAATAAATGTAATAAATAAAAAAAATTATAACCGACGGTTATTTATTATTATTTTTTTTTTATTCTATTTATTTTTTATCTAAATTATTATTTATTATTTATCTATTATAATTTTTATTTTCTTTTTTCTATTATTCTTTTTATAATTGTTTTTTTTCTTCCTCTGCTATTTTTTTCTCTCTTTCTTACTTTCATTCTTTTTTTTTCTTTTTTTTCTTCCTTCTTATCTTTCTTTCTATTTCTATTTTCTTATTTTTATTTATTGTTTATTAATTTTTCTACTATAATTTTTACTTTATTCTATTATTTTTTTATCTTATTTATTATTTATCTATTTTATTCTATTTTTTTTATTTTTTTCTATTTTTTTTCTATTTAATTTTTTCTATTTTTTTTTATTTATTATTTTTTTTATCTATTTTTTTTATTTTATTCTATTATTTTTTTCCACTATAGAGAAGGGAGAAATAGAATTAAAAAGAATAAAATAGTAAATAAATAAAATAATAAAGGAATAAATAAAGAAAAAATAGAATTAAAAAATATTATTCTTTTTAAATTAATAATTTATTTTTATTAATTTATTATCAAATGAAAATAAATTTATTAAATAGAAATAGAAGAGAAAATAAAATAAAAATATTTTCTCTCTCTTTCTCCCTCTTCACTAGAGGCGTGGAAAGAAAAAAAAGAAAAGAAAATTCTACACACTGCGAAAATGTATCGCGAATTCCTTTCTATTTTTTAATTATATTGTAATTTTTTTTTATCGCCTTCGAATTGTCGAGTCATATACATATTGACACACAAGTGTATAAAAGTCTTTGTCGGTTATAAGATGACATAAATTATATAAAGAGAAAGTGAGCGAGATTCCGGCAGAAAGAGAATCAAAAGAAAAGTCGGCTAAATGTCTTCGATTCTCTCTCTCTTTCTAACGGATGCGAACTGTGTTTATTTTTTTTATTATTTATTATCTCAATAATAATTTTATTTATTTTATTTCCCCGCTTGAGTAAAATATAATAATTTTTTTTTCTGACTATTTTTCAAAAAATCCGCCTCTTTTCAATTCATTTCGATAAAATGCGACGATTCTGAATTTTTTCCGACTGATTTCGAATTAATTCACGATTTTTTCTATTGTTCCGAAGAAAAAAAATTTTTCCAATTCATTTCAATTTAATAATTAATATTAAAAATTTTTTTGCTTAATTCATTTTAATTTAATAATTAAACTTAAATTTTTTTTAAATTCACTTTAATTAAATAATTTAAATTAAAAAAAAAATTTTACATTCACATTAATTTAATAATTTAAATTAAATATTTTTTAAATTCATTTTAATTTAATAATTAAAATTAAACAATTTTTTTTTTAAATTCGTTTTAATTTAAAAATTCAAATTAAAATTTTTTTTTTAAATTCATTTTAATTGAATAATTAAGATTAAAACTTTTTTCTATAAATTCATTTTAATTTAATGACTAAAATTAATTTTTTTTTCTAAAGTTAACGAAAATATAGAAATTTTCTGCGGGGGAAAAATAAATAATATAATTTTTTTTTTTTGGCAAAAAGGGTGGAAGGGGAAGAAAAGAAATAAATTACTCATTTTCCCCTCTGTTCCTTATTTACCTAATCAAGAGTCATAAAATTCAAGTCTTTCCTTAATTAAGGAATAAAGCATAATTATAATTCACTGATACTGTACAATATGTATATATGTTTATATTGGAGTCAGTCGCATTCACAGTCAACGAGGGGGTTATCTCTTTAACGATGTTTATTCCACTCGGGAGTTGAAACGATGCCCTCATCGCGTGTAATAAACTAATACAAAACATTAATTATTTTCATTCATTGTTTGCGGCCGGAAAAAAAATTACACTTTCTTTCTTTACCAAAAAACCAAAAAAAATTGCAAAAAAAAAAATATTTATTTAGAAAAAAAATTTGTGAGTTATTAAATAAAAAAAAGTAAAAAATGATGAATAAAAAAAAAGAAAAGTAATAAATAAAACAAGAAAAATAATAAATAAAAAAAAATAATAAATAAAGAAAAGAAAACTAAATAGAAACCAAGTAAAAAATAATTAATTAATAAATAAAAAAAAAGAAAAATAATAAATAAAGAAAAGAAGAATAATAAAAAAATAATGAATAGAGAAAAATAATGAGTAAAGAAAAGAAAAAAACTAAATAGAAACCAAGTAAACAAAAATAATTAATTAATAAATAAAAAAAAGAAAAATAATAAATAAAGAAAAGACGAATAATAAATAAAAATAATGAATAAAAAAAAATAATGAGTAAAGAAAAGAAAAAAACTAAATAGAAAGCAAGTAAACAAAAATAATTAATTAATAAATAAAAAAAATAAAAATAATAAAAAAAATAATGAATAAAGCAAAGAAAAAAACTAAATAGAAACCAAGTAAACAAAAATAATTAATTAATAAATATAAAAAAAAGAAAAATAAAAAATAAAAAAAAGAATAATAATAAAAAAAGTAATAAAAAAATAGTACTTATTATTACTGTATTTTTTATAACAATTATTACATCATTTTCAAATTTATTATTGTCAATGCGACGGAATTTTTTTTTTATCGAAAAACTATACTAAAATTGATGAAAATGAATTTAAATAAAAATTTTTCAGCAATTTGTCATTTTTTAACATAAGTTATGCAAAAAAAGAAAAAAAAAAAAGAAAAACGACAAATAGGCCAATAAATATGTAAGTTAACTGCGTCTTTCATCCATATACAAGGGACTTAATTTGCCTAAGCATTTGTATATTATTATGTCAATGTGATACGTCAATATTAAACTTATCATACTTGTTTACTGACTTCATTTTTTTTTTCATTCAATTCCTCAAATCTAGAGAGAAAATTCGAAAACCATTTTTCTGAATTTTTAATTTCTCGCTCGATTTTATTTCCTTTTTTTTTATTTTCATAAATTTAAGTTGGAAAAAACATTTTTTTCATTTAATAAATAAAAATTCAGACACTAAAAACATTTGAAGTTGGAAAAAAGAAATATCGTCGAGACTAAAAAGTTTCGATAAACAGTATTTTTAACATTGAGTCGCAATAGTTGGACAACGAGAATA
This sequence comes from Leptopilina drosophilae, assembly GCA_032873175.1. NCBI lineage: Eukaryota > Metazoa > Arthropoda > Insecta > Hymenoptera > Figitidae > Leptopilina > Leptopilina drosophilae. Next base: position 49,103,540 of record CM065484.1, read on the forward strand.
AATCATTTTTTTTTGTTGTTTTGTTAACACGCAATAACAGTTTTTAGATATTTGATCTTGTTTGTGAGGGAATAAAAATCATCATTGCTTATAAAAAAAATTGATTTCTTTGAAAATAAAAAAATTGATTCTAAAAAAAGAATATTCGACAGTATAACAAAAAAAACCAGATACACTTCCTCTTTTACATATACATTATGGAAAAAATGCAAAAAAGCAAAGTTAATCCTAAGAAAGGATAAAATCGACTGAAATTGATTAAAATTTAAATTTACTACTGGAATCAATTATTATTTTTCTAATTTTTCTAATTAAAAAAAAATTCTTCTTGATTCTTTCCTCAACATCCATTTTTTAATCAATATAATGAAAATTTTTTTCGCAACTAAAACTAAACTATAAATAAGTAATTAACCAAATAAGAAAAAGAGTAATTATTTAATTTTTGGCATTAAAAAATTTTATACTTTTTTTATTTTGTAGTTTTTTTTTTTTTTTTTTTATTCTACTTTTTAGCCACTAATTACAACTTAATTAGCAAAAGAGAATGTTTTCTGTCCTTTTTTCTTTTTGCAAAACTTGTATAAAATAAATTCGATTCTGTCAGGTGCGAGAGGCCAAAGAACCATTCAAATTATGTCATCGTTATTTTTTTAAATGTCAAGGTATTTTTTTACAAGAAAACGCCTCAGTTTCAATTTAAAATCGCAAGAAACGCGTGTCAAAAAATAAAACACGAAAAATTCACTTTCAATCGTTTCGAATTGTTAATTGTTAATAAAAAAAAAGAAAAAAAAAGTTTTTTTTTAAATTAAAAGGAAAATATTTTTTAAATTAAAAGAAAAATATTTCTCAAATGAAAAAAACCATTTTTTTAAGTTAAAAAAATCATTTTTTAAATTAGAAAACCATTTTTTAAAATTAAAAACAACATTTTTTTAAATTAAAAAAAAGACTTTTTTAAATTAAAGAAAACATTTTTAAAAATTTAAAAAAACCATTGTTTTAAATTAAAAAAATATTATTATAGTCATTGTTAATTAATTGTTTACACACTATCCGTAATTAAATAACTCTTATTAACTAAAAAAGAATTTATTTTGTTGATCCACTAATTAATTAGTTTACTAATTCCCTCATTCACATAATTATTCCATACTTACAAAAAAAACATTTAATTCATTAACGAACAACTAACATGAAAACAAAAAAATTAATCAACGAAAAGAGAATAAAGTAATTATGAAAAAGACAAAAAAACATTTCTCTCCGCGCAACTTCAATTTAAAATAGAAATTATTCCTTTAAAAAAAAAAAAAAAAAAAAAAAAAAATGCGTAAAATTGCCATTTATCAAAAAAGAAAAAAAAGCTGACACTTTGTCATTGTTGATAACCAGTTAATAAAAATCTGAAAGATGAGTTTTCCAAGCAAAGTAATTTTTTTCAAACACAATGTAATTAAATTATGAAAAAGGAGATATTTACACTCTAGCAATATAAATGTTTTGCAATTTTTCTTTTTGCCCCGTTCCATGACTTGACAATATTTTTCTTATATTATTATTAATTATTATTCATTGTCAACGAAAAAAAAGTAACGAAAAAAAAAATTAATATATATTTCTAATAATAGTTTCTTTTAATTAACAACTTTTAATAAAAGTTCATTTTTCTTTTTCTTTTTTTTTTTTTGATAAAAAACAATGACGTTCTATTAATTATTATCAGTTGATATATTTTCCTGCTATTTCTATAATATAACGAAAAATATTTTTGATTAGAAAAAAACAGGGAACAAAAAAGTTTAAATAAATGCAAATGGAAAATTGTGGGAAAAAACTAAGTGGAAACCAAGTAAACAAAAGTAATTAATTTTAGGTGAATTTTCGTGAGAATTTTACAAATTTTGATAAATAATGACGATTTTTTCCCTCTCAAAACAATTTTTTTATTTTAAAAATATTTATTTAAAAAATAATAATAATTAGTTGCTAATTATTTATTTAACAATAATAATTAATATAATAATTTATTATTTATTTAACAATAATTAGTTATTAATTATTTATTTAACAATAATTAGTTATTAATTATTTATTTAACAATATTAATTAGTTATTAATTATTTATTTAACAATAATAGCAATTGGTAATTAATTATTAACTCAACAATAATAATTACTAAATAATTATTAATTTAACAATAATAATTAGTAATTAATTATTATCTTAACAATAATAATTAGTAACTAATTATTATTTCAATAACAATAATTAACTTTTTATTTGTTAAATATTAATATTCGTTTTCATATATATTTATTTAATATATTTTACTATTGTATTATTATATTATAGTTAAATATTTAACTGAGTTGATAATTTAGTAAAACGTTTTTTGTAAAGGAATATTTATCTGATAAAAATACCGAAAGTCCGAAAAGAATTTACTAGCCGCTAGTACTAGATGCGAAGTAGTTGTCTCTCTTGCTCCAATACGTTACCATGGTAACGGAGCACGGACCAAAGGGGCGTGTCCCGCCGTCTCCATGGCAACCTACAGGAGTAAGAGAGACAGCACTGTTAGAATTCAAATTTTCGTTGTATTTCTCTTTACAAACATTATGTTTTTTTTTGATACTGCAAACTTTTCTAATGACCAGAATTTTTTAAATTCTTTTTAAACATGAAACATTTATTTCTATTCACAATATCAGACTTTCAACAGTATTTTTTTATCACTACAACACTTTTTTGGTGCCTTCTTTTTTATTTCACTTCATACTGAAAGACGATTTTCGTCTGAGAAAACGACTAGAAAAGTAGACAAAATTTTCCTGGGCATAAACCTAAGTTCGAAATGGAACTTGGTGAAAAAGAAAATAAATTTTTTCCTCAGGTGAATGAAATTGTTTTTATCTTGATTTTGAAGTTAACTGATTGTCTAAAAAAAACTACTAAAACTAACTTTGGAATAAAGAAATATTTAATAAGGAAATTTTCCCTTTCCAGTTGATGAACAAGAGAAGATGCCTGGCCACCGTCAGCCTAAGTCTCTGGTAGACCTTAGTTTGGGGCGTGTGTGCCAACAACTCGACGGGACGTGCCGACGTCTACAGCAATTATCACAAGAATCGCCAGCCGCTCAGGTCCTCGTCTACGCCAAGCAGAGCATCAGGCCTTACTACGTTAACGCTCTGCCAGCTCAGCTTCGTTCCCGAGTGATAAACGAAACCTCCCGAATGCTCGATGGACCCTCCACCGATGGCTCAACTCTAATCTCCGGACCAGCTCCACTCTACCTTCACGCCCTCCTTCTAGGTCACGACATCAAACGAATCAAGGTCAATCTCTGCTGCTACTACGGCTGCAGTCACCAAACATCCCTCCTCAAACTCCTCGCCACCGAGGGCATCGGTCTCGAGTCCCTAGAACTCGCCCGATCAGCTCTCCTTCGCCTCGACTGCAAACTCCTCCGCACATCCCTCGTCAGCATGAAGAACCTCCAAAGCCTAACCCTCCGCAACATCGCCAGTGACGCCGTTCTCCAAGTCGTAGGCAAAGCCTGCCCCAAGCTCGTCGTCCTCGACGTCGCCTGCTCTCGCCAAGTCACCGACACCGGTCTCAAGCAACTCCTCCTCCAGGTCGAATTCCGCGACAAACTCCCAGACCTATCCACAAGGGACACCACCAGTTGGTCAAAGCTCAAGACATTATTGTCAAAGCTAAAAAACTCCCGGCGCGACAAAAAGGACAAGCAGAACATCCTCCTGGAGTACTACGATCGTCGAAACTTCCTCTGCGACACACTTCGAGTCCTCAACGTCGCCAACACCGGAGTGACCAGCGCCGGAGTCCTCCTCGCTCTCGAACACGTTCCCCGCCTCGAATCCCTCGCCGACTACAACCACATGGGCCGCGTGGTCGAAATAATGAACCGCAATGTCATCAACCTAAAAACCCCCTTCAAACTCCTCCAAGCCCGAAGTTCCCGAACCACACCATCAAGACTGGAACTCCTCGCCCAAGCCTGTCCCCTAGTCGAACGCCTTCACATATCCGAACCGCATCATCCACCCGAAGCCCTCAGACTCTTTCCCTACGTCACCTCACTCAGCATTCACGGCGTTCCACCCCAAAAGGAATGGCTCACCGGCTTCTATCACTATCTCACCACTCACGGCTCCAATCTCCGAAAACTCGACATTCGCCTCACCCAAAGCGAGCAACCGATCGATCTCGACCTCAAGGAAATCTTCACCAGTTGTCCAAATCTCCGAACATTGACCAAAGACGGTTGCAATGTGATCTGGTCCGAAGGCGCCGATCCCCAACCACTGCGAAATCTCCAAAAAGTCCAACTCGGCCGAACTTGCAGTGCGGCAACAATTCTAAAACTCCTCTCCCTGGCTCCTGAATTGAACGCCCTTCACGTGCACAGTTGCTTCGATCTTTCCGACGAGCACATCGAGAGGCTCCTGGAAAAAAAGAATCAAGAATCGAAAAGTCTTGTGCAAAATCTCACGTGTTTCTACATTTACGAGGCGAGCAAAGTCTCGGCAACAATGGTCCTCAACATGTTCAAGAGCTGTCGTCAATTGAAGAAAATTGGCAATCTCACCAATTGGGGCCTGGATTGTGATGGTGTGAGAATGCTGCGAAATGCTCTGGTGAAGGAGAATCTTGACGTTGATCTTTGTCCAGGTTCGCATTGGTTCTGGAGCAATTGCATTCAGTAGGAGACAAATTTTTTGGGTGTTTGTGTGTATGTGGAAAAAAAGTGACCGAAAAATTCGGCATTAATGTTGAATCGAAACTACTGCCATTGGGGGTCCTTGCGAAAGGATGAAGAAGTTAAGTCTTCAATAGTGTCTAAAGTCTTCGAAAGTGACGGGAGACTTCAAAAGTGTCTGGAAAGTCTTCGAATCTGTCTGAAGTCTTCAAAAGTGTCTGGAAAGTCTTCGAATCTGTCTGAAGTCTTCAAAAGTGTCTGGAAAGTCTTCAAAAGTGTCTGGAAAGTCTTCGAATCTGTCTGAAGTCTTCCAAAGTGTCTGGAAAGTCTTCGAATCTGTCTGAAGTCTTCCAAAGTGTCTGGAAAGTCTTCGAATCTGTCTGAAGTCTTCCAAAGTGTCTGGAAAGTCTTCGAATCTGTCTGAAGTCTTCCAAAGTGTCTGGAAAGTCTTCGAATCTGTCTGAAGTCTTCAAAATTGTCTGAAAAGTCTTCAAAAGTCATTAAAAAGTCATTAAAAGTCTTCAGAAGTCTTCAGAAGTCATTAAAAAGTCTTCAAAAGGTATTTAAAAGTCTTCAAAAGTCATCAAAAGTGTTTAAAAGTCTAGAAAGTCTTTTACGTTCTCCATTTGGATTCCGCTGGAAGAATTCGGACAGTTTCGGACAGTTTTGAACCTAAAAGGGTAAAAAAAGTGAAGAAACAATAACAATCGTCTTCGAAATCAAGAACCTAACGGATTTTCGATGAAGAAGTGAAGAATATTTTTGTGTCCAGTTGGCAAAGTCACTGAAAGTTCATCCCGGGGTTTTAGAATTAGGAGTTCCCTGAAGTTGGCGTCGACGTCAAACGTCAAAAACCGTTTTTTTCTGATGTTAGCATCGCGGCGATTTTTTTTTTAAGTCTTTAGTGACAAAAACGTTACTAATGAAGTTAGCCTCGACGCGTCGACTCTTTCGACCTAAAATAAAAATTCTTACAAATGTTTTAAACCAAAATTACAAAAAAAATTAAAACTACAAATCTTTTAGCCGAAAATATAAAATTCTTCTAATTCGGCGTCGACGACGAGCGTCAAAAATCGGTTTTTTCTTTTTTTCCTTTAAACTTGGAGACCTAGGGGAACAAAGGAAGGAAAATTAGTAACGTTTTTGTCACTAAACTATTAAAAAAAAAAAAAACTTGACGGTGTGATGCTAACTTTAGGGATAAAATGTAGGATGATAAATCCCTGAAGTTAGCGTCGATTCTAAGTGTCAGAAACAATTTTTCTTGTTTCCTCAAAATTCTTTTGACCCTTTTAACCTAAATTGAAAATTCCTTTAAACCTTTTGACGTAAAATAAAAATTCTTTTACTCTTTTAACTTAAAATAAATTTTCTTTTTACTCTTTTAACCTAAAAAAAATTCTTTGAACTATTTGAACCTAAAATTAGAATTCTTTTGCATCTTTTAACCTAAAATTAGAATTCTTTTGCATCTTTTAACCAAAAATTAAAATTCTTTTGAATCTCTTAACCTAAAATTAAAAATTCTTTTACCTCTTTTCAACCAAAAATTAAAATTCTTTGGGATCTTTTAACCTAAAATTAAAATTCTTTTAACTGCTTTCAACCTAAATTCATTCAAAACAGAAAATGTAAAAAGCAATTCAATTTTTCCTTGTCGCGAAAAAAACATTTTGTTCACTCAGCGTCGACGCAAAATTCAGAGCCCCAGGAAGATTCGAACCCCTGACACTAAGATCCACTGTCAGTCACTTTGCCAACTCGGCCACAACAAATATCGTCTGAAAATAATTCTCGCAACGCCCTGACAGCAATTCAAACCCGAATAAACTGGCGATTTCAAAGTTTTTCTAAAACAAAAAATCGACTACTTCGAATCTATTGAAATTTTTAATTTACAAACGCTATTAATAATAAAAAAAAATACCTAAAATTAATCGAACTTTCAATTTTTTCTACATTTCTATGTAACAGAAAAAATGGCGATTTCTCCATAAAATCTGAAGAACGAAACTTTTGTAATAAAATTACAAAAGTAAACACAACGACCATGACATAATTGGCTGCTGTTCGATTTACACTGTCATATTTTTTTTTTTTTTTTGCTTTCTCAATAGACTGTACATTTATCAGTATTAAAAAAAAATTTCTTCGAGTTTGAAAAATTAAAAACAAAAAAATTGTTTCCAGAAATCTTTTTTTTTCAATTTCAATAAAATAATAAGTATTTGTCAAAATGATAGTCAATTTTTTTCTATAATGTATATAGAGAGAATCAGTGAATTGTCGAGAAAATTTCAAATTTTTGTATAGGGAAAAAAAATATTGTGATATTTAACGAAAAAAATTCGATGAAATTGGAGTAAAAAATTTAAAATAAATCGAAACGAAACGAAATAAAAGTAGTTTTAAGAAAAATATTTTGTAGATCGTGATTGATAATAAACTTTCAGTTGTTGATATCATTATTTACGGTATATAGATATAAAAAAATTTAAAAAAAAAGTGCTCTGCTGATTATAATCGAATGAAAGTAAAATCGAATTATCGACTAAATATTGATTTTAGATAATAAAGATTTTCATACAACAAATAATTGTCATTTTTATTATTAATTTTGTACTTTTATCATTAATTTTTTATTTCAATATTTAAAACCTTTTTTCAGGGAAATTTCGTAATTTTATCAAAGCATTGAAATTAAAATTAAATTCAATTAATTAATTAAATTAAAATTAAAAAAAAAAATTAAAAACTAGAAATTTTCCGGAAAATTGAAAATATTTTGTTAAATTTTAATGGAAATTTTTAAATTATAATTATCAGTGAAATTAACGAATTCTTCGCTCTAATTAAAATTATAATTTCCCCAAAATTCACAAAATTTATCATCGAAATGAAATTTATTAATTAATAAAACGAATTTTTAATTTACTGATAATTTATCAAAGTTGTAAATTGAATTATTATTTAATATTTCAAACAATTAATAATGTTGAAGTTTTATAAGTTTAAAATGTTCCTAATGTTTTATATTTTGGTACTATTTGAAATTAAGTAAAATTAAGTTTTTGATTTTTTATATGTATTTTATTTTAATTTAATTGAAATTATTAAATAAGTAATCTAAAGTGTAAGGTAAAGGAGAATGCCGGAAGTTCGTTCAAAGCCGAAAGGCAGGAACTATGTATAATAAATAATAATAATATTATTTAATATTTCTAGTAATTGAAATAATTAAATAATAATAAATTGACCAAAAATTATATTTCTAATTAGAAATTAAATATTAAATTACTTATTAAAAAAAAAGTAAATAAGTAATAATAATAATAATAATAATAATAATAATGATAATAATGAATTATTCATTTAAAAAATGTTAAAAATTATTATTTGCTATTTAAATAAATAATTACTAATTGTGCATTTAATTAAAAATTAAAACTATTTTAAATTAAAATTGAAAAATTAAAAATTTAAATTAAATATTAAAAATTTAAATTAAAAATTAAGCTGCATTAAAAAATTAAACAGAATTAAAAAATTGAACTGAATTGATAATTTAATAGAATTAATAATTAAACTGAATTAATAATTGAATGAAATTAATAATTAAACGGAATTAATAATCAAACGGAATTAATCAATAATTAAAAAAGCAATAATTAATCATCACGTACGAAATTAATAATTGAATAATAATCAGAAATTACGTATTCAATCAATAATTACCTAATTTTGCATATTTGATAATTAATTATCACGAAAGTTTAAAACTACCAACAAATTATTTAATAATTTTAAATTCTTAAGAAAACAAGAAAAAATATTTGAAAAAAAATTAGAATAAATATAAAAAAGAATAATTCTTCTTCCAAGAAAAAAGATACTTTTGTTTCTCTCGCCGAAAAAGAAATTATTTTCGATGAAAAATAATATTTCGATCGTTAAAATATTTCATCGCAGCATTTTTTTTTTTGGTGCGCGGATAAAAATAATTTACAAAAAAGTTTTTAAAGAATTTTGTTGCTTTTTTTTATAAAAATTTTCTAAATTTGAAATTTCATTTTTAACGCACTCACCTCGGAAAAACCGTGCGACTGAAGAAGAAAATTTATGAGTTTTGTTTCTGTTTGAAAAATCTTATAGGTCATGTGAAGTTTTTTTGCCGGTGGGTTTTCCGGAGGCGTTGACAGAGCTGAGCATCTAAAAAAGAATGAAAACATTTATTTTTAATAAAAAAAGAGAAAAAAGAAAAATACAACGAAGAAAAAAATAGAATTTAAACATTAAATTGTATTTTGAAAATTAATATATTCACTCAATTTATAATTGGCGTAAATGTATTAAATATTTCAAATTTTAAATTATTTTCCTCGAAAAAGAAAAAAAATTCTTGTGTAAATAAAATATTAAGGAGGAAATAATTTTTCATTTAAGATAAAATAGAAAAAAACGACTTTTTATTTGTTTTCAAATATTTATAATTTAAATTTAATTTTTTAAAAATATTTCAAGTATTTTAGTTACTTTTCAATAGTTTAAATATTTTTGATTCAAATTTGTTGTTTTAAAATATTTTTAATTTAAATTCGAATTTTTTAAAATATTTTTAATTTAAATTTGTATTTTTTAAAGAATTAAAAATTTAAAATTGTATTTTCAAAAAAATTTAAAATTTAAAATTGTATTTTTTAAAGAATTCAGAATTAAAATTTGTATTTTTTAAAGAATTAAAAATTTAAATTTGTATTTTTTAAAGAATTAAAAATTTAAATTTGTATTTTTTAAAGAATTAAACATTTTAATTTGTATTTTTTAAAGAATTAAAAATTTATATTTGCATTTTTTTAAAGAATTTAAAATTTAAATTTGTATTGTTTAAAATACTTTTAATTTAAAATTAAACATTTTTCGCAAAAGTTAATTAAATGAAAAAAAGTGGGAAAAAAAATATTACAATTGGAAAAACGGAGGTAAAAAGTTGATATAAATGACGGACTATTCAGAGAAGGAGGGAGACAAAAAAGAAGTTTCTATTCATCAGTGATCTAGAACTGAATTGATAGGGAAAAAATTCAAAAATTCGTACTTGAAACGTAAGATTGATGACTTGTTCCCCGTCGGACCATTTAACAGCCATTCGTTGAACTGCGGACTTTTGTCCTTCGTTGTACTGAAAATAGAAATTTTTTTATTTATTAGTTTCTCGATTTTAATCTCGAACGAATTGAAAGAATGTACACAATTTCGGTGTTTAAATTTATTTTTCAATTTTTTTTCAATGTTTACTATTTTATTTTTGTTCACCATTTTCAACGTTTACTATTTTATTTTTGTTCACTATTTTCAATTTGTTTATAATAATTTTATTTTCGTTAACTGTTGAATTTTTTACTATTTTACTTTATTTACTAATTTATTTTTTCAGGATTATATTTACTAACTTTTTTTATTTACTCTTTCTTTCGTAATTTATTTTATTTATTCTTTTATTTATTTAAATTTCTTTATTCTTTTATTTACTTATTTTCTTTATTATTTTATTTTCTACTGGTTTATTCTACTTGTTATTTTATTTTTATTTATTATAAATATTGTTATTAATTTATTTTACTTACTATTTTCTTTTTTTTAATACTTTATTTTGTTTACTGCTTAATTTTTATTTCACTATTTTATTAACTCGTTAATTTTTTTTACTCTTTTATTTTTTTACTCTTTTATTTTATTAACTCTTTTATTTTTTTACTCTTTTATTTTTTTTTACTCTTTTATTTTTTTTTTTACTCTTTTATTTTATTAACTCTTTTATTTTTTTACTCTTTTATTTTTATTTACTCTTCTATATTTTAACCATTTTATTTTATTTATTCCTTTATTTTTTAACCATTTCATTTTATTTACACTTTCATTTATTTTATATTATACTCTCAATTTATTTTATTGACTCTTTTATTTTTTTACAACTATATTATTTCCCCTCCATTATTTTATTTGTTCTTTAATTTTCATTTATCTCTATTTACTGCTTTTTAATTTTTCTACTAAATTATTAACTAGAAAAATCTAACCCCGCACGGGGTTCGAACTAACGACCCCCCGACCACCAGACCAACGATCTTACCACTGCGCTACGGACGCTGACAAACTATTTTACCTTCCATTCACCTTTATTCCCTATTTTTCTTCATTTACAACTTTATTTAAAAATTAAAACTCTTTTTTCTTCAATAACTATTTCACCAATGGAATTTAATCTCAATTTAAAAACGAAAATTAATGCAAACTTCAGGGGAAGAACCGAAAAATATCAAAATATGTAGAAAATTTTTCCGGAAATTAATAATTCTCGATAAATCTATCTCGATAAATTTTGTATTGTAGAAATTTTTTTTCCTCTCTTACTGTCTTGGAAAAAAATTAAATTTAACGCGTCTGGGTTCGTGAACCGGTTAGTAAATGGTTTGAAAAAAAAAACAACTGTCACGTGGATTGCCATGCAATGCACGTTTAAATCTGTCAAAAACGTAGAAAATATATATATGTAGATTGGTACATGTACGTAAATGAACATGGGAAGAAAAAATAAAAAAAGAATAAAAAATAAAAATAAAAAAAAAAATAATTCAAGCAACAAGGGGGAAAATGTCAGTCGAAGCACGCGATTCGTACAACATTTACGACTCACGTTCTATTCTCTTTTTTTTCCGCATTTCGACACACGAGGCCTTCACCATATGCAAAGTAACATTGACTTCCGCAAATCCTCGCCTCACTTTAAATTCACTCCTATGATTAAGTTTTACATTCGATGCTTTTTATTATTTTGTTTTATTTATTATTATTATTATTATTATTATTATTATTTTAATCATTTTTAAAATTATTCTTACTATTATTAATATTTTTAGTATTTTTATTAATTTTATTTATTTTTTTATTTTTTTATTTTTACTATTTTTCTTATAAATTTATTTTCTCAGTTTTTTATTATTTTTACTTATTTTTTATTTATTTATTCATTCTAATTATTAAACTAATAATGTTTTCACAATTTTTTATTGAAATTTATTATTTTTTTTGGAAATTATTTTTTATTATTATTATTTATAATAATAATAATTATTATTATTATTTATAATAATAATAATGATTATTATTATTATTATTATTTATTATAATAATAATGATTATTATTATTATTTATTATCCCATTTTTTTTATTATTCATATTTTTTATTGCTATTTCGTGAAATTATTATTGTTTTTATTATATTTCGATAAAATTTGATTTTTTCTATTGATAGAAACAATTCTTTTTGTTAACTTAGAAAATTTATTTCTTTTGTAATTAAAAATTTTTTTTAAAATTTTATTCTCTCAAATTCAAAATATTTAAATAGAAAAAAATATTCGTTTTTATTGCCGTTCAAAAAATTTGGGAAAATTCTATATTTCATTATAATAATCGAATTAATTATTAACATATAAAATAAGTTGAAAAATATTTTTAAACAATTAATAAAAAAAATAATATAAAGATATTAGCGAAAAATTAATAATAAATTGAACAGAAAAATAATTAAATTAGATATTAAACGGTTAATTTTGCAATATAATTATTCTCAACTATTTTTAAATTCATGAATTAAAAGAAAACAAAAATTGTGTAAAGTTTTTTTTTTTTTGAATGAAATAAGAAAAAAAGGAAAAAAAAACATGAGGCCGGAAGCTAGCGCCATCCAGGAAGTTCATATCATTGGTCGGTAAAGAGGAAATCACGGGGATTATTTTTTCAAACAAAAATAAATTAAATAATTAATATTGCAGACTAAATTGATTTATTTTGTAAATTTAATTAAATTAAATAAATTTATATTCACAATTCAATTAAATTAGGGAAATTTAATTCGAGTTAAATCAAATTAAATTAAATTTCGATTTAAAATCCTTTAAATTAAATTAAAATTGTATTGAAATGAAATTAAATTAAGTTAAATTAAAATTCAATTAAAATTAAATTCAATTTAATTAAAATTCGATTGAAATTAAATTCAATTTCGATTAAAATTCCATTAAATAAAAATAAAATTTGATTGAAATTAAATTAAATTAAAATTCGATTAAAACTAAATTAACATTTGATTAAAATTAAATTAAATTTTGATTAAAATTAAATTAAATTTTGATTAAAATTAAATTAAATTAAATTTCGATTAAAAATAAATTAAATTTCGATGAAAATTAAATTTGATTAGAATTGAATTAAATTAAAATTCGACTGAAATTAAATTAAAGTAAATTTCGATTGAAATTTAATTGAATTCAATAAATTAAATTAAATTCAATTTAATTTAAGTTAAATTAAATTAAAATTCAATTCTAAATTAAATTCAATTCAATTTCAATTGAAATTTAATTAAATCAAATAAATTTAATTTAATTAAATTCAAAAATATAGTTTAGAAATTTTTTTTCGTCTAAAAAATGTGAAATTATTTTTCAAAAATTTTTCATTCAAAATGCGTTATGGAAAAAAATTTTTTATTTTTTCCTCACCTTTCTGATTCTTCACTGCTATTTGATAATTGTGACATGCCCGAAAGACTAGAAGACGACATCAACTCCTTTGTTCTTTTTCCTTCCAATTTTCTGGTCGAACTGTTTTTTATTTGTGATAACATTGTGAATCTGTTGAAGAAAGAGGAAAAAAATAATTAAGTTTTGAAATTCTTATCAATTGTTTCTTTTTTACTGAAGAAAGAAAAATACAATTTTTCTCTAACGTAAAAAATATAACTGTCAAAGTAAACGAACAGAAAAAATAATAAATTAAATTGAATTATTTGAATTGTTAAATTAATTATTTTAATATTTAGTCAATCAATTAAAAAATAATTAAATAATTAAATAAAAAAAATAATAATTCAATCTAATAACTATTAAATTAATTGTTAAATATTTACCTAATTAATAAATTAAAAAATAAATTCAATCTAATAACTATTAAATTAAATCTAATAATTATTTACTTAATTGTTAAATATTTAGTTAATAAATTAAATAATAAATTAAATCTAATAATTATTAAATTAATTGTTTTTTACATTTAGTCAATAAATTATTTATTTATTTAAACGCTGTAAACATTTTTTAATTTACTACTATCAACAATTGATTTGTAACTGCTTTTATATTACAAACAATTAAATATTGTACTAAAAATATTGTTTAATTAAATATTGAATATTATTTAATTAATAAATTATTAAATTTTTAAAATAATAATTTTCAAAAATAAAAATCTAATTTTTTTTGTACAAGAAAAGGAAAATCTAAACTTTTTTTTGCATGAAAAGAAAAATCTAAATTTTTCCACAGACATAAAGGTAAATTACGTCAAGTTATCGCAAATTTCAAGGGAATCAACATTTCCAGGATTGTAAAAAAAAAAGTGATAAAATTGAACCCCCGACTTTTTGATACATAAAAGTCGGTCAGTTTTTGTTAAAAATAGAATTTACCTTGACTAAACTATAATATTTTTTGTGCATAAAAAATTGTCCCCTAGGGAAAAAGTAAAATCTATTCTATTATATTATTTTCGTGCATTTGGTGTCTGATCGTAAAGTCAGACTCGTAGCATTATCGATTTCTCGATATAGACGTAAGTGTAATGCATAATAATTTTTTCTAAATAAAAAAAAAGAAACTTTAGTATCTCTGACAAACGAATTGATTTTGTAATTATATTCTTTAGATAATATTTGAAACTGAATTTTTAATTTCTGCTAATTAAACATTTTATTTATTAGGGCATAATTAATTTAATTTTTGGCTAGAAAAAAGTTTAGTATTTTTTTTTAAATTGTTATTTATAGAAATAAAAGTAAAAATAAAACTAAAAATAAATATAAATATGAAATTAAAAGTAAAAATAAATATAAAAATTAAAATAACAAAAAAAATTAAAAACGAAAATAAAAATAAAAATAAATTTAAAAATTAAAATAAAAGTAAAAATAAAAAACATAATTAATTTGAGAAATAAAATATTTCACAAACAATTAAAAATATTTATAACTTTTTATTTTTACTAATTATTAGGTCAAATTAATTTAATTCAACAGCAACAAATTTTGGTATTTTTTCAAACTCGTTTTTTACGAAAAAAAATTTTAAAAAGAACGAATTTATTTTTAAAAACCTAAAAATTAATTTTTAATATTCTGAACCAAATTTTTATTTTTACTATATCTCGGGCAAATATTTAAGAAAATTTTTTTACAGAAGCGAATTTTTAAATTAAAAATTTGAAAAAAAAATAATTTTTTTTTCCAAAATTTGTAGAGTTTTTTTTGACTATTATTATTATTATTTTACAACTCGCTAAAGATTGCGCAGAGACTACAAATCAAAGGAACTTGTTTTTATGTGGAATTTAAACGTGGGGGGAAATGCGGTGCAGTAGTCGGCACGAAAAAAATTTAAATAAATAAATAATTAATCGTCAACATATTTAAAATTTAAATCTAATTTCTATTTTTCTATGTTTACCCTTTTTTTCTATTTCAAAACACATTTAAAGCTTTTGAAAACAGAAATAAAATTTCCTCCTGCATTTGAAATTTTTCACGTTAAGTTGGAAATTAATTTAAAGTTTTAATGAAAAAAGTAAAAAAATAAAAATAAACAAAATTAAAAAAAAATAAAAATAAACAGAATACAAAAAAATAAAAATAAACAACATAAAGTAAAAATAAAAATAAACAACGTAAAATAAAAATAAAAATAAACAGAATACAAAAAAATAAAAATAAACAACATAAAGTAAAAATAAAAATAAACAACGTAAAATAAAAATAAAAAAAATTCTAACATTAAACAAAATAAAAAGAAAGAAACAAATAAAAAAAATTAATTTAAAACTGTAATAAAAAAATTGAACAAAAATATTCAGAAAACATTAAAAAATATAATTTAATAAAATATTCTCTAAAGAGAATTTTTAAAGTAATAATTTTGAAAGAAATTTTGAATTTTGAAAGAATTTTGAAAGAATTTTTCAATTTTGAAAGTTCAAAATTCAAAATTAAAAAACTTAGGTAAAAATTAAAAATTCCAATAAGTAAACACTAACTAAATAATATTAAACCTAATTCTCAATAATAATAATAATAATAATAATAAATAATTGTAATTAATAATTCAAATTTTATTCAAAAGTGAATAAAAAAAAATTCTAAAAAATTTAATTTCGCCTTTTTTTCAAATTTTTGTGTTTGGCGCCGAATAAAAAATGACGATAAAAATTCCCTCTTCATTTTGTTTTCAATTTTTAATTTTGCATTTCAATGACAGGCATTCTTGTCAAAATTATTTCTCTAGCTTCACATCAATGGATAATTTCTATACACGCAGATATAATTAGCGTCGAAAAATATTAAATTTCGCAAAAAAAAAAAATTAACCATGGAAAAATGTAGTCAAAATGTGAATGTAAATAAAGACGATAAATTATGCAGAAATGATGATTATTCGTCGAAACGTCGAAAATCATTACGCCTCAGGGAATATAAATCAAAAGAAATTAATAAAAAAGCCAATTTGGTGGAGAAAAAAAAAATCACATCATTACCTGTGGAAATTATTCTGAAAATTTTCAACTTTTTGCCCAAATCAAGTCTCAGAAATTTGCAGAATGTTAATAAACATTTTCAACAACTCTCGCGTGATCCAATATTGTGGAAAGTTTACAAGGTAAAATTTAGAGAAAATTAAAAGTGTACTTTAGTTTTTAAATTTCAATTCAAATAAGACATTCATAATTATTTAATTATTTAATTATTTCTTATTATTATTATCATTGTTTTTACTAATTTTATTATTTTTTTTACCATTATCATTATTATTATTATTACTACTATTAATATTATTACTATTTTTTATTTATTATAATTATTATTATTATTATTATTACTATTAATATTATTATTATTTTTTATTTATTATTATTATTTTTACTAATTTTATTAATTTTTTTACCACTATTTTTATTATTACTATTAATATTATTATTATTTTTTATTTATTATTATTATTACTACTAATTTTATTAATTTTTTTACCATCATTTTTATTTTTACATTTAATATTAATTTTTTTACCACTATTTTTATAATTGCTATTAATATTATTATTATTCTATACAAAAAAGGTTAATTTATTTAAACCCGTTTATGATTAAATAAAAAAAATTATTATATTTTTATTATCAGAAGGAAAAAATTTTTTTTTTTTTGAGTAAAAAGTGGGGAATTAATTTTTTTCCCGTTATTATTCAGATAAATAACAGTTATGAAAATTATAAATCACAGAGAAGGGGAATTATTGAGGAACTTAATCATATGACTTTTCTTGAAAAGTGTATTTTATTCAACAACGTTGGTTGTGACGAATTACTCAATCAAATTTCACTAAATAATAGAAATCTCAAAGAAATTCATATCAGAAAACCAAGTTGCAATTAAGTAAAAAACATCTATTTTATTATTTATAACTTTATTTGCGAAATAAAGAAAAATTATTTCTAAATTTATTTTCACTCATTTAAAATAATAAAAAAAAGTCATTAATTTTCTTTGTATTCTGCGCAGAATTTTCATTTTTGCCTCGACTTTTCTCTTATCTTTAAAAACATATTTTTTATTTAATATTACATTTTTGAATTTATTCAGAAAAATAAAAATATTTTTTTTAAATTTTGCATTTAAAAAATAAAATTAAATATTGTTTGTAAATTAAATTCTTTCCATAATTTTGATTATTTAAACATTATTTTTCAATTTAATAGTATATTTAAAAATTTTCGACTAAAAAAAAAATGTAGTATGTTGAAAAAAATATTCATAATATTTTGTCTCAAAAATTGTAATATTTAATATTTATTTAATATTTATTTTTTTTATATAAAAACTTTATAACTGTTTATTATTATAAAAAGTGGAAATTTAAGTTTCTTTCAAATAAAAATTATAATGAGAAAATAGGTTGAAGAAGAGAAAAAAAATTTTTTAATGAAAAACATTTTCATACAACAGAAAACATTTAATATATACCTGGACTCATTGTTTACGTTCAACGAGATTGACAAAATTACTTCAAAGATGTCGCCATTTACATACAATAATTGTTGATAAATGTGATTTGCGGGGACTAAAATTGTATAAAATACTTGGCAATTTAGGATTGAAAATGAAAAGAATTGCAATGCCCGCAAGTAGAATTCAATTTCGGTATATTTCTATTTTTCTCATTATTATTAATTTCAATAGTTGCAATTTTAATAATTTTATTAATTATCAAAATTATTATTATTATTATTATCAAAATTATTATTATTATTGTTATTATTATTATTATTATTTAGTCAAATATCGTAATTTTATTCCCACTTTAGAACATTTATTGAAAATTCGACTTACATTATGGAAAAAGATCGACAGTTGTTATTTAACTTGACTGCATATGATCGTAAAAGAGAATATGTTCTATTGAGATACGAATCCCACACAATCAGAATCGACTATAATAGTAAGAAAATTTTTTTCCCCTCAATCAAATTATAAAAAAAAATATAATTAAAAAAATTAATAAGAAATTATTTAAAATTTAAAAAAATTAATAAGAAATGAATTAAAAAAATTAATAAGCAATTAATTATTAATAATTAATTAATAATCAATTAATTACCATAAATTAATTAATTAATATTCAATTAATTATCATAAATAAATAAATTAATAATCAATTAATTATCATAAATTAATTAATTAATTAATTTACAAGTTTACCCCCCCAAAAAAAACATAATTTCCCTTGCTTTCTACCTACATTAAAAATATCAAATATTTCTTTTAGACAGATATCCTGAAATAATGTACGTCCACATTTCTGAGTCCGAAAATTATCAAATTTAAAAAACCCAAAAGAAAAATTCACTAAATGATTCATTTAAGAAAATTATTTTCATTTTACAAAAATTTTAAGAAAAACAAAATTGTAAAAAGAAATAAAAAAAAATTTTCAAAGACTATTTCTAATTTTGAAATTTACAAAAAAAAATTTTCTGAGACAATAATAATAATCATAATCGTCCACGCATATAATATGCGACCTAAAAATAAAATTGATTGTGTACTCACGAAATGTATATAGTGTCTAATACATATTTAAAACGTGGAACGGCAGAAATGAGAAAAGTAGAACGAGACTAGACGATTTAAACTAGGCTTTTATTCAATAATTAACCTGATATTCAAGGTGGAAAGAAGAAATTACTTTCATTTATGACAAAAGTTTAGTAGAAGAAGAAAAAAAGCAGAGAAAAAAAGTTTAAACTTGACAAAAGAATAAAAAATAATATTACCTTAGCTGTATTTTACAGAATATATTTTTATATTTGAAAAAAAAAATGTTCCCAAATTCGTTATCAGCGACTTAAAAAATCCCCAAGTGGCAAATTTCAAGTGAATTTGGTTAAAGTTTCTGAAAATTTATCCGCCATTTTGAATTTTGAAAATCTGACCTCAGATTCGTAATCAGCGACCCAAAAAACCCCCGAGGGGCAAATTCCGAGCGAATTTGTTGAATTCTTAAAAATTCGATCGCCATTTTGAATCCGCCATTTTTAATTTTGAAAATCCGACCTCAGATTCGTAATCAGCGACCCAAAAAACCCCCAAAGGGCAAATTCCGAGCGAATTTGTTGAATTCTTAAAAATTCGACCGCCATATTGGATCCGCCATTTTGAATTTTGAAAATCCGACCTCAGATTCGTAATCAGCGACCCAAAAAACCCCCGAGAGGCAAATTTCCAGCGAATTGGGCAAAGTTTCCAAAAATTCACCCGCCATTTTGGATCCGCCATTTTGAATTTTGAAAATCCAACCTCAGATTCGTAATCAGCGATCCAAAAAACCCCCAAGAGGCAAATTTCGAGCGATTTGGACAAAGTTTCCAAAAAATCACCCGCCATTTTGGATCCGCCATTTTGAATTTTGAAAATCCGACCTCAGATTCGTAATCAGCGACCCCAAAAACCCCCGAGTGGCAATTTTGAACTCAATTTAATCATTCAATAATTTTCTCCACCATATATTGCATTTCGTCCGCCATATTGGATCCGACATTTTGTATTTTGCAAATCCGACTTTAGAAATAGCGAAAACACGCATTTTCCAAGCACTCTGAAGTTGTCGTCAACAGAGCATGGAAAATTACATTTATTTAAAGTTTTTAGAGACGAAAATGTCGCCAATTTCCATGTATTTCTTTCGACGAGGAACAAAAAAAAATTATTAGGGACCCTTTTCCCTGTATAAATTCATAAACAACAGTTGTTCTACTGTTTCTCTTTTTTCATTTCATTAAAGTCGAAACGGGTCGAGGCGCAGATAACACCGCAAGAAGATCGTAAGATATCTATTTTCACGTGTACCGGAGTTGTACAGTCTCTAAAAAAAAAACCACATGCACGTAATCCCCTCACGAATAGGTAAATATATTCCTTCGCGTGTGTCTTTAGCGTCACGTTTCCGCTTTGATTTGCTTGCGTGGCAAGTGAATTAATTCCCCCACCTCTCACCCCTTAATTTTCAAAGTCGACACTCTCGCGGGATTTTTGGGAGTTTCGAAAATATCATTATAATATTCTAAGTGAATTAGGCTCATTAAATTTTTTTGGGTGTTACGAAAGCTAATTTTATTTTGAAGTTCTAGTGTGTAAGTGAAAAATAAGAAATTAGAATATTATTACAAAAAGGATATTCGTGATTCGATCAAAAAACTGGCACAATAATTCATGTTAACGTGAAAGTACTCTGTATTTGGCCGTATCAGTATGAAAAAGTGATGTAACGACATTACCCATATGCGCCTGTTCCTGCTATTTGTCTAGTCAGTAATAGTCGCTCGAGTTATGTGACTAACTCTATTATCACCTTTTGCCTCCATTCTTTCCCAAGCAATTTTTTTTCCCTCTAAAATATTTATGCCTTTTTACACCCAGAAAATTATACGGTAATTGTGTCGAATACACAAAGAGCTTCTCAATTTTAACCAACTGTAATTTTTAAAGCTCCAAAAAGTAGGATTTTTAAAACATTCACAAATACTGGTTTTCTATTTAGTTACTTTAATTATTTTTACTCAAGTTCGCCTTTTAATTATTAACACAAAAGTAGCAACTAAAATAAAAACTGCTGCCAAGTTTTGCCACTAATTGTTCCGTAACCCAATGGTATCCGTACAGAACATTCGTTTTCTTCCATCTCTATTTGATAACATTTGGCTTTTTCCCAAACAAATAATTTTTTCTTCCTTTACCCAATTTGCATATCTACTATTTTCATGTAAGGACTTTCCGGACTGTTGGTAATGTAACATTTTAATTTGTGTCCATCACTAAAATAGTTGTTTCTAAAGGCAAACAATAATCAGAAACAAATCCGGTAACTACAAATTTCGCAAATACTGTATCCATCACTAAAACAATTGTTTGCAAGTGTTATTTGTGCTCCTTCTTACCATAGCACGAAAGAATCCACTAAAATCCCTGTTTCAAGTAGCGAACAATCGTCAAATTCAAAAAGTCCCCTAACCATCATTCCACAAGTACAGCATCTAAATCACTAAATCTCCGTAGACTTTTCTAGGATGTACCCAAAAATCTAAATCAACAGAAAACCGAAAAAATAATGATGATTACAAAGTCCATAAGTATAGCATCTACTTCGTCTTTTCTAGTATGTACCCAACAATCTAAACCAACAGAAAACAAAAAAAATAATCATGATTACAAAGTCCACAAGTACAGCAACTAATCACTAATGCTCCGTAGTCTTTTGTAGCATGCCCAACAATCTAAATCAACAGAAAACCGAAAAAATAATTATGATTACAAAGTCCATAAGTATAGCATCTACTTCGTCTTTTCTAGTATGTACCCAACAATCTAAACCAACAGAAAACAAAAAAATAATCATGATTACAAAGTCCACAAGAACAGCATCTAATCACTAATGCTCCATAGTCTTTTCTAACATGCCCAACAATCAAAACCAACAGAAAACCAAAAAATAATCATGATTACAAAGTCAACAAGAACAGTATCTAATCACTAATGCTCCATAGTCTTTTGTAGCATACCCAACAATCTAAATCAATATAAACCCAAAAGAAATAATTGATTACAAAGTCCACAAGTACAGCATCTAAATCACTCCACAGTCTTTTCTAGCATATCCAACAATCTAAATCCAACAGAAAAACAACAAAATAATTATGATTACACAGTGGAGAAAAGTATATAGAGACCTGTCGATGAGGAACAAGCGAAAATTAATGATCAATTAACTGACAATAAATTACAGCAGTAGATAGAATCTTATTGAATGGTTATCGTGGAAAGATAGTAGCTTCTAATTTACGATTGCGAGAAAGAGTTGGTTCTATAGAAGGGAGATAATACTGTGGGTAGTGTATACGTTTACATCGAGAATCGAGGGATTAAATGAAATGAAAAGTGTTCACACCAACGTATATAGGAGAATAATAGTGTTCTCATTTAAAACTTATTGCATAGCGTGGCTGGATTATATACTCTTGCTTGAACATTCACCTACTTGCTGCCGCCACCGCTGCTGCTGCTGCTTTGCCGATCACAAGTAGATAAACTCTAATCGCAATCAACGACCCAATCAGCCTTCCAGTTGCCACATGCAATGCTCGTATATATTTTCACGGCATGGCTTTTAAATCCGGAGGCGTTGATTACATTGGCATGATGTTTAATTTGCAACCTTCCATTACTTGATTAAGTAGCAGTCAATTATAAAACCGAAAACAATGCTTTTATTGCTAATTGCACCCAATTTCTGATTAATTTTTGAACCATCTTTAGTTAACCATCTTAACAACAAGATTTTTCTTTATAGCTTATAACTTATTCCTATTCTATCTCTACTACAATAGTCAAGTCTTCAATTTTTCGGATCTGCAACATAGCTGAGGATTCAATCACTAAAAAAATCACTGAAAAATCACTAATCACTAAAAACAACTCTCTTAAAAATGTTCCGAATATTCCGACAAAATCCAGACGGAAAGGTAACGAAATTTTCCAAACGATGGTACTGAAAGTCATAGGTTACAGTCATAGGTTACATTTGCTTGAAATTAACAAAATTAACGACTTTTTTGGTTGAATATTTGTTCCGTCCTATGACTCTGAAAATAATTAAAGGTTTCTAAATTTTACCTAACATGTAACTGGATAAAACATCCGTGGCTTGTTTTTGAAGAATCGTACAAAGTTTTAGACATAAAACATCCGTTGCTTGTTTTTGAAGAATCGTACAAATGTTTAGACATAAAACATCCGTTGCTTGTTTTTGAAGAATCGTACAAATGTTTAGACATAAAACATCCGTGGCTTGTTTTTGAAGAATCGTACAAAGTTTTAGACATAAAACATCCATGGCTTGTTTTTGAAGAATCGTACAAAGTTTTGGACATAAAACATCCGTTGCTTATTTTTTAAGAATCGTATACAAGGCTCTAAACATAAAACATCCGTTGCTTGTTGTTGAAGAATCGTACAAAGTTTTAGACATAAAACAACCGTTGCTTGTTCTTGAAGAATCGTACAAAGCTTTCTCTGACAGTGAAAAAAAAGTTCAGTGCGTCCTGAACAAATCTTTGTGTTTCCATTCTCAAAATTAGGAAGAAGAAAAAAGAGACATTCAATGAACCGAGTGGACCTCGTTAATCAGTAGAACGATCAATGGTGGGTGTGTAAAGATAAACCATCATACATTCAATTTTTAATCTAGGTGAAAATCTTGTAGCCGAAAATGTAATAAAAGTTTATGAGGCAAGTTATGGAAAAGTTGCATGATGCACGCAATATTAACCAGGCTTTCACTCGATTACAAACTTGTGGTTTGGTTGCTATTCAGTTATTCGGGAAAAAATTAACTTCTCCAGCTTTTCAAACTCTATTATAATTTTTCCACCAAGTGATATAGAACGAAATCGATTTTTGCCGAAGGGATTCAACAACACTTCTCTCAACGAACATATATATCATTTTACAAACAGTAGCTACGACGTTCATCTGTATATGCTTCGCATTTTAATATAATACCCGGTTTAGTATTACAGAGACCACGAAACAATTTTCTCCAAGAAGCTTATTATTTTTCATTTCTGCGAACATTTTCGAATGAATAACGTTGACATTCAATTGTTCAGTATTCAACTATTCAATTGATTTTGGAGAATTTTTCAATTCGACTAAATATTTATTTGGTACTTTTTACATTTATTTATTTGGTACTTTTTACATTTATTTATTTGGTACTTTTTACATTTATTTATTTGGTACTTTTTACATTTATTTATTTGTTACTCTTGGCGAATTTTGCCCTGTATTTTCATCGGTCTTTTCCTTCGGCCAAACAGAAAATGGATCGTAAATCTAAAAAGCGAACTATTATGTAAATTAGCGTTGGGAGTGAATTTTCGTTTGCAGATTAGACAAAGTACGGTGTTTAAAGGCGGAATCAATAAGTGAGGCATTAAAGCTCTGCGAACAATTTGGCTCGAAAGGAACGTTATCTATGCAAATTATTGGCTTCTGATCACACTTGTATGTAGAATGGCTTCTTCTTCATTCATGAAAACCGCACCAACAGGTATTATATATTCGCCGAAGCAACAGACTTCTTGCAAGTAACAGACTTTTATTTATAATGATGAACACTCCTAGTGAACACTTCCTGGTGAACATGGAAAATTATATGGTACGATTTTTTTTAATGTAGAAAATTACCTAATGATGACGAATCGCTTATTAATGTCGAGGACAATGTTAAAAGAATTACCGAAAGCTCTTTTACTCGACGATACTATAAGGATCGTTGGTAAATTTTTGAAGAACAGAAAAAAGATGAGCCGAATTTTGAAAATAGATGATGTGAGTAAAAATTTGACCTCTTTGGGAGTTTTTGATGCGGCACTCAAGCTAAAAAATTAAGATTGTACTTCGGTTTTCTATTAAAGGGCACAATGAGCGTATCTTGAGGAAATGGTTGCGGGACAAAACGGTGCTTTCTACGTGCCATACCTTATATGCGGAAATATTATTTAAATTCTGTCTACAGCACCTGGTATGTAAGCATTGGAACACCCACTCGTAACCGGTGGCAACAAACGAGAGATTACACTCATTTCCGGTATCAATTTCTTTCTTTCTCTTTTTGTTTTTTCAAAACCGAAAGTCTTTATTCTTCTTTTTGTTTTTTCAAAACCAAAAGTCTTTTTTCTTCTTTCCCAAAACCAAAAGTCTCTATTCTTCTTCTTCCCAAAAACCAAAAGTCTTTATTCCTCTTTTTCTTAAAACAAAAATTAAAAGAAACATAGTTCTCGACGCTAATTTTCGGGGCATTTATTAGGGGCCCTAAAGTTGGCACCACTGTGAACTTCAGTTTTCCTAAAAGTATAATCAAATTGATACCAAATTGGATCAAAATGATACAATTTGTATGAAATTATATTTTTGTATGAAATTATATTTTTGTATGAAATTATATTTTCGTATAAAATTATGATTTGATTCGCTTTTTGGTACCAATTCGTTGCCATTTGATTCTTCTAAAATAACAGTTTTACAAAAGCATCAAATGGCAATACGGATTGATACCAAAAAGGTGGATCGAATAAAAAATTGATCCAGATTTTTCGGCATCGATTTGATTCACTTTAGTGTCAACTTGATACCTTCAAAAAAAAATAAATAAATAAAACTCTGGCGTCAAAAAATGTTCTTTTTCTCGCCAAAAGTGATAATACGGAATTTCTAACGGATTTTAGAGGATAATCGGAGGTAATAAATATTGTGTAATTACTCGAATTAAATCGCATTGCACGAAAGTTGGCAAATTCGCACTATAAAGAAGTTGTTGAAGAATGATTAATTCTTGTTTCGCGCGCATCGATCTTGAAAATAAGTTTCGAAACGAAAACGGGTCTACGAATTCACATTATATGGAATTGTATATAGTGGTGGAATTAGTTCATGGAATCAGGGGTGTTTCTATAGTTACTCAATTTACTCAGAAATTCATTACGTATTTAGTAAAAAAAAAAAAAAAAAGAAAGAAAAAAAAAGAAAAAAGAGAAAAGAAGGAAAAAAAGAAGAAAAAAGAGAAAAGATGGAAATAAAACAGAAATAGTACTAATCTCAAAAACACCATTTCCGAAAGGTTAATTTACTACTTAAAAAAGGGTTTTTCTTTTAAACAATCTGGTAATTGTGTATAATTTCGCATTTAGAAAATTTTCGACTCAAAATTTACGATTAATGTTTCTTTCTAATTAATTAATTTCTGGCAACTAAAGTGACAAAATCATTATTTAATATAATTACAATATTGATACTAATTCTTTGGAATAATTTTCATCATTTCAATTCAATTATTATTTTTCTAAAGTTCCGAAACCATTTTCTTTCGAATTCAATAATAAAACCTTGAAAATTTTTCAATAACATATCAATTAAACCTTTTTCAAAAAAAAAAAAAAATCAATTAAACCGTTTTAGAAAAAAATTAAATTCACAGAATTGTTATCAAAGTATTAAAAACTTTTATTTGCAAAATTATTTGAAAGCTTTCAATTAAACCTTTTTAGAAAATAATTGAATTCACAAAATTGTTATAGTTTAAAGCATGAAAAACTTTTATTTTCAAAGATTTTAATTTGAAAGCTTTTCCAAATTCAATTATATTCTAAAAATAATAATTGAATAATTGCGATCTAAAATTTTAACTGAAATTTAGTTTTAAATCAATTTTTTATTAAAAAAAAAAAATTTGAAAAACAAAAACTGTTCGAGGATTCAATTCTATTAAAAAATGGAAAAATTAATAACTAATTGCAATTTTTCTTAACATTGAATGTTTATAAAGAATTTTAGAAACAAATTTCTTAATAATGAATTCTTTTCAAGAATTTTAATAAAAAAATTTAAGAACATTTATAAATTTTTAGGAATCGATTAAAATTATTATATTAAAAATAATTGAATAATAATTAAATAATAATTGAAGTTCGGCAATGAGTTCTATGATTTAAATAAAAATAATTGATTTTCTGAAAAAAATTTTATTATATTCACGAAAATAATTGAATCAGAGAAAAATTTTATATATTTATTTATGAAAATAGTTTAATTATTGTGAAGGAATTAATAAAAATTTGTAAATAATTGAATTCTCACAATGAATATTTTTAAAATTTTCAAAAGCAATTTAATTCTTACAAATTTATTATTTTTTTCTAAACAATTTAATTTTTACGAATTTATTACTTTTTTCTAAACAATTTAATTTTTACGAATTTATTATTTTTTTCTAAACAATTTAATTTTAACGAATTTATTATTTTTTTCTAAACAATTTACTTTTTACGAATTTATTATTTTTTTCTAAACAATTTAATTTTTACGAATTTATTATTTTTTTCTAAACAATTTACTTTTTACGAATTTATTATTTTTTTCTAAACAATTTAATTTTTACGAATTTATTATTTTTTTCTAAACAATTTAATTTTTACGAATTTATTATTTTTTTCTAAACAATTTAATTTTTACGAATTTATTATTTTTTTCTAAACAATTTAATTTTTACGAATTTATTATTTTTTTCTAAACAATTTAATTTTTACGAATTTATTATTCTTTTTCTAAATAATTCAGTTCTAAGAAAGAAATTTACAAAAATATGTAAAAATAATTCATTTTTTTCGAAAAATCTTATGAAAATAATTAGATTCCTGTGAGAATATTTTATTATTTATATTTTATATAAAAATAGTAATTGAAAACAGAAGAAGAATTTTATTATTTACAAAAATAATTCAAGCCGTGTAAAATTTTTACATTTATTAACGAAAATAATTAAATTATTGCTAAGAAGTTTATAAAATACTGTCGTAAATAATTTAATTCTTGCGAAATTTCTATAATTTTATGAAAATAATTGAATGTTTGCGAAGAATTTTAATATCAACATTTTTTAAAAAAATTTGATTCTGGAAAATTTAATTATAAAATAGTAGATAATTGAAAATCATTGAATATTGAGTAAAATTTTTTATAATAATAATAATAGAAATTTTGCCAAGAATTTTATAAATTTTTCCAAAATAATTCAATTTTGGAGAAGAATTTTATAACTTTTTAAAAAATAATTCAATTTCGAAGAAGAATTTTATAACATTTTTAAAAATAATTCAATTTCGAAGAAGAATTTTATTACATCTGAAAATAATTCAATTTCGAAGAAGAATTTTATTCCATTTGAAAATAATTTTAAGAAAAATTGACTTTTTGACATTATTATTAATAAAAAAAAATTAATAGTAATATTACAGTCATCAGGAAAAAATTAGACCATATGGTACTTCATTTTTTTTTTTTGTAAAATAAATGTTTAATAATTTATGAAATATTGAAGAAAGAAAAGAAAAGAAAGAAAAATTTATGAAAAATATTGAATAATTAATTTATGAAATAATTTATAATTTATAATTTATTGAAATTTTCAAACTTATATTCCTAAATTCAGTGATTTTCAATAAAGGAGGCGTTCAAAAAGTTAATTTCGAAATAAAAAAAAAATTTAAACATGAAAAAAGCAGTAAAAAAGCATTCGTTATTTGCATGCAGAAAGCTTGAGTGAGCTTTTTCTATTAGAAACAATGTTATATGCAAAAATTTACAAGCTTTCTTTCCAGAAAATTGTGAGCTTCGAAAAATATTAAAATTAGATCGTTAAAAAGAAATTCCTATAGGCATATTAAAAAAAAGGAGCTTATAGCCGGCGAAGTTACATTTCCTATATTTATAGTCCGAGAGAGTCAAGTTCCATTGACCCGAGAACTATTTTTAATCACCAATATCCATATACTTTATAGAATTGTATTACTATTTTTATTTTTTACCCCCTTTTTTCTAAAATTCGGCCTTTGGCTAATTTAAGACGAAAAGAAAATCGAAAATCGGTGTTTGTATTATTTTCATTCGTAACTATTTTATTTTCCTACTTTTTTTTATTTTTTTTTACTTTCTCCATTTTTTTACTCTTTTTACTTTTTTTCTTTTACTATTTTTTCTTTTACTTTTCTTACTTTTGCTTTTTTTTATTTTTTCTTTTACTATTTTTTCTTTTAATTTTTTACTTTTACTTTTTTTTTATTTTTATTTTTTACTTTTTTATTTTTAAGGGAAATTATAAAGTGTTTCCTTAATAAATAAATAAATAAATAAATAAAAAATGAAAACAAAAGGGAAAGCGTTTGATTTATGATTTTCGTATAGGCGTTTTGTCACATAATTTTCAATATTATTTTGCGCAATGTCCGTTTTTAAGGGGAGCCCACACGTGAATGAAACAACTTTTATGCTTTGACCTTCGAGATGCATTCCATGTCAAGGATGTCGAAATCGAAAGATTTCTGATGTTTCCGCGAGATCACCCACTGCATTGACGTCACAAGCATTTTCATTCACTACTTTTATTCCCTTCCTTTCAACAAAAAAATATTTCACTTTCTACCCGGAAAAAAAGAATCCTCTTCCTTTTGTATAATCACTTAAACGCCAATTTTAAACACGAATTTCTTCCATTTTCCTCTAATTACCAAAATAAATAAAAAAAAAAATAATCCTCATTTTTAAGCAATAATTGTCCACCCAAATTTAATTATATAAATAAAAAATTTTAATTAATCACCACTTTATTCTTCGAGAGAATTATTATTTTAATTATTATTTTAATTATTATTTTAATTATTATTTTAATTATTATTTATTTACTATTTATTTACTATTTATTTATTATTTATTTAATATTTATTTATTATTTATTTAATATTTATTTATTATTTATTTAATATTTATTTATTATTTATTTATTATTCATTTATTATATCAATGAAATAATTTTCAAATTAATTACATATTATTTTTCTATTTTAATACAACTGACGATTTCTGAAAAAAAAAATATTTCGTCTCTTATATTCGTTTCAGATATAAATAAAAACGAAAAGTTTGCTGAATATAGAATTAGGTCAATAATAAGAACTTAATTTATAAAAGTTGAATAATTTATCATTGCGATTCGAAGTATTCTATTAATAAAGAAAAAAAATGTCATTATCCCTGGAAAACTTTCTTTCCGGAGTTTCAATATTTGATGATAATAAATTTACGAATTTTATTTTTTTCTAAACTGCAAAAGAGAGAGAAAAAGAAGAATGAGTGAAAATAAATTTTGCCTAAACTGAAAGGTGGAGAAAGAGAAAGAAGGAGAAAGAAAAAAAAGAAAGAGAAAGAAAAGAGAGAAAAAGAAAGAAAAAGAGAGAAAAAGAAAGAAAAAGAGAGAAAAAGAAAGAAAAAGAGAAAAAAAGAAAGAAAAAAGAGAAAGAGAGAACAGAGAAGGAAAGAAAGAGAGAGAAAGGAAGGGAGGGCGAAAATTATAAACAATAAATTTCATCTCATCAGGTAAAATCAAACAGGTGATCTAGTGGCTCAGTTTTCAATGACCGAGTACAAAAACGATTCTTCCAGTCGACCTGTCACGAGAAGTAAACACTTTGCCACACTTAATAGTTTACACAATAATGTTTCTTATTTGAGAGGCCTCACAATAAAAATTCAAGTTCCAGATGTGAAAATATCTCTTTTTTCTCAAATAGATAAAATTTCTCCTGATATAAATGATTCTACTTTGAAAAAAAGTAGTAAATCCACCTCATGTGATTCAAAACATAACCTAAAAAATTATCCCACAATTATTACGAACACCATTATTTCAATTATTACATTAATTGCAAATTTAAGTTTTTTAAAATAGTAAAAATTAATTGCCTTCGTAAAATAGTTCTAAAGCAAGAACGACTCCCATTTCTCTTACCGAAACTATAATTTAATTTGTTACATCAATTTATTTTCGTAAAATTAATTTATTTTCGTAAAATTAATTTATTTTCGTAAAATTAATTTATTTTCGTAAAATTAATTTATTTTCGTAAAATTAATTTATTTTCGTTAAATTAATTAAAATTTTGTTAAACTACTTAAAATTTTGTTAAATTAATTTAAATTTTCTCAAAACATGACTTTAAAAAATTCATTCTCGCCAAAAAAAATCGAATTCAGTTTACCACGTTTTCTTTTGTCCACATGCAAATATTTTTAGTCTACCTAAAGTGAAAAGAGGAATTTTTTCAGACACGATTTATAGCCGCAATGTCGAACGAATATGGTCCATCAAAAAGAATTATTTATAAACTCCGAACGTATTTCATCTTTTATCTTTTCAACTCCAGTGTATATGCAGTAAACTTTGCGAAAAACACTCCTTTGAATTACTTCTCGAAGAAAAAAAAACGTAGAAAAAAATTTCTTACAAGAAACAAAAATATAGACTACAATATTACTGTTTAAATATTAAAATCGAAATCAAAATAATGCACCTCGAGTAATTCTTTTTTTAACATAACCTTTTTGACACTGCAAACACGAGCTAATTTAAAGGATACTTCCCGAATTAGAAAAAAGGTAAATAATAATAATAGTGTAGATAAATAATAACTGCTGTAAATTAATTCCAACTCGATATCAATTGTCTTCATGGGAAAACAATATTAACCTTCAAAATGACTATTGGGCGACTATGACCTGCGACATTTTCCGGAATTAACTCGAAATTTTCCATTTTTCGTCGTTACTGCGTTGATATATGCGTGGAAAACAAATATGACCTTCAATTCTTATACAAAAAAGTGAATACACTCAATTTTTACGTATCGTATAAAAAAAACCCACCCCGAAAAACAAAAACTAGAAAAAAAATAAATTCCAATCAGCTGATTCTCGATTCTCATTTCCTTTTCAATTTCCCATTTCTCCTTTCGTCTAATACTCTAATCTGATCCAATTTGTGAAAAAGATGCAGAAAAATCTATAAAATTTCCCCAAAAGAAAAAGATTTCCTAACCTAAAAAATAAGACAATTTGCATGAAGTAAAAAAATCACCCCCGACTTTGTTATAAATCACACAGGGGAAAAAACGGAAAAAGTAGAATTGAAAAAAAGAGTTAAAAAAGAGTGAATTTTGACAGCAGTGGCAGACGACGTCTCTACCGCGTGTGTGTATCGAAAATAAAATCTCCTCCCGAAAAGAAAGTTGTCGAGGCGCGAAACTAGTGAACTTAAATTAATTGCAAATCCTTTTTTTTTACATGTGACTTA
This sequence comes from Leptopilina drosophilae, assembly GCA_032873175.1. Lineage (NCBI taxonomy): Eukaryota > Metazoa > Arthropoda > Insecta > Hymenoptera > Figitidae > Leptopilina > Leptopilina drosophilae. Next base: position 49,135,669 of record CM065484.1, read on the forward strand.
CCAAGAAAAAGGAAAGTATCGACTAATTGTTGATTCCGTTTAGTTAGAAACGATGGCTGATTGCGGCATTCCACAGGGGGAATTCAATTCACTTTATTCACTTGAGAAATATTCGGACACAATGTGTGTATGTTGTGGAGAGAGCCCATACCGCCTGGACGGGGCGAGTAGTTGAACTGACGTCCTCTATCAGTCGGTAAACGAACTAATTTCTCTATAGAGTAGTGTACAGCCAACAACAAAAATAACTCCCTCACCGTTCTCTATTATAAATGAAAAAGAGAGTCACGCAACTATCACCGGCAAAAATTTTCTTATCTATTTCAAAGTGTTTATAAACCTTCGCGTGTCGGACCCCCGCCTCTCCATCCCTCGCAACAAGTTCATTGAACCGGTAAGTCTGCTTTTTTCTATTATATATACAAAAAAAAGGAATGACCGGAAAATGTCAAAATTCGGAAGTTTCGAATATTTCTTTCTCTCTCTCTTGTTACTTGATGGGGTTTTCATGGGGACTGTATAAATGAGTGTGTTGGGTCAATAACAATAAACACCGGTGAAAAACTCGCAGCGGGACTGTGACGAGGGATAATTACCATAAACAGGTGAGAAGGAAAATGAAAGTTTATTTATATTTGATATTTAAATCTTTTGTCTCATTGTTTCGTTGTTATGAATATTTGGAATTTAGAATTTTGAGGTTATTTTCCTTCATTGTAAGAGGCGTGTTTATTTTCTTGCATATTTTAGATTATTTCCCTATTTTCTTTACGTGACAATATTTTTAATTTGTTAATTCATTGTTAATTGTCGTAAAAAGTAATTTGAGGTTATGAACACTCGATTTAAAAAGGGCAAAAATTTAATTGGCGGGAAAATTGTTACTATAAAAGAATATTTTCTGGAAAGAAGGATATTTAAATATTTATTTAAAAATCAACACTTCTACTAATTTTACTAAAAATTCAGACTTTCTCGCCTTTTTTACGGCTATTTACGACTCTTTTCCAAAAAATGCAATTTTTTCGACTTTTAAGACTATTTTCGAAAAATACGACTTTTTTCGACTAATTTTACTAAAAATGTGACTTTTTCGCCGGTTTTACGTTTAATTTGCGATTCTTTTCCAAGAAATGCAACTTTTTTCAACTTTTAAGACTATTTTTAAAAACATACGACTTTTTCCCACTAATTTTACTAAAATGCAACTTTTTTTTACTAATTTTAAACAAATACAGATTTTTTCGACTAAAGTAAAAAAAAGAAAGGGAAAAAAGAAAAATAGTTAAAATCGCTTTATTATTTAGTTTAAAAATAAATATTATTATTATTATTATTATTATTATTATTATTATTATTATTATTATTATTATTATTATTATTATTAATTTTAAATTAATTAATTTAATTTAAAAATTTTTAATATTAAAAAAAGTTTTTTTTAGAAATTGAGAAATAAATCTGATTTATATTTTAATTATTAATTATCATTAGTAGATATTAATTTAGTTCTACTATTATTAATTAATTAATTAAATTAATTACACATTCAATGTTCTATGATTATTAATTATTATAATCTTAATGATAATAATAATTTTATAATAATTAAAATAAAATGATATTGAAAATAATTGCTTCATTTATTATTTTTGATCGAAACAAAAGCATCAACAGTGCAGTGTTTTTTTTCTATAATTCTATAATTAGTAAATTATAAAATTGTGAATTATAATTGTAAAAATTAACAAACATTAAAGTAACATAATAAAGGAAAAAAAGAAATAATTAAACTATGGTGTTTAATTCTAAAGTGTGTTTTAAAAAAATATTGATAACATTTTTATATACACAATAATTGATATAAAAGTGCGTCTGTTATCATTTGATCCTCTTTGCATACCTATCTTCTAATTCGTGAAGTTTGCTGCCTAATTCTGTCGTTGAATACGTCTGTAAAAGAAATAGTTTTTTTTTAATTAGTCTTCAAAAATTTAAATTAAAAAAAATTATTTTCTTTTCAGGGGAAATCAAAATTTTTTCTCCTGTAGAATTAATTCTTTTGCTTAAAGTAAATTATTTTACCTAAAATAAATTATTTTTGTAATTTACTTTTTTTTAAAATAAATTATTGTTGTAATTTATTTTTCTTAAAATAAATTATTTTCGTAATTTATTTTGCTTAAAATAAATTATTCTTGTAATTTATTTTTCTTAAAATAAATTATTCGTGTAATTTATTTTTCTTAAAATAATTTTTTCTGGTAAATTTTGTTTTCTAAAAATAAATTATTTTCGTAATTTATTTTGCTTAATTATTATTTTTTCTAAAAAGAAATTATTTAAAAGAGAACAAGAAATTCTAAAAATAAATAAATTAAATTTTGTTTATAATTAAAAATAAATAAACTAATAGTAAATTTTACAAAATTGAAAATTATAACTTACCCTCTTTCTTACTGGTTTAAATATCCTCTTGAGACTTTCATTCTGCTCCTCTGTCTGGAATTAAAAAAAAATTTCATGAGACAAATTTGATAAAAAAGAAAAGAAAATAGTCCACAAATTATTCACTTTTGAACGAATTGAAAACCAAAAAAAAAAATCTAACACATGCAAACTTTCTAATTATTCTTTTTTATAATTTTGTTCGGAAAATATTTGGAAATAGAAGTTTTTTATAATTTTTTTTTGAAAAAAATTAGAAATACAAGTTTTTTTTACAACTTTCTATTGAAAATATTCAGAAATGGAAGTTTTTCACAACTTTCTTTTGAAAATATTTAGAAATTGGAATTTTTTACTTCTTCCTTTGAAAAAAATTAGAAATACAAGTTTTTTTACAACTTTGTTTTAGAAAATATTTACAAATAGAAATAGTTTACAACTTTGTGTTGAAAATATTTAGAAATAGAAATTTTTTACTTCTTCTTTTGGAAAAAAATAGAAATACAAGTTTTTTATTACAACTTTGCTTGGAAAGTATTTAGAAATACAAGTTTTTTTACATCTTTGCTTGGAAAATATTTACGAATAGAAATAGTTTACAACTTTGTGTTGAAAATATTTAGAAATAGAAATTTTTTACTACTTCTTTTGAAAAAAAAATAGAAAAACAAGTTTTTTTACAACTTTGCTTGGAAAATATTTAGAAATAGAAATAGTTTACAACTTTGTGTTGAAAATATTTAGAAACATAAATTTTTAACTACTTCTATTGAAAAAAAATAGAAAAACAAATTTTTTTTCAACTTTGCTTGGAAAATATTTAGAAATACAAGTTTTTTTACAACTTTGCTTGGAAAATATTTAGAAATACAAGTTTTTTTTACAACTTTGCTTGGAAAATATTTAAAAATAAATTTTTTTTACAACCTTGTTAACAAAAATCTCTTTTAAAATTTTTTTACAACTTTGTTAACAAAAATCTCTTTTAAAAAATGTTCACAACTTTGTTTTTGAAAAAAATTTCTTTTAAAAATTAAAAAACAACTTTGCTTTTTGAAAGTAAAAATTTTCTTCCTTTTGATAAATTTATTGCGTGAATATATTCGAAAGTAAAAATGTTAATTCTTCTTGATATTGTTGTGAAAATGTTTGAAAGTAAAAATTTTCTTTTTCTTTTTTTCTTTTTGTTTTTGACAACTTTTGTTGTGAAACTATTTGGAGATTAATTTTGATATATTGTGTAGATGAAATTACCCAAAAGTCTTTGTACTCGGGTGAGAGGCTTTCCAAGTGAAAGACACGATCCTCAATGCTCTTTATTCTTTCGTAAATGTCTCGAGGAACTGGCTTATTGATTCCCAAAAGTTTTTCGGTGCTAGACAACCGTTCTTCCAGGGCTGGGGGATAATTATTGCTCGTCTCATCTGACGTTTTTCTTTCTTCCCAATTCGAAGGGTCTGAAGTCTGTGGCCCCCATGGATTGAAGACCCTGTGAACTGAAATAATATTCGCGCGATTATTTCCAGACAAAGTCACATTCAAATATTATATGTTTTTTCAATATCAGCGAAAGAAAAAAAAAGACCAGAAAAATAAATTTAAAAACAAGAAAACTATTTACTGGCTATTAAATTTATTTCATTAATATAATTAGTTTAATTTTATCAATTCGATTAATTATTCCGTCTAATATTTAATTACCGAGAGACGAAACGAAACGAATTATTTGAGTTATAATTTCTTCAGTTTATTTTTATCACTGAATTCATTTCAATTTTAATTAAAATGAATTTAAAAATTTCAATTTTAATTAGATTCAATTTAATAATTTCAATTTTAATTAGATTCAATTTAATAATTTCAATTTTAATTAGATTCAATTTAATAATTTCAATTTTAATTAAATTCAATTTAATAATTTCAATTGTAATTAAATTCAATTTAATAATTTCAATTTTAGTTAAATTTAATTTAATCATTGAATTGAATTAATTAATTTACCTTTCACGTGACTTTTAGAATCTTTATTCTTGACAAGAACCGCATTCACTCGGGCGCAGGAAAACTCGTCCCCCTCCTGACTCTCGTTTCTGAAAATCGTGAAAATTGTCAAATATTGTAACAAACAAATCATGAAATTAATTAATTTAATAATTTCTAATTAAATTTTTATTTTTCTCCCTCAAAAAAAAAACTTACCCATGAACACAAAATTCCTGGATATTCAGAAGATTCACGTGCTCACGCTTTCGTGAAATAAAAGCTTGAATTCTTCTGTTCAACTCCTCGGAATCTGCTCGAACTTGAACTTGATTTGGATCAATGAAAATCGGACGATTTTCACTTATTAATTCTTTGGCACTTTCGTTGCAGGTTTTATTTCTTATTTTTCCCGCAGGGAAATTATTGTCTCCACCTTTTGCCGAACCGTCTGTTTGAAATCAGAAAATTTATTTGCATTAAGTTCCAAAAATGCTTCATTTAGTTTCATTAACAGAGAAATTGAAAATTAAAATATTTTTGAATCAAAATTGAAATATTTATAAATGAAAATTAAAATATTTATAAATAAAAATTGAAATATTTATAAATGAAAATTAAAATATTTATAAATGAAAATCAAAATATTTATGAATTAAAATAAAAATATATATGAATGAAAATTAAAATATTTACAAATTAAGGCAAATTAAACGAAATATTTATAAATGAAAATTAAAATATTTATGAATAAAAATTGAAATGTTTATAAATGCAAATGAAAATGTTTAAAAATGCAAATTAAAGTGTCTATAAATAAAAATGAAAAATAGTTCCAATAAATTCCCAAATAACTTCATATTAATTTCATTCAAAATATTTTCAGTAAGTTTCAAAAAAGTTTCATTAATTCCATTAAGTACAAAAGAAACTTCTTTAAATCCAGAATTTTTCACGAAGCAATTTAATTTATTTTCAAACTCTTCATTGATTTTATCAAAAATAGAAAAGATTTCTGCTTTGAGAATTTTCCTTTGTAAACTTATTTCGAAAAGTAGAAAGGAAAAGAAAAAGAAACATAAGAAGAAGTAGAAAAGTTTTATTAAGTTTTGAAAAAAAAATAGTAAACCAGTAGAGTGAGAAAATTATTGAAAATAGTAATTTAGTTTCTCTGTAAATAGAGAGAAAAGTAAATAATTATTTTTTATAAGTAAATTAATGAAAATAAATCTAATTTTGTTTTTAAAACAAGGAAAAATTAAAATTACCTAAATTTTGCCGAGAAATTAAAAAAATAAATTTAAAATAATCAAGAAAATTATGACCAATCGTCGCAAATTTTTAAACTTGGAGGATTGATAATAATTTTCTTGATATTTTATATTATTTTTTACAATTGATAATTGTTCGACTGATTAATTAGTTTAATTGTTACTTAATGAATTATTTTAATGATTAATTAATCAGTTTACTTATTAATTAATCAATTAGTTTAATTATTAATTAATCAATTAGTTTACTTATTAATTCATCAATTATTTTAATTATTAATTAATCAATTAGTTTACTTATTAATTAATCAATTATTTTAATTATTAATTAATCAATTAGTTTACTTATTAATTGATCAATTAGTTATCAATTAATCAATTAGTTTACTTATTTATTAATCAACTATTTCAATTATTAATTAATTAATGTGAAATTAATCTGAAATTAATTAAAAATTGAAATTGTTGAATATGAAGTTTCTTTTTTGGTGTTTTGGTTAAATTATTCAGTTTTCTTTGGTGTTTGGAACTTGGAAGAATTAAAATTTCATTTACAGGAGGACCAGGAGCACTCCTTGTTCTCCTTCCATTTCGGATCTTCATTAACGTAAATTTCCTTCTTCCAGATGGGAACCGAGGCCTTCAGCATATCAATCGTGAGTTGCACAGCTTGCAGGGATTCTTTTCTGTGTGGCGACGAAATTGCAATGACAACACTTGCTTCGGACACTGGAACTTCGCCCAAACGATGGAATATCGCAATTTTGTCCACGTCCCACTGAGAACGGACCTTTGCACAAATATTCTTCATCTCCTTCAATGCCATTGGTTCGTACGCCTCGTATTTTAATTGCAAGACCTGAAAAATAATTTCTTTCAATATTTTCTACAAAGAAAAAAAATTAATTCCCCACGAAATATTTCATTTGAATTAAATATAATAATTCAAAAAAAATTTATTTAATTTAAATTAAATATAATTTATAAAAAATTAATTTCATTTAAATTAAATACAATTTATAAAAAATTAATTTCATTAAAATTAAATACAATTTTTAAAAAAATAATTTCATTTAAATTAAATACAATTTCAAAACATTAATTGAATTTAAATAATTTTTCTTCTCTCTTGATGTTACGAATTTTGCAAAATTACGAATTTTCAACGATTGAAATGAGGAATTTTGAAAAATTAAAATTGCGAAATTTTTGACGATTAGGAATTTTACAAAAATAATGAATTTTGAAAAATGAAAGTTCTTAATTTCGTAAAATTAATATTCTTTTCCTCTTGAGCGAATTTTACTTAATTACGAATTTTCAACGATTGAAATTACGAATTTTGAAAAATTGAAATTACGAAATTTTTGACGATTCGGAATTTTACCAAATTATGAATTTTGAAAAATCAAAATTCTTAATTTCGTAAAATTAATATTCTTTTCCTCTTGAGCGAATTTTACTTAATTACGAATTTTCAACGATTGAAATTACGAATTTTGTAAAATTAAAATTACGAAATTTTTGACGATTCGGAATTTTACCAAATTATAAGTTTTGAAAAAATCGAAATTCTTAATTTCGTAAAATTCGTTCGAGAGGAAAATAATATTTTTATCAAACGTTGAAAACAAGGGAAAATATTATCAATTTTCCTATTTCAAACAACTCACTTGTTTGTTTTCGAAATTATCGCGAGTCGTGCCGATAAAAGTAGAAATTGCCCCACATTTTGGCGATGTCACCAAATCCACAATTTCGCCTAAATTCAATTTCTCGTGCTGTAGTTTCACCACGTCCTTTGATTCGTTCATTTTTATTTTACCCTGAAATCGCAAAAAAAACAATTGAATTTTGAAATTTAAGCATTTAAATAGTTTTACTTCTAAAAATATCTGCTTATAGTTTTAAATACCTAGTTTTAAATTTTTCTAAACATTCTATTTTGTGTTCAAAAAAATTCTTTTGTAATTTAGGGAATTAAAACTATTTTTTCTAACAATAAAAGACAAAAAAAGGAAAATTTGTTAAGAATCTTTAAAATAATTTTTTTTTAATGAAAGAATAAATAAAAAAACTTTTTGGCTTAAGAATCTTTAAACTATTTTTTTAGATTAAAAAAAAGACGGAAACTTTTGAGGTTAAGAATCTTTAGAAATTTAAACATTTTTTTACGATAAAAAATATTCAAGATGAAAACTTTTGAGGTTAAGAATCTTTAGAAATTTAAACAATTTTTTACGATAAAAAAAATTCAAGACGAAAACTTTTGAGATTAAGAATCTTTAGAAATTTAAACAATTTTTTACGATAAAAAATACAAAAAAAAGGAAAATTTTGAGGTTAAGAATAAATAAAATTTGTTTTTTACATCATCTGGAAAAATCGGAGTAAAAAATACTTAATTACCTTAATTACAATAGTAAATATTATTATTATTATTATTAGTTTTTTAGTATTAGAATTATTAGTTTTCTAGTATTAGTATCATTTTTAGTTTTTTTTAGCATTAGTATTATTATTAGTTTTTTTAGCATTAGTATTATTATTAGTTTTTTAGTATCAGTATTTTATTATTTACACACTATTAGCATTAGTCTCAGAATCAAAAGAGAGAAAAAAATGATGAAATTAACTCTAAATTATAGAAAGAAAAAAGAACCTCCACTTAAGGGTGGAATAACAGCAATTTCGTCTTTCTCCACCAAATTAAATGTCACGTCTTCAGTGACAAAATTTTCGTTTAATGCCAAAATGAGATTTTCACGTATACTCTCCAAATGAAATTCACTGACAATTGTTTTCTTTAAATTTGCATAAGTTATTTCTCTAATTGTCGTTAAATTACACTCCTTAATGCCGGATAATTCACGTGCTTTAGCAAAAAAGAGAATTTTCACTGTCACACAGGCCATTATTTGTAATAAATAAAAAAAAAGTCAGCGTGATAAATGTAATACGAGAGAAACATCATTGCGCATGAAACGATTGATAAAACATTTATATATCTTTATTTACACTGGTTTCAGAAAGAGAGAAAGAGATATAGTAAAATATGGTAGACTTGTGTTGCTTGTGTTCACTTGTGTTGCTTGTGTTACATAATAATATTCAAGGGGTCATTTATAAATATATGTACTTCTGTTCAATTGTCAACTATACCGCACATGTAGATTTTTTATTCTCCTGTCCTTATTTGCGTTATTGATTTTTATTTGTTTACGTCAATTTGAGGTTATGTTCGGTGTCAAAAGAGGCGCCGGCGCAATGCAACGGGTGACAGTTCTACCAACTACGAAATGTGAAATAAACCGGTGGTTTTAAATTCTCTTTCTGAATTTTATTCTCTTTTTTATTTCTCCTTATAGTTAAATATTTTTCCTATTTATTAAAAATCGAATATTAAATAGTAGTTTTTTTTTCTTTCTCAAATTGTCAACGGAAATTAATTTACAAGTTTATTAATTGAATGTAAAAATCGAATTTTAAAACTTATTGTCCTGCTTGTTTGATTTTATCCGAATAGTCGCTATTTACCGACGGGAATTTCATTAAAAACTTCTCGCTCTATTAATTGTCTCTCATCAAAAATTAAAACGTGAATTTTTTCCTTTTTTTGGAATTAATTTTCTTGCTTAAAAAAAATAACGATGGAAAAAATGTTTCGGCAATTAGTTTTTTTCCGATTTTAATTAAAAATGAAACGAAAATTAATATTTTTTTTTCTTTTTTCGATAAAATTCGAGTGGGGAGAGAGTGGAATGCAATTAGTAATGAAATGGAGTTGTTTTTGACGTCATACACGTGCAAAGGGAGGCAATGTTGGGTCACTATCGATTTTTCTCTCCCATAGACCTTTTCATCTCGAATATATTTTAGAGCGCATGCGTGACGAATACTTCGGACTTCCGGTAAAACTCGGTCATATTTACAGTTTAATCAAAGTAAATTGTTATAAAAAATTTATATTTAAAGTATCCAGTGAATAAATATTTTTTATATTAGTAATAAAAGAAATTATGAATTCAAAGGATTTGTCCGCATCAAAAAAAAAAGTTGGAGGACATAAGCGATGCAGCTATGGACTATGTAAAAGTGACAGTCGAACCAAAGCTTACTACGAACTCGGTAATTTTTATTTCATTCGCTTTCCTAAACCATGTATAGAGTTTAGAAGAGGCGAAATAGAAAAGAAAAAATTGAAATCTCACTTAAAGTTATGCAGAGAATGTGCGAAAACAAAGCGATAAATGGGTGAAATTATGTGGACGCACAGATGAAAAGTTCAATGACATAAGTAAGGTTACGAGATATTCTTATATTTGTTCATTGCATTTTGTTGAGAAGCTGGTCCAAGTGAACAGTTTCCAGCTCCTGAAGATTTCAAAAACCAATTTTCTAAGTGTAGTAAGGTATGAGAGTAAATTCACACTGTAAAAAACATAAATAAACATCAATATTAACCATTAACCTAACCTATAAATTTCACTCGAAGTTTTTTAAGGAGTTTAAAATTACAAATAATATATGTCTAAAATATAATTAAACTAATAAATTAATAATCATTTCTAATCTGTAAGTAAATTTTTTGAAATAATTATATTTATAAATATTTCATAAATGTACTTTAAATAAAAGATGCAATATAATATATATACATTTATACAAAATATATTACTGTACTGATATATATATATATATATTTATATATATATATATATATATTATATATATATATATATAAATAAATGCATTTATTAATTATTCCATTTAGATATCAGTAAACAATAATTGAAATAATGCTATTATACACTGTAAAAAAAATCTTCCGTACATTTACAGTTTTGTTCATAATTTTATAGAAACTTGTTAAAATATTGCCTTTAAAAGTAGTGAATTTAAAATCTCTTTTTTAAAATTAATACTTTTAATGTGTCATTTTTACAACTGTCTGTAAATTTACTACTGTGGAAGTAGGTATTAAAAAGGCTAAAATATTACTTAGTTTCAGAGTAGTAAATTTACAGAAAATTGTGAAATTGACACATTAAAGGAATTAATTTTACAGAAAGGATTTTAATTTCAATACTTTTAAAGACGATATTTTACAAATTTCTATAAAATTCTGGAAAAAAAACTGTAAATCAACAGAATGTTTGGTTTACAGTGTGTTATTATTTTATAAAATATCAAATACACAAAAAGTATAAATAGTATAAAGTACATTAAATTAAATATGTACCTTTTAACTGTAGAAGTAAAAAAATTGCTTTAATAATTTTTTTTAAATTTATTTATGTACATATACATAACCCTTAATTTGTAATATTTATTTTACAGAAAATCTGCAAAATTCGTAGCTCTCTACAAAATAAGTACTTAAATGGCTCATTAAGTACGAAGGAAAGTGAGGTTTCTTTAGTTAAAAAAATAAATTCTACATCTGATGTAGTAGACGTACAATTGCAAGAAGTTACATCTTTTTCGTTGCAAAAATGAGGAAAATACTTTGCTAAGAGTAGAAGCCTTAGAAGGAAATTTTGAACATGAACACTGTAAGCACAAAAATGTCGATAGAAACACAAACAGACTTCAAAGATCCTATAATATATAAAGATGAAACATGTCAAACGCTCATCAAACAACGCTCCATCAGTACACAGACATCAAAAAAATTAATGAATGAAACCCCATTAATTAAAGAATTCTTGTAAAGACAGCACCTTAAATATGAAGAATATTACTGAAAATTCCAAAAGAAACTATCACGCGTTTTGAACAATCTTTAGAAAAGAATGAAAAAGAATGTCTATTCTATACTGGTTTACGATTTAAACAAATTTTAATTCTTTTGTCGTTTCTGGGCCCTGCAGCAAATAATCTAACCTACTGGAAGTCCAAAAGGAAGAATAATATTGAAGAACAAAAGGGGAGAATATTAACACCTTTACAAGAATTAATTATTGTTTTGGTGCGCTTAAGGTGTGGGTTTCTTTTCGAGGATATGTCTTACAGGTTTCGTATTAGTGTTGGACTTTTAAGCAGCATAACAACAACTTGGATTCTATTTATGTTTCGAGAGTTTTCAGAAAATTTTGCGACCACAAATGTTTGCTTCGAGAGAACAAGTCAAGGAACATATGCCATTAATTTTTAGAAAATTTGAAAACCTTCGAGTAATTATAGATTGCATTGAATTTTTTTTGTGAATCTCCAGGTAATTTTGAACATCAGGGAAATGTCTATTCACAATATAAAGGACATACTACTTTCAAAGTTTTAATAGGATTGTACACCAAAACGGCGGTATAAGTTTTGTTTCTGATTGTGTACAAGGGATCCATTTCAGATCGTGAAATTGTTATTAAGTCCAAACTGGCTGATTATTTACATCCAGGTGATGTCGTCCTTGCAGGATAAGGGATTTACAATTAAAGACATTGTTGAACAGGTAGGGGCATGTTTGAACATACCACCATTTCTTCGAAATAGAAATCGTCTTACAGCTCAAGAGGAAGTTGAAACAAAAAAAAATAGCTAAAGAAAGAATTTAATGTTGAACATGCGGTGGGCAGGTTAAAGCAGTTTAGAATTCTTCAAAGAACAATACCATTAAGTATGAGAGGAATAATTTCTCAACTAGTATTTGTATGTGCTTGTCTAGTAAATTTCGAAGACCCTATTGTGTTTGATGAGAAATAAATTTTGTACTTTAAATTCTCAAATTCTTCAATATTTCGCAATCAATTCCGCTAATTATCTATGAATTATAAAATATTTAATTAATAAATTGTATAATATGTGGGGTTTTAATTGAATATAATGTAATTATTAATTGTACATAATGTGGGGTCAATAAATAAAATAAAATTTGTTGTCATTGCTTTGTTACAATTGACAAATTTAATTAAATTTTTGTACAATCTATAACAATTATTGTAAAATTAAATATAATTATTATTCAATAATGTGCGTTAATCATAATATTGATACACTGAAATAATAATTGTAAAACTGTTTTGAATGTAATACGTAAATAAATTATAAAAAATTTAAAAAATAATTTTTTTAACCTTCAATAAAATATTTTTAAAATTTACTTTTACAAATTTAATAATTTAAATGTTTATATATAAGAGTAACTTTGAATCGAAGTTTTAACATTATTTATTCATTAATAAATTTGTATCAAATGTATAACGAAAAACACAGATATATTTGCTTTTTCCAAGCAACATATAAAAAAAGGAACATAATATATATCCATTACATAGATCTATAGTAATAGGTTTAAAAATAAACTTTATAAATGGCGATGCTATTTTAACTATAATAATATTATATAGCAATAATAATAATAAATTATAATATTACAAGATGTATTTTTTTGGCACTTGCAGTAATACTGATTGCATTCGCATAAAATATTTTTAACAAATACATATAAATAACACATGGCTTTACCTACGATTAAACTATTTACATTTAAACAGATTATGAAAAACGTTTTAAAGAATATACTATAAAGTCATTATTAATGTTTTAAATCAAATGATATTGCAAAAATAATTTTTAAGTAAAAAAACATACATTAAAATCGAAATTCATCGAAGTCAAAATTGAAGGGAGTCAACTTTCTTGGCACTCTCATTTCGAAATATTCTGGCAATAAAATATTTCCATGAAAACTCATTGCTTTAGAAATAAGTGGAGTTACAAAATCATAATTATATCTGACCCTTTGAATATGAAAATCTTGAGGTGTCCAAATCATAAAATCACACCAATATCGTTCTGTTATAGCCATTTGAATTTGAATTTGTGTATGATATTGATGATTTTTTTTTAATTCTAAATCGTTTCCCTCCAATTTACAACAAAAATTGGAAATTTGTTGTTTGTTTAAATTGAAAAGTTGAGTTGGTTTTAGATTTTCCATAACTTTTGGGCATTTTATTTCCAGAAGACCATAAGAATTTTCAATTGGATCAAAAACCAATGCATCCGGTGAAGCCCCTAAACCACGAAATTTCGAGTTAATCCACAGACCAGTGTCTTCAACTTCAAAACCAAGAATTTCGGTAATCATTTTATATTGGTTTTTTGCTATTTCCTCATTTTCCTTTCCATACTCTAGAGCGTCAGAGCGAACAACGGCTTTTTTCCACAAATGACGTTCTACCAAGTTAAACAATTGCTTGTCATTTTTTGGCAAGGTAAAGGTTTTTAAAGTTGATGCTGTTATTAAAAGTTTTCGGACTTGAATCCACTCTTCTGAAGAAGATTGTGAACTTGTAAATTCTGTCGGTCCCGTTAGATCAGAATAAAGATTTTTGTAAAATTTTTCAACCATTTCATATATCTCTAGTTTTCGACATGAAAGCAATTCATAATCCTCGTAATCGAGTACTGAGGTCGCAGTTACTTCCATCATAGCATTCCGACAATCATCTTCTTGCCTTACATGTTCCGGCGCCTGCATACAGGTATATTGCACACTGTTATTATTACTTTTAGGATTTAATAACAATTCCCACATGGTGACCGATGAGCGAGCAGAACTTTCTTGCTTTAAATCATCTATGAAATTTTGACTTTTTTCCTCAGATGAAGTAATAATGCCTAGAGGACGAGGATCAAAGGTTCTTTTTTCTGCGAAATTTCTTTTACTTTTATAAATATTTTCATCTGCCATAACAGGACATTTCCTTTGACGCCCACGGTTCCACTCGCAAAGTTTACTAGTGCAAGCATTGCTTGATTGAAATGTCATTAGGAAATCCAACAGTGCATACAACAAAGCAGCAACGTGGCTACATCGACCCATCGTGGATGCTTTACATTGACAATTCGCATCTACTACGTCTCCAGTCTCATTGTGCAACATAACATTCACATTATAATACTGTTGCCTGAAAGAAGCTAATACATGAGCTTTACAACAGTAATTTTTTTCTTTCCCATCACTTACAGCATCAACAATATTCTGTACGTGTCCGCTATCAAAATATTGTTTCCCTCTAGCTAGAGGTTTAGAAGTACTGTAATCCACATCCATATTATTATTGTTCTCCTTGTCCTGTGCTGCAGAAAAAATATTATTTGTAGAAAGTTGAATGGGTTTTTCGTGTAAAATGCAGGTTGTTATTAAATGTTTGTAAATGCTGCCATAATTGAAATTTTCCGGTATTTGGTTGTGGGGAAATTTCCTCCATGTTATTGGAAATGGAATCAAATTTTTTTCTACCAGAGGCTTTCTTAATTTCTTCTCTTTCATTTCCAACCATTTTCCCGAATCGACGTAAGGATTGACATCAATATTATTATCAATACAATGTTTCACCCTAAAATAAATATATCGTTTCTTTAATTAATTTAGAAATTTTATTTTACATGCATATTTCTAATACATTCGCAATATTAAATATATAACGATTGGATGGAAAGTACTTCTTATAAAATAATTAATTATATTTTCATTTTTTTTCTTTATGATAACACTACTGTAACACTACTTTGTTACATATTAAATTTATTTTGTTATTTTCATTTATCCAGGAATAGTTTAAACAAAACAAAGGTTCATATAATTATATAAAAAAATTAATTAAACACAAATACCAATTTTCTAAAATTAATGTATCAGAAATAAATTTTATAAATTACAAAGTTTTTAAATTTATAAATGTTTTCAATTATATAATTAAAAATTATCATTATACGCTTTACAAAACGTTGTTGTGAACTTTTAAGTTACAATAACATTACTAAATTTCATAGGTTATGTTATTGTTTTGTGAATATTTCTTTTTTAATCAATATAAATATATACACAATTGACAAGATAAACGTTTCATTTATGGAAATAATTTCTTTATATATACATGTATACATGTGATTACTTGATTAAGTTTTAAAATAACAACATGAAAAATGAATCAGAAAAAGTAAACAAAAATACTTACCTTGCAATCAAATCCTTTTTTTTCCCTTGGTTACTTGATTTCTACAAGTTAAATATCGTCGTAATTCAATGACATTATTGGCCTGAATATCTACATGCTTTAATTTGGCCCCTGGTACATCATTTTCGTCGATATTAACTTTTAAAAAAGGTAAACTCATCGCAGAACACATGTTGAAGAGGAAAAAATGACCGAGAATATGACTTTCGCGGGAACTGTCATGGCGACTGCATATGCGCAAAGAGTATTTCCTATTCGAGATGAAAAGGTCTATTGCAGTTCCTCTCTCTGTCTGTCTTGCAGGATTTAGAGGAAAAATAAATTCAAGAGAGAAAAAAATTTCTGTTATTTTAATTTTGCGATAATTAAATACGGGAGTGGGGAAAAAAATTTAGATTGAAATTTAGGAGAGAGGGGATTGGAAAATAATTTTTTTAGACTTTGATTTGACTCGGTTGGTAATGACGAAACACCTGTTACCCGGCGCTTCATTTGAAGTGCGCACGTATTTTCTGTGTGTGGTACTAATGAGGTCAAATGGAAAATGAGGTCAGGGAGGAAAGGAAGCGCATATGCTATTTCAATGCCCGCGAGTATTAGAGTATTATATGCAAGTGATATCATATGATTCCGCGATTGATTTGCCAATTTTTTCTTTCTTTTTTTTAACTAACCTATATATATATATATATTTTTACGGATAATTATATGTATAGTGAATTTGCGATTTTTTGAAATAAATAGAATTTTTAACCCCCCTCCCTCTCCAATTTTATTAAGGTCATGAATATTGTTGAGTTTTCGACTATTTTCGACTATTTTGGAAAAAATCGACTTTTATCGACTAATTTTATTGAAATGTGACTTTCTTTGATATTTTTTCGACTTTTTCGGCTAATTTTATTAAAATGTGACTTTTTTGACATTTTTTCGACTAATTTTATTAAAATGTGACTTTTTCGACATTTTTTCGACTATAATTGAAAAATTCGACTTTTTTCGACTAATTTTATTAAAATGTGACTTTTTTGACATTTTTTCGACTAATTTTATTAAAATGTGACTTTTTCGACATTTTTTCGACTATAATTGAAAAATTCGACTTTTTTGACTAATTTTATTAAAATTTGACTTTTTTGACATTTTTTCGACTTTTTCGGCTAATTTTATTAAAATGTGACTTTCTCAACTATAATTAAAAAATTCGACATTTTTCTAATAATTTTATTAAAATGTGACTTTTTTGACATTTTTTCGACTAATTATATTAAAATGTGACTTTCTTAACATTTTTTCTACTATAATTTAAAAAATTGAGCTTTTTTCGACTAATTTTAGCAAAATGTGAATTTTTACCCTTCTTTCTGTCCATTTCCGACTATTTTCCAAAACACGAAACTATTTTTAATTTTTTAAAAAACTATTTATAAAAATCACCACTTTTTTGATAAATTTTTCTTAAATTCCAATTTTCAAAATTTCTTCTGTCTTTTTTCGTCTATTTTCCAAAATATGCGACGTTTTTCGATTTTCTCAGAATACTTTTAAAGGAAATACGACTTTTTTCGAATAATTTTATTATAAATAGATTTTTTCTATTTTTTCCAAATTATTGAAATTTTTTTGACTAATTTTACGAAATTATCACTTTTTCGACATTTTCACATTTATTTTCGACAATTTTCCAAAAAAGCGAGTTTTAAAATTTTTTTAAAACTATTTTCTAAACAAATTCGACTTTTTTCGACTATTTTTAGTAAAATTCGACTTTTTTCAAGATTTTTTTCCCACTTTTTTTGACTACTTTCGAAAATTTCAACTATTTTTGACTAATTTTACTAAAATTTGACTCTTTCGTCTTTTTTCGATTGTTTCTGAATACTTTCAAAATAAATGCGATTTTTTATAACTTATTTTACTAAAATGCAAGTTTTTTGTATTTTTTTCACTTTTTTCAACTGTTTTTAAAATTAACGCAACTTTTCTCAACTACTTATAATAAAATACGCATATTTTTTATTTTTTTGTTTATTTTTAACTATTTTCCAAAAAATGCGACTTATTTCTACGTTTTTCCCACTTTTTCGACTAAATTCGAAAAATTCGACTATTTTTGACAAATTTCACTAAAATTTGAGTTTTTCGACTGTTTTCAAATATTTCCAGAATAAATGCGATATTTGAAGATAATTCTATTGAAGTTCTACATTTTTGTCTTTTTTTTATTACTTTTTCGACTAATTTTACTAAAATGCGAATTTTTCGCCAAATCTTTTGTCTATTTCTGACTATTTTCCAAAAACTGCGACTTTTAGACTTTTTTCAATTTTTTAAAAAGTAGTAAAAATTACAATTTATTTTGTAAAATTTACTAATTCGAAAGCAAAAAGTCAGTCACTATAATTCAAATTAGTGAACGTTTTTACCAATTCAAATTTAGAGACTAAGAAGTAAATTTCAAAAATAAATTATAAAAATTAAATTATAAAAATTATATTATAAAAATTAAATTATAAAAATTAATTTACAAAAATTAAATTTAAAAATTAATTTACAAAAATTATTATTTAAAAATTCAATTTCAGTTATAAGTTCCAGTAGAAAATTTTTCGAAACTTTCAATTTACGTGGAACTTTTATTTCTTCAGTTAGATTCT
This sequence comes from Leptopilina drosophilae, assembly GCA_032873175.1. Taxonomy (NCBI): domain Eukaryota; kingdom Metazoa; phylum Arthropoda; class Insecta; order Hymenoptera; family Figitidae; genus Leptopilina; species Leptopilina drosophilae. Next base: position 49,153,990 of record CM065484.1, read on the forward strand.
TAAAAAAAATTTATCAACAATTATAAATAATAGAAAACAAAAAATTCTTTTCTTCCAAAGAAATTCGAAATTTAATCTTGCAAATAATTTTTTTTTTTTGTAGTGCATATATAAATATAAGGGAGATTTAAGAGCTAAAAGAATAACTAATTCAAAAAGTAAATTGCAATATGAGAGATGAAAGTAAAATCAATACACGATATATAGCTTTGAAAAATATGTGCGCTATTGATTTTTCTTTCCCTATTTGAGAACTTGTTTTCTATATGGAAAATTTTTTCCATGTCAAATGAAGAAATAACGATTTTCATTTTCATTCTACAGTAGCTATTTTATAACAGAAAAGTTAGACGAAAAAATTTTTAATTATTATTAATAATTGATTTTTACTTCCTTGTATATATTTTCAAATGAATAAAACTGGTCAAATTTTTGTATTTTTTTTTTTTATTCTAGGACAAAAATTAGAAAAAATAAAATTAAAATTAGACGAAAAATATAAATATTATTAAATATTTTTCATAAATAATTTATTACTATTATTATTATTATTATTATTATTATTATTATTATTATTATTATTATTATTATTATTATTATTACTATTTTTTACATTATTACTAAAATTACATCTAATTATAATTTTTTTATTCTTATTTTATATTATTGTATTTTTTTGGTAAATTTTTCAGTTTAATTTGTTATTATGAATAAAACTGGTCAAATTTTTGTATTTTTTTTATTCTAGGACAAAAATTAGAAAAAATAAAATTAAAATTAGACGAAAAATATAAATATTATTAAATATTTTTCATAAATAATTTATTACTATTATTATTATTATTACTATTTTTTACATTATTGCTAAAATCACATCTCATGATAATTTTTTTATTATTATTTTATATTATTGTATTTTTTTGGTAAATTTTTCAGTTTAATTTGTTATTATTATTTTAAAATTATTTTTACTATTATTATTATTGTTATTACTATTTTTATTATAATTATTTTATTATTATTATTATTATTATTATTATTATTATTACTATTTTTTTTATTACTATTTTTTTTATTACTATTTTTATTATAATTATTTTATTTTTATTATTTTATTATTATTAGGATTGTTCCTTCTATAAATAAATAATAAAAAATAGATAATAGTAGTAATAATAATAATTATTATTATTATAATTATTATTACTATAATTTTTGTTGTTATTGTTATTATTTTATTCGATTTATTGTTGTTATTATTGCTTCAATCAATATTTATCTTAATTGCCTTTTTTAATCGAGTTTTGTGCATTAAATATAAATGTGTGTCGATGAAACACTTTATTATTCTCTCATATACTATTTAAATATTGAATACCATGAATTATTGATGATATAGAATAAAGATGAAAGCGTCAAAAGACATCAGAACAAGCGTCGTGTCGATACATAATATAAACTTTAGGAAACAACACTTTTTCTCCTCTCTTGCTGTGTGGACTATACTTAAATACATATTTATGAGAAGCCAACAATTTTTTTTATTATTAACAATTATTTTTTTAACTATATAAATAAGTAAATAGATAAAATTAATTATTTATTTAAAATTACATTTTTTAAAAATTTAACAATACGTTTTAAATAATAATTTATTTATTTATTATTATTAACAATTATTCATTAACAATTTATAAAAAGACATTTTTTTTGAAATTTTTTAAGGGGGTGGAAAAATTCTAATAAAAAAATTAAGAAAAGTATTTATTAAGTAATTAATAAAAATGTTTATTAAAGAATTAATAAAACTATTTATTAATTAATTAATAAAAATATTTATTAAAAAATTAAAACTATTTATTAAATAATTAATAAAATTATTTATTTAGTAATATTATATATTTAATATTTTTTATATATTTAATATTTATTTAGTAGCATTTATTTAGTAAAAATATTTATTAAATAATTAATAAAACTATTTATTTAATAATTAGTAAAAATATTTATTAAATAATTAATAAAACTATTTATTTAATAATTAGTAAAAATATTTATTAAATAATTAATAAAAATATTTATTAATATTTTATTACCGCAATTTTTTTTCTCACACATAACGACATAAACTTTATAATAAACAATTCAATTAGTGAACATGTGTATATAAAGTTACACGCATGCAGGTGTGAAAAAAAAGTTTGCAGTAATAAAAAGCAGGAAAGTAAATTTAATATGTACATGAAACTCATTTATGATAAAACCAGAGCATATGCAAATCGAAATAAATGAATTAGAACGTACTTGTGGTGGGAAAAACTAACTATTTTTCAATCATCAATAATATTGGCGTAGATACACGGATAATGTACTTAATATTTATTCACAATTCATTTTTTTATGAATTTTTTTTTTAAATTGATGTATTTTTAACTGTTTTACCGACAGAAACAAATTGTCGATAAATGCCGATAAGTAGAAAACTGTAAAAACAGGAAGTACTTTTTTTGGCATTTTTCTACAGAACGGAGAATAATATATTTATGAAACTGTGAATACCGTTAGATAGAATAATATACATATATAAATATGATTCTAAAAATAACTATCTCAGCTGTTTCTCTGCTCTTGTTTTTTCTTTATGAGGGTCTAGTATAATCGTCTTTTGTTGTTACGCCACTGCTAATGTGTCAGTAAGCAGCAGCCTTGGATAAGAATTCAAATGTATGCAGCGCATACAATGTTATATGGGGGTCTCTCCTCTCCCGCTGATTCCATACCTTCCACGTCGTGTGTTCGAGTTTAAAGAGAGAGAGAAGGTATTTCCTCCTTTTGGATTTTCGAAAAGGTATCGATTTTACCCTCGAAAGGCGTTTTTTAATGATTTTTTTAACCAAAAGGCCGAAAAAGACCGAATTGACCCTTTTTGCCAGAATTTAAAACAATTTTAGTTCTGTTTTGGTCTATTTTGACCTAGTTTGGTCTGTTATGATCTATTTTGGTCTGTTATGATCTATTTTGGTCTGTTTTTGTCTATTTTGGTCTATTTTCGTCTATTTTGGTCTATTTTGGTCTATTTTCGTCTATTTAGACCTTTTCGCCTCTTTCTTCCGTTTGTGGCCCCTCTCGATACCTACAAACTAAAAACCTTTGTCATCGATTATTCATGCACTCTCAATAAGTTATTTTGCCTTATTTCGATTTTTGTATCTCTCTCTCTTTTTTGTATAAGAGAGGAAATCAATGACCGCTTATGTACGAGTCCTTTTTCCGTGACGAGGTTCAATAACTACACACATAGTGAAGCAAAGTCAGGAAGAAAACAATTTCTTATAGACGCGAGTATTTCTTTTTTTTTCAAGATATATTTTTATACTCACATATACATTGCATGAAAACGAGTTGTATATATATATAGAGAGAGACACATAAAGAACAAAGAAGGTGAAACAATAGATTTGTTCACATGCACTCATCTTTTATACACACATGTATTCCGGAGAAATTCCTAGTTAATCTAGTCGATAAATACATAATATATATAAAATGAGGCCACTATCAAAGAGGCGATTCCATAAATTTTTAATATTTGTAACAAGAAATCTTTTTTTATGCGATGTGAAGTCGTGTTTTGTGTCACAAAGAGAAATACGTGCGTTACTAATACTAATGCATATATGGTACTAAAAATCAGAACTCCTATTTTGCGTAAAAGTTCTGCATAAAGATTCACAACTTGTATGCTACTAAAAATAAAAAATTTGCCATGCAAGTTGTGCCTAAGTTGAATGGAACAACGATTCTAATTTTCACAAACAAGTTCTGCTTAAAGATACACAACTTGTATGCTACTAAAAATCGAAAATTTGGCCCAGAAATTGTGCATAAAGATACACAACTTGTATGCTACTAAAAATCGAAAATTTGGCCCACAAGTTGTGCATAAAGATACACAACTTGAATGCTACTAAAAATCGAAAATTTGGCCCACAAGTTGTGCATAAAGAAACCTATAACTTGTATGGAACGATTCTATTTTTCACAAACAAGTTCTGCCTAAAGATACCCAATTTCTATGCTACTAAAAATCAAAAATTTAATGTTCCACAAGTTACCGATAAAGATGTAACCAAAAATCAAAAAAATCGCCTACAAGTACTGCGGAAAGATGCATTAATTCCATGCAACTGAAAAGGAAGAATACAGATCATGTTTTTATTAACAAAAAAAAAAAAAACAAAAGAACAAAAAAACAAAACGATGCGTCAAACAATGCAGATGTCAATTGAGAACAAGAGGATTATTAAGAGCGGATTTTCGAAAAGGAGACAAGTTCCAGACGCACATTTTTCTAAATACCGCGCACCTTTGTTAATGATGATACATCCTGGTTTTTTTTCTGCGCGCAAAATGAAAGTTTAAATTCTTTTTTATAGATTAAAAATTCCCCATCGTCAGCTATTAGAACTAAAGGATAATCCACGTTAATATTCGGCTGCATTCCTGCACTTTGATCCCATCTTTAATGATTTGCAAACATTACCATTTGAAAACGACGGAACATAATTAAAATTTACTGCTAATTACAAATTTTTAAAAAGTTAATAAGCAACCAGGTGAAAATGAGCTGAATAACAGTTATTTGCTGCAGAAGAATGCAAATATTTTCTACTGATTTTCTGTATTGCAACTTTTTTGTTTTTTTATCTCTAGAAAAAATTGTTTAATATCGAAACAATAAAAGTCAGAGGATAGTTATTGCCAAGTGTGCGGTTTTAGAACTTTTGCGCTTGTAAGAATTCTAGCATTCCTGTAATGTAGAAAGAAATCTTCATGAAGAAGAAGAAGCTATTGAGGCAAATTTCAGGATGTCATCTCTCTCTCTCTCTCTCTCTCTTTTTTTTCTCTTTTGGTTCGTGTGTGCACAATCTCGGTAGAAACTATCTAAAGCGTCAAATCGCGGACTTCGGAACGCAGAAGGCTAAAGAAAGGGAAGTCTTTGATCAGCAACTCGCGGGAAAAGTGTTCACCGTGTTCTCTCTCTCGTACAGTATAGTTGACTGATGCTCGATCGCGAACGACTGGTCTAGTATAGAGTTAGATATTCGTTAAGCGATGCGGCCTCGTCAAGCTGCTCGGGGAATTCATCAAATCGCACGTACCATTTGTATCGCTTTAACGAATCGCGAAACCAATTCAGCATTCATCGGTTATCATAATAGAGTAGTGATTGTTTATCGAATTTATTTTTCCAGGCGTTTGGGAATTTTCGTTGAGCTCATCTCGAGGAAATCGGGGGAATATTGCCGATCATCGAAAGAACATTGCCGATTATCAGAGGAACATTGCCAACCGTCGAAAGAACGTTGTCGATTAGTGGAGGAACATTGCCAACCGTCGAAAGAACGTTGTCGATTAGTGGAGGAACATTGCCAACCAACGAAAGAACGTTGTCGATTAGTGGACGAACATTGCCAACCATCGAAAGAACGTTGTCGATTAGTGGAGGAACATTGCCAACCGTCGAAAGAACGTTGTCAATTAGTTGACGAACATTGCCAACCATCGAAAAATCATTACCGGGAATTGGAGCAGCATTGCCGATCATTGGAACAACATTGCCGAGCATCGAACAAACTTTGTCGAGCATTGGAACCAGAGGTGAAAAAATATCGAGGATTGGACGAGCATTATAGAGACGAACATTGGGAAAAATCGGAACTTTGTGCACTAGGCGATACTTGGGGCATTCGACGGAGAACTTTTACGAAAATCAGAAACACTACGAAAGGCAAAAAAAGAATTACAAACAGATCGAAAATCGGCAAATCATCTTCGAGAATCAAGGGGGGTATTTACGAAAACTGAATAAAGAAAGCGATTTTTAAACGAAAAATTCCTGAAGAGGAGGAAACTAAACAGCAGATACGTGACAAGGAAGTAACTAACGGAAGAAGATGGATAAAATGGGAACAGGTAGGTGCTCACGCGCTTAATGTGCCGAAATGAATCGACAAAGAGCCTTTTGTATGCTCGCACACTCGACTCACGGGTCAAATATAAGAGTCAATTGATGGCTTTGGATGCGATTCTTGTACTCTTTTTAAAGTGACAATTATTCACGCGAGCACGAGGCTCTTTTTAAAAAGAAGGGGAAATGTGTTTCTCTTTCTTCTTCTCAATTGTAATTTTCCCTCTATATTTCCATTTTATTGGATGCATATATACAAATATTGTAATATATGAAAGTTGTGAACCAATCCAAGAACAAGCTGCAATTTATGCACTTGAGTTATGACATCAGTTTGATTAGATCTTATTGCTATTGAAATACACGTGTTTTCAGTTATACCGTGCATTATAAGTTTGACATCTTCACGGAAGTATGAAGTGATTACGTAATCGATTTGTACAGTTACTTCAGGTTCTGATGATTTTTATTCTAAAAAATGGGTGTTTAGAAGAAACATTTTCTGTTGCTGAGCAATTCTTTGGGTTTAATTTGATAATCATGGGGCGGGGAAAGAGAAAAGGGTGCTAAATTAGAGCTTTTTGAATCATTAATGATTTTTTCAGGCATACCCAAAATTAACTGATTCTGTACATGCTTGACAAAGTCATTAATGGTTTTTGAATTTTTCGCATTGTTTTGGCAATCTTTTTTGATCTTTGCTTTTAGGAACATTAGAACAATGTATATAGATAGTAGAAAATGAAAAATTATCGCCTTTTTCGAAAAGTTGGTGCTGTTTTTGGAATGGATTGAGAATGGCATCCAAAGGATGTTGGGATCAAAGTTTAATGGTATTTGTTTTAACATTCAGTTGTAAGATAAAAGTAATTTTTGCACGGTTTACATAAACGATTATCGACTTTTATAAACGGAACTCCATTTGGGATTAGGAAGAGATAAAAAACCTTTGTTAGAGGAATGAAAATTTTCACGATTGGTTTCAATTTTTATGCTCTCTGCAATATTCAACGAAAGTGGCTTTTATTATTTTTTCTGCCTTATCGCGCCTGTTCTGTGTGACAGTAAAACTTATGAGTCAACTTCTTAAGTTCATTGTGTACGTGCAACTTGGAAAAGAATACGAAAAGGAAAAGTAATTAACTAAATTCCAAAAAATGGTAAAAGTTTTTTTTTATCCTACGAGAATTATTACATTGACCCAAAGTGGAAATTAAATAACACTTGAATAATATTTAAATAATATTTAAATAATATTTGAATAAATAACATGAGGCCTTTAAAATTTGAGTAGGAAAGGAAAATAAATTTTCAAAGGATCTTTCCTTTGACAAAATTTAAATTTAATGTATTTAAAGTCATTTCATTATAAATTGTTTATTTTTTAATGAAATGATTTCTTTTTGGGACCGATTTTCTTAAACACAATAACAAAAGTGATGGAAAATAATTTTCGAAAAGGGAAAAAAAGGAACAAGGGTTTATTAAAAGTGTGTCTAATTTTAAAAGAAGAAGTTTCTTCCAATGCAGACTTGACTTAGTTTTCTTGCGAACATTTGTCCTTGAATTGGTAATCATTGAGATCAAGATTCCAAGGAAGGAAAATTATACGGGCTTGTGTGTGTGTTCTAAATACAATTATAACATTTACAATAACAAAAAAAAATCGGGGGAAAAAAATTGCTTTTTAAGGAAATAATGCGTTATTCATGGCAGTACCCTCAAAAATTATACTTTTGTGACTGTCACAATATTAAATTCTGACCTGCGGGAAAATTTAACGAACTATCCACATTCACAATATACGGGAACATTTATCTTCTTATTGTCAATTTCCCTTCATTTTGAAATGAACCATTAAATTTAAATTAAAAGAAAAAATTTTAATTCCCACAAATACTTTTGAATTGTTAAGCTGACTTTTTTGCTTTTAAATTAATGTTTACTTCTGGAGTAAATTAATTTTTTTCCACTATCAATAACTTTACAAATTTTCACAATATTTTTTTAAGATTAACAAGAAAAAGAAAACAAAAAATGAATGAAATTTTAAGAGAATAAATGTTTGAAAAAATGCAAAAAAAAAATGGAGAGAGGAATTAAACGATGTAATACTTGAGTCATCAAACGTCTGAGTTGCACAAGAAAAGAATTCATTTATATTTTTAGAAATGTCAGCGAATAGTTTCTTTATTTATAATTTCTTTTTTTGTTTACAGTTAACAGGGAGGTGTTTTAAAAAAAAAATTTTTATTGTTTACAGTTTGCAATATGAATTAAATTATTTTTTTAATAAATTATTTTGTTATCGGCACGCGACGACAAGGGAAAGAAGGATAAAAAGAAAAAGTCGTTATTCAATAAATAAAGTCACGTTTTCTTTGAAAAAAATAAAATTTTCTTTTTTAATTTTTTTATATTGTTTATGCCAGGAAATATACTCTCAGCGAGAACATTCAACCACAAAAATTAATAAATATTTATCTTTAGTGTTTCAAAATCCGCCAATAAAATGCGAATATTTACTCTCTTCGCGCATGTGGATATTTTAAATATTATATATTCAAAAAAAAAAAAAAAAAGAAAAGAAAATTATGATGATGATGAGAAATGTGAAATATTATTGCCGACATTTACTATTTTGCATATTTTGTTTTTATTATTTTCTCTGTAAATTAGTTTTTTAATAATAATAATAAAAATAACAATAAAAAAAAAATAATAACAATAAAAAAATAATAATGATAATAATAACAATAAAAAAATAATGATAATAATAACAATAAAAAAATAATGATAATAATAACAATAAAAAAATAATGATAATAAAAACAATAAAAAAATAATAATAATGACAATAATAACAATAAAAAAATAATAATAATGACAATAATAACTATAAATAATAATAATAATAATAATAATAATAATAATAATAATAATAATAATAATAAAACAAAAATAATAATAATAATAATATAATAATAAGAATAATAATATTAATATTAAATAAATTGATTAATTTAAAAATTATATAAATTTATATAATTTCGTTTGGTTATTAAAAAAATTTTTTCAAACACTTGTGACAACATTCGTTGTTGTATGTAGTTTACAATCATCGCATATTCGTCACTTTCCGTGATGACAAATATATCTTTAGTGTGTAGAATTTTTTTTTTTTTTTTTTTTTTTTTTTAAATAGAAAGAATGAAAAATTTCGAGCATTGCCCGAGAATAATGTCCCGTTTTTTTTCACGAGAAATATTATACAACCATTGAATATGAGAAGCATTCTTCTTTTATAACATTTTTTTTACAACTTTCATTCACAAAAGAATTTTTCACTTTTTTCTGTCTTCCTCTTCTTCTTCTTTTTTTTATTATTCTTTATACATTATGAGGGAAATTCATTTTTTATTTACACGAACAATTTTAATTTAAAAGAAAAGGAAAAAAATCAACACTTTTTTTTTACACAAAAGTTTCGAAAAAGTGAAACAGTTTATTAAAAAAAAAAAATTTTATTTGGTGAAAGTTTCTTTGACAAATAATTTTTTTTTTAAAGAAAGGACAGAAGTTTAATGAGAAAAAATGTCAGAATTTTCGTTTTAATTATTTAGTATAAATAAATTTTTAATTTAATAACTTTAAAAAAAGGAAAATTTATGAATGAGCAAATTTATAAATATAGGAATTTAAAAAAAAAGTTATTAATAAATAAATTTGTAAATAAACAAACTTATAAATAAATCAATTTATAAATGGACAAATTTAAAAAAAAATACATTTATAATTAAACTTTGTAAATAAACAAACTTATAAACAAATCAATTTATAATTATTATTACTATAAATAACTTTTAATTCAATAACTTTAACCAAAGGGAAATTTATAAATAAACAAATTTATAAATAAATGAATATAAAAAAATACTTGTTTATAAATAAATTTGTAAACAAACAAACTTATAAATAAATCAATTTATAATTATTTACTATAAATAACTGTTTAATTCAATAACTTTAAAAAAGGGAAATTTATAAATAAACAAATTTATAAATAAATAAATTTAAAAAAATACTTGTTTATAAATAAATTTGTAAATTAACAAACTTATAAATAAATAAATTTATATTAATTTACTATAAATAACTTTTTAATTCAATAACTTTAAAAAAGAGAAATTTATAAATACATGAATTTTAAAAAAAACTTATTCATAAATAAATTTGTAAATAAACAATAAACCTATAAATAGAACAATTTATAAATCGACAAATTTATAAAAAAATACATTTATAATTAAACTTTATAATTAAACAAACTTATAAATAAATAAATTTATAATTATTATTACTATAAATAACTTTTTAATTCAATAACTTTAACAAAAGGCAAATTTATAAATAAACCAATTTATAAATAAATGAATTTTAAAAAAATACTTGTTTATAAATAAATTTGTAAATAAACAAACTTATAAATAAATCAATTTATAAATCGACAAATTTATAAAAAAATACATTTATAATTAAACTTTATAATTAAACAAACTTATAAATAAATAAATTTATAATTATTATTACCATAAATAACTTTTTAATTCAATAACTTTAACAAAAGGCAAATTTATAAATAAACCAATTTATAAATAAATGAATTTTAAAAAAATACTTGTTTATAAATAAATTTGTAAATAAAAAAACTTATAAATAAATCAATTAATAATTATTTACTACAAATAACTTTTTTATTCAATAATTTAAAAAAAAGGGAAATTTATAAATAAACAAATTTATTAATGAACAAATTTATAAATAAATACATTTATAATTAAACTTTGTAAATAAACAAACTTATAAACAAATCAATTTATAAATAATCAAATTTATAAATAAATACATTTATAATTAAATTTTATAAATAAACAAACTTCTAAATAACTAAATTTATTAATAAACAAATTCATAAACAAATTTTGCAAATAAACAAAATTTATAAGTAAATAAATTAATGATTATAAAAATGGTACTAAATAAAAATATTTATTATTATTTTTAATTGTTTTAATTAATTGAATTAATTGAATTAATTGAATTAATTTAAATAATCTTTTTATGCAAATATTTATTTGAATAATAATAATTGAGTAATCGATTATTCAATATTTATTACTATCGTTTTTTTTTTTGCTTTATAAACATGAGTAGTTATTGCAAGAAAAAAAATCGCTACTTAAAAAAGAATAAATATATAATAAAAGAGACATAGATTGCTACTGATCCTTTTTTTTATGCGATTATTGTCCTTGATCGCTAATATAGTTGAAAGATAAAGATAATAAACGTGATTTTTGCATTGGCAGAGCGAGAAGTGTTCGTGAAAATAAAAGAAAAACAAAGTCATTCTCCAACACAGAGAGTATAATAGCAGATAGAAAATAATATAAAAAAAAAATTGTAGTCACGCTGTAAAAATCGCGATTGCTCAGTGCGATAGTGTCGATGTATTTTGCGCTATAATACATAAAGTGCGGTAAAGAAAACAATCAAGTAAATTACAATTCAATTATTTCGACTCATTAATTATTGAAATAGTCAAGTGCATTGTTAGCTTAACAAAATTATTTGTTTATTTAATTGTTAATTTTTGTAGCGAATTATCTGTTTGGTTAATTGTTTACTTACTGATTTTTTAGTTATTTATTTATTTACTAATTTATTTAGCGATTTATTTGGTTAATTAGTCATTTATTTAGTTAATTATTTATTTATTCATTCATTTAGTTAATTACGAATTTATTTAGTAAATTATTTATTTAGTCAATTACTAATTTTTTAGTAAATTGTTTATTTAGTTAATTACTAATTTTTTTAGTAAATTATTTATTTAGTTAATTACTAATTTATTTAGTTAATTATTAATTTATTTATTCATTTAGTTAATTACTAATTTATTTAGTCAATTATTTATTTAGTTAATTACTAATTTATTTAGTAAATTATTTATTTAGTTAATTACTAATTTATTTAGTAAATTATTTATTTAGCTAATTACTAATTTTTTTGTAAATTAATTATTTACTTAATTACTAATTTATTTAGTTAATTATTTATTAAATTATTAATATATTTAGTAAATTATTTCTCCAATTAATATTTTATTTAGTTGATTATTCATTCATTTACGAATTTATTCAGTTAATTGTTTATTTAGTTTTTTGTTTGTTAAATTACTTATTTATTTAGTAATTTATTTCTCTAATTACTAACTTCTTTACTTCATTATATTTATTTCTTACTAATTTATTTAGTGATTTATTTGTTTAATTACAAATTTGTTTGTTAATTATTTTTTTAATTACTAATTTATTTAGCTTATTTATTTAATTACTTATCAATTTAGTTAACTAATTATTTAATTACTGATTTTTTTAGTAATTTATTTCTCAAAATACTAATTTCTTTACTTCATTATATTTATTTGTTGCTAATTTATTTAATGGATTATTTTTGTAATTACTAATTTATTTATTTACTAACTTATTTAGTGAATCACTTACTTAATTACTAAATTTTTTAGTAATTTACTTTTTTAATTACTAACTTTTTTAGTGATTTAATTACTAACTTTTTTAGTGATTTAATTACTAACTTTTTTAGTAATTTAATTACTAACTTTTTTAGTAACTTACTTATTTAATTACTAACTTATTTAGTAATTTACTTATTTAATTATTAATTTATTTATTTAATTATTTTTGTAATTACTAACTTATTTAGTTAATTATTCCTCTAATTAATATTTTATTTGGTTGATTATTTATTCAATTACAAATTTATTTAGTTAATTATTTATTTAATAACTAATCTATTTAGTTAATTATTTCTCCAATTATACTAATTTATTGTGTTGACTATTTATTTAGTTAATTATTTATTTTTTCTACTTAATTTCGAATTTATTTAGCTATTTGTTCGTTTTTTTATTCAATTACCAATTTATTTACTCAATTGTTTTTTCAATTATTTTTTTCCTTCTCTCAATTACTAATTTTTTCCATTGTTTAATTACTACAATATCGCAGTGATTTACTTATTTAATTTCCAATTTACTCAGTTAATTTTTTTTTACTTTCATAATTGTTTCTTTATTTATTTAAAGAAACTAATTAATTTATGAAAAAAAATTGAAAAAAAATTAATTTATGAAAAAAATTCGAAAAAAAAATTAATTTATGAAAAAAATTCGAAAAATGTTTCTAAAGAAAAATGTTGTAATTAAAAATGTACATTAATATTGTTCCAAGAAAAGCGGGAACTAATTTTTCCCAACGGTAAAAATATACAGGGAAATCGAAGGAAAAATTGAAAAACAATTTTTTTAACACACATTTTTGAAAAAATATACAATTATTTATAGTTGGGAATTGATTGTGTGTAGAATTTTTTTTCCCTCCCGCAAAGTGATGTTAATTGTATATTTCAGTTCAGTAAATAAAAAGTTTACTTTTTTCGCTAATATATATATGTACTTTGTAACAAAACACTTTTTAAGTGCAACATTTTTCTCGCGACGTTTAATGTTTATACTCCTAGGATTATGTGAAGGTCATTTAAAACGCATGTTCATCTCAGTTTTATTCATATTAACCGATTATATAAAATAATCATCATTCATGTCACGGTCGCAAATATATATATTTTTTTGTTCACGAGATAAACGCATTTTCTTTTATATCAATTAATAATAATAATAATTAATTTTCCGTTTTTGTTACATTAAACATTTTTTCTCTCTCTGTTTCTCTTACTTTATTTTTCTTTTCTTTTTTTTCGGTAATTTTTAATAATAATAACAAAAATTATTATTTAGGGAAATAAATTTTTTTCCTACCGTCTCTCGCTTTATTTATTTATTTTTTTTGTTAATTTATAATAAAAATAATAATAAATATTATTTATTTAATAATATAATTTTTTCTCTAATTTCTCTTTTTATTTTTTTGTTAATTTATAATAAGTTATTATATAATTATTTAAAAGTTAATTTACAATAACAGTAATAATAATAATTATTATTTATTTAATAAATTAATTTTTTTCTATACTCTCTCCCTTTATTTTTTTGTTAATTTATAATAAATTATTATATAATTATTTAAAAGTTAATTTATAATAACAATAATAATAATAATTATTTATTTAATAAATTAATTTTTTTCTATACTCTCTCCCTTTATTTTTTGTTAATTTATAAAAAATTATTATATAATTATTTAAAAGTTAATTTATAATAAATTACTATATAATTATTTAAAAGTTAATTTATAATAAATTAATTATTATTTATAAGTATTTATTATAGTTAATTTATATTTTATAATAATAAAAATTATAAAAATTTATTTCTCTATTTAATAATAAATAGTAAATTAAACACAAATTTTTTTTTTATTTTTAAATTATAGTGTTCTTTTTTAAGAAGGGAAAGGGGATTTTTTTGCCATATACTGAAATCTATATTGGATAAGACATTAGGCATATAGCGTAGGAGCGTTTGGAAGAAGTTGACATCAAGCGCATTTCGCAAGTCTCTTTATATTTTTAACCTTTAGTCATCAAAGCAGAGAGACTAATAAAAATTAAAAGCAATTTTATTTAGATGAAGATTTTACTCGTTATAATAAACGAAACTTTTTCACTCTCATTAATTGTATATTTAGATTTTTATTTTAGTTTTTTTGCAATTTTAATTTTTATTATATAATGAAAAAGCAATTTCAAGCGCTCGTTGAATAATTTAAATCCGTTGATACTAAATAAATAGAAAAAGTAAATAAATAAATGAATAAATAACGCAATAAATTAATAAATAAACAAATAAAGAAATAAGTAAGAAAATACATAAATAAATAAATAAGAAATTAAATAAATGAATAAATAAATAAGTAAATAAATACATTAATTAATTAAATAAGTAAATAAATAAATAAATAAATAACGCAATAAATTAATAAATACATAAATAAATTAATAAATACATAAATAAATAAATAAAAAATTTAATAAACGAATAAATTAATTAAATAAGTAAATAAATTAATAACAAATGAAAGTTTTTTTTTTCTTTCTTAACAAATGAAGAAATAAATAAATACATAAATAAATAAATAAAAAATTTAATAAACGAATAAATTAATTAAATAAGTAAATAAATTAATAAATAAACAAATGAAGAAATAATTAAGTAAATAATTAAATAAATAAATCATTAAAAAATTAAATAAATGAATAAATAAATAAATTGAATAAGTAAATGAATTAATTAGACAAATGAATGAATTAATTAATTAATATTTTTTTCTTAGTGTAAATATTATTTTTTATTCTTCTGCGGATCTTTTTTTCAAATCTCGGGTCTTCTTTCTTCTATTATTGCATTTTTTTTTAATTATACCTGTGCGCGATATTAGTAAAATACATGCACATATAGGCAATTATGTAAGTTAACTTTGAAAAATATTTAGTAGGTGTTGCCAATTATAGAAAATTGCATTACATCATCAATAAAAATCGTTCCATCCACACAAAGTGTAAAATATAAAGGTGTGTCTATAACAAAGCGATTACTAATAATATACACTCTCATTATTTTACTCCAGGTTGTCATAAAATTTTTCAAAGTCGTGATATTCAAATTTAGAATATTTTCGACCACTCCAGACGCACATTTATACATTTTATTTTATTTTCATTTATTGTTACATTTTATTCTTTTCATTATTGTTACATTTTATTATTTTCATTATTTTTACATTTTATTCTTTTCATTATTGTTACATTTTATTATTTTCATTATTTTTACATTTTATTTTCATTATTTTTACATTCTATTTTCATTATTTTCACATTTTATTTTCATTATTTCTACATTTTATTTTCATTATTTTTACATTTTTAGTTATATGTATTTTATTTTTTTTTATACAAATTACTTCTCTCGAAAGAAAAATTATTCTCCGAATTTTTAACAAGCGAGCATAGAAAATTATTATTGGAGAAAATTGTGGTTTTATTTCTCCACTTGAGAACGCCAAGGTCATCGCCAGGTGGCGAGGGAAATTCCAAGAAGCGACTGAACTGACATTTAGCGGTGACCTTGACGTTCGCAGGTGGAGACCTGCGTCTCGATGTTTTTATATTGAATCTCAGGATTTTCGGGTGTTTTTCGTCAATATTTTGGCAGTTTAATTATTTATTTATATTTTTATTATTATTTATATTTTCATTATTTATATTTTCATTATTTATATTTTTATTATTTATTACTTATTTTTTTATGTTTATTTAAACCATTTTAAGTTTTTTAAGGTTTTAATTAATTCGTTTACTAAGTAAATTGAATTAACGGTTCTTAATTCAAAGTAAAATATAATTTAAAGGGAAAAAAATATTATATTATATTAAAAAAATATATTATTATAATATTCTTTTAAAAAATATATTAGCAAATAAATACATATTTTGCTTCGTGCTTTATTTGTCGTTTTCGGGCTTCCGGGATACATATTTGTATGTGAATCATGTTATATTGCTTCAGTATTTATATATATATTATTGAATATATATTCGTTGCTGTATACATATATATATATATAATATATATATATATATATATATATATATATATATATATATATATATATATATATATATATATATAATATATATTGTGAATAGTCAATTGCTGAGTGCATTTATAGTTTGTTAATGCATGACACGCATGCCACGGCACGTGAGTGTACTAATGCAAAACAAAACAGTGCATTGTTACATGTTACATATTTCTTTACCCATTTCTATACAGCACTCTCTTTATTATATATTTCCAACTGCATTACTAATTTTCCATATTGTCCCTTCTGCTTCGTCATTTACAATTTCATGTAGCAAAAAGATTAAAATAATTTATTGCATTTTTCAATGATATACGAAAAAAAAATAATTTACTACATTTATAACCAAATTATTTTCAAGAAATTAACTGCAAAAAGGCCAAAAGGAATAATTATAATAATTGTCTAAAAAAATAGTCAATTGAAAAATTAAAATTGGAAATTAAAATTAAAAACGAAAACTGACAAATAAAATTAAAATTAAAAATTAAATTAAAAACTAAAATTAAAAATTAAATTTAAAACTAAAATTAAAAATTAAATTTAAAATTGGAAATTAAAATTACAATTAAAAATTAAAATTGTAAATTAAAATTAAAAATTATAAAATAAATTAAAATTGAAAATTAAAATTGAAAATTAAAATTGAAAACTAAAATTGAAAACTAAAATTGAAAATTGAAAACTAAACTTAAAAATTAAAATTAAACTTAAAAATGAAAATGAAAATTAAAATCACAATTGAAAATTAAAATTGAAAACTGAAAATTAAAATTAAAAACTAAATTTGAAAATAGAAAATTAAAATTAAAAACTAAATTTGAAAATTAAAATTGAAAATTAAAGTTAAAAATTAAAAATTAAAAATTAAAAATTAAAAATTAAAAATTAAAAATTAAAAATTAAAAATTAAAATTAAAATTGAAAATTAAAATTAAAAACTAAATTTGAAAATAGAAAATTAAAATTAAAAACTAAATTTGAAAATTAAAATTGAAAATTAAAGTTAAAAATTAAAAATTAAAATTAAAATTACAATTAAAAATTAAAATTGTAAATTAAAATTAAAAATTGAAAAATAAATTAAAATTGAAAATTAAAATTGAAAATTGAAAACTAAATTTGAAAATTAAAATTAAACTTAAAAATTAAAATCACAATGGAAAATTAAAATTGGAAACTGAAAATTAAAATTAAAATCTAAATTTGAAAATAGAAAATTAAAATTAAAAACTGAATTTGAAAATTGAAATTGAAAATTAAAGTTAAAAATTCAAAATTAAATTTTTAAATAAAAAACTGAAAATAAAAATAAAAAATTCAAGTTAAAAATAAAAAAAAATAAAAAAAATAAAAAAAAAAATAATATAAAATAAAAATTAAATTTTTTGGGTAGTAATTACAAATATTTAACGAGTTTTGTGATAGAAATTTTGTAGAATCTATAATTTTCTTGTTTAATTATTAAAAACAATGAATATAAAAACGAATTTTAGGGCAAAAAAAATTTCCAGAAACTAATTAATATTATATAAAAACAGCCAAAAGCAGCGCGTGAATGAAAAACAAAAACAACATTTTGATTCTTTTACGAGACGAGAAAAGTAATTATTGTCTATTATTTTATACAAAAATAATGAACTGACTTAAAATAACAGACAATCTTCACCATTTTTTTTTCTCTCTCCTCAAAACGTTATTTAATTTATTAAAGAAATTATATATTTCATCACTATATAATTAAAATTTGATTATTAAACTTTCTCGCTGGTTTCTTTTAATTTTTTTTTTATTCTCACTCGCATAATAACTTTCTTTGTAAATTAATTTTCCTAATTCAATTCCATCCTTGTCGTCTACAGCTTATTAATCGAGTAATAATATTTCAAACTTTTGTGATGCAACGAAAATTACAACAAATTTTTTTTTCCTAATTCGAATGAGTATTTTTTTTTTAATTAAATTTTTCAGTTTAATTTTTAGCAATTTTTTTTATCAATTATTATTAAAAACTAGAAGTTATTAAAAAACAAAAAATTGGTAATTAAAAATAAAAATAATAAAATTAATGAATTAATTAAAAAATTTTTAATTATTTAAATTAATTAATTTTATTTTTTTAATTTTATTTTTTTATTAGTTATTAAAAACTAAAATGAAAGCTAATAAAATAAATGAATTATTATTTATTGTTATTGTATTAAAAATTTCCTTCTTAATAATTATCAAAGAATTTTTATTAATTAAATTATTTTTCACAAATCTACAATTTTTTTTTAATACGCGTTTTAATTGTTATTAAATTATTATAATAATTAAATAAATAATTAAATTGTTATATTATTGTATTTTAATTATTATTAATTATTATTAATTGTTATTATTTTTATTATTATTATTATTATTATTATTATTATTATTATTATTATTATTATTATTATTATTATTATTAGTAGTAGTAGTAGTAGTAGTAGTAGTAAATATTTTAATTATCATTGATAAATAAAGTAATTAAAATAAAAAATAATAAAGTTACAAAAAAAACTTTAAAAAAAATTGTTTTTAATAATAAAGTTATTTAATAATATTTTATTGGAGAAGAAAAAAAAATATTCAACAAAAATGATTTTTTCAAAAATAAAATTAAAAAAATCTTTTTTTTCCTTTTCTTTTGTTGACTTATAACGAAAGATAATTCGTCCAACTTATCGGCAAAGGTTATTAGCCCTTAAAACTTCTTATCAAAATATTAAGATTACATTTTCATTTTCTTATCTTTTATATTTTCCCTTTTAATAAGATGCGAGATTATTGCCTCGAAAGTGTCGGTTTTTACTCTAAAAATAATATTCTTTTCGTCTTTAATATTGGAATATTTTTTTTTAAAAAAATGTGACTTTTAAAATTGGTTTATATTATTATTTTCCTCGTTATTTTTACTATTTTTCAATTTTTTACATACTTTTTTCTATTTTTACTATTTTTCAATTTTTTACAAACTTTTTTCTATTTTTGCTATTTAATTTTTTTTATACTTTTGTCTATTTTTGCTTTTTAATTTTTTAATACTTTTTTCTATTTTTTTTTGTATATTTTTTAAATACTTTTTTCTATTTTTGCTTCTATATTTTTTTTAATACTTTTTCCTATTTACGTTTTTATTTTTTTTTTTTTATAAAAATAATAGTAATATTAAATATATTTTTTTAATACCTTTTTCTATTATTGTTTTTATTTTTTTTATGAAAATAATAGTAATAATAATAAAAATATTAATAATAATAATATTAATAATAATAATAATATCAATAATAGTAATAATAATAATAATAATATCAAAAATAATAGTAATAATAATAATAATAATAATAATAATAATAATTATTATTATTATTATTATTATTATAACAAAATTAATATAATTATAATTATAACAAATTTAATATAATTATAAAGTATTAAATTATTTTTATTTCGTATTTTTTTATCTACTTTTTATAAGTAAAAAATGGCAATATTAGGTAATAATTAAAATAAAATAATTAATTATCGAATTTAGAACAAAAGCACAGACGAATATTGATTTTCAAATATTATTGCATTAATATTAATTAAGGCACAGTCAGGGGCACTTGAAGGAGACGACCTTATACTATGCAACCCTCCATGCACTGCTGACTATTACCCTTTTGACATTTGTGTAAACAATGTTGCATATCCTGCGCGCATAATATGAAAGAACCCCAAACTTTCTCAATATTGACTTTTAATTATTGTCTCCGAAAAAATTTTTGTGTCGAGTCGTGTCACTTTTTTTTTCTTCCCCCTCGCCCTGGAACGCAACTAAAATTAACCCAAAGGGGAGAAAAAAAAGCACACGTTTTATTTTCTTTTTCCTTCAATAGATATATATATATACATTCAAGTGTGTGATTGAAAAAAATACCTTCTAGCCCGGGCAACACGGTCCAGCAATTTACGGCCCTGGTTCTCTTCAACGTAGTGGTGCGCGAGCGAGGGAGCGAGCGAGAGAGAGAAATCTATTTTCCTGCGCGCGTATTTAAATTCTAATGCAAGCAAGTGAGAGGGCAATGAAGGAACCTGACATAGTGACACAAGAGTTTGTCCAAGGCGCCGCGAGGCGAGCTCAACTCGCTAAGCAGCCAGCACTCTAGTAGTCGTCAGTGAGACGCGGCACTCCGCAAATGCGAGTGAGTGTGTCGCCCCCCGATCGTTCGTACGTTCTTCTCATCATCAATTTTCATTTCCCTTAAAAAAAAAGAAGAAGAAGAAGAAAAGAAAAAAAAACCATTCATCATTCCCCAGAGTATATATTATTCCCTCCCCCCTCCTGCAAAAAGTTTTTTATTTCAAAATAACATTTTTTGTTTTAAAACTAGGAACGTACCAACAAAAACATACACTCACTGTACACACGTCACGATTTACTTCTTTTCCTTTTTTTCCATTCTTCCTCTTTTTAAAAAAGAAAAAATCGTCATTATCATCAAAAAAAAAAAAAAAATAGTGGTGAAATTTATTGATATTGTGCGTGGACAAGATCAAAATCTATCAAAATTGTGCGGAATTATTTGTGTGTCGTTTAAACAAAACCAAGGGAACAAATCGTCTGCTCCCGACCCGTCGAGGGACGTCCGTCGTGTCTGTCTGTCTTGTGTTTCAGTCTGCGCGAAACAACAACCTCGTCAAGATGGCCGCCGACTCGGGAATGGAAACGTGTCCCTCCCCAGAGATCGCGGACTCCAGGAAACGTCCACTAGACTGCGATGTCGAGAATGGCGCGACGAAGAGGTCCCACTACGGTTCAGGTAAATACCCAAAGTGAAAAAATGGCAAAACATAACCTCTAAATTGTGTATATTTCACAACTTGTGAAAGGAAGAGAGAGAGAGAGGGGTGTATAAGCCTCGAGCAAACCAGAAGGCGAAACAGATATATTGGAAAAGAGTTTTATTCGACGTTTTTCTAATATGTTTGCGTATATTTAAAGAGAAAAAAAAGGAGAAAATTTGTTTCGCAAAAAAATTGATGTGTTAAATTTGTTAGTGTGTTCGTAATTGTGAATCTGAAGGCGGATCGCGGCCTTCAAGGAAGTTTAGTGCGACGTGAAATTGACGTGTTATGTCACTCGCACACGCCTTCGAAGTGAAGCAATGACATTCGCTCTCTAGCTCGTCCGACTATTTAATTCAATGTTTTTCTACACCTGAGCTTTCGATTTTTTTTCCCTCCCTTTATGCAAGTGTGAGTTTTTCGCGACTATTTTTAGCTCACCGATCATTCGTGTCTTGTGTGTCTGCTCCAATTTCACTGTTGTGTGTTTTTTTCTCTCTCTCTCTCTCTATTCCCTGCGATAATCTCTTTTTCGGAGTGTAAAAAATTTTTTTTTGTCACTTGCTGTGCTTGCTGTTGAAAAAAATTCGGTGTATAAAAATAAAAAAGAAAATTTTTCTCGAAATTTAAATTTTAAAGCCGAAAACTTTTTTTCGATTAACGGTGCATTTGAATTTAAATACATTGGAGAGGTGTTTCTAAACCTTTTTTTTAAAATTCGAAAGTGAGTATCGTAATTTATCACAACGGGGAAAATTAATTCTTTTGAAATGCCTCGGGAAGTTGGGGGGAGAAAATTTGACCTACATAATATTAAAACCTTGTTTAAATTCACTTTTCCCCCTCGTCGAACACCTACACAATTAAACAATTTCTTTTCAATCTTTGGGGAATTTCATTCTTGGAATTGGGGAATACTTTTTTTGAATATGTTAATAAAGTGTATGTGCCACGTCGCATCCTAACACCTGTTTGTTTTGAATTTGACGTTTCTCTATGTGTGGGCGTTTCGTCTCTTTATAATGGAGTCTATAGTTTCTGGTACATATGACTCTGCAAAATTTCATCTTCCTGGAGTAACTTCTCTCTCTCTCGGGTCAGGAACTAACACTCCTGACCCGAGAGAGAGAGAAAATTTTTCTTCCGGGCCAGTGAAAAATCGTTTCTCGGTCGGTGAACTCAATTTCCTCTTGAGTGGTAGATTTTTTTTCTTTGTACATAATAGGAAATTATCTTTTTTCAGGAAAGTATTTATTTTGTCTAAAAAGGGAAAAATATTGATCGAAGCAAAAAAGTTCTTTTCGTTTAGAGACAAAAAAGACGCTTTTTGTAATTTAAATACTTTTCAGGGAATTATTCCATCAGTGAGAAAATTATCGTATATTTCTCGAAGGCAAAAAAAGATGGCGGTGGTGTCAAAACGAAAATTAATTTCTTTTGACAGAAAACTATTTCAATTTTCCCCCCAGTCGCCACTCGGGGAAAATTCTCATCTTGTTTTCACCAAATTTATAAATATAAAACAAATATTATTCACGTTGTGTATTATTTTAATTTTCTCCATTGCGGTGAAAAAAGAAATTGAATTTCTCGCGGTAAATTTTTTTCCCCCTTGTGTTTACAAAAAAAAACTATTTAGTAATTAAATTTTTCATTTTTTTTTTCTATCTAGTAATTAAATAGTTCATGTTTTTTTCTATCTAGTGTGAAAAATTTTTCCCTTTTTTTACGAAAAAGATTTGTAAAATATTTATTAGAATTTACGGTTAGAAAAGAATATATTTTTTTTCAAAGACAATTACAATATTGAATAGAGGGAATGCAGGGGGGAGGGAGGGGGGAATAGAGTAATATTTAGGTGAATATCTGTGTGTGTGGGATGAGAGGGAGAGGTGGTAATGGTGCAGTAGCGTATATTCCCAGGATCCTCGGGGATATATTCTCGAAGCCTGGGAGAGAGAAAAGGGTTGACCTGGACTCTAGGATATGGCGCATTGGTATCAAGTCGTTGGGCACCGTTGCAAGCGAGGTCGCGGGTCAAGGTCGAAACGACTCAGTACACGACACGCACGGGCTTCCATCTGTCAAACAGCTGTTTGTATTTAACGACACGACACGACACCTTTTGCGCTGCTTGCCAACTGCTAATTTGTCATTGAAATTTTTCTCAAGAGAAAAAAAAAAAGATTCTCTTGCGTGCACTTGCGACGCGCGTCAAGTGCTTACTTATTAATATTATAATTCCCCTAATTTTCTCCTCTTTAGAATTTTTTTAATACCTAAAATAAATTAAAATAGATACATCTTCATACTTTTCCCCCTTTTCCTCGATATATTGGCGGAATCGATCAAACATTTTTAGGTTAAGAAATATCGTTTCCCTTCTTTCCCCCCGGCCACCATTTCTCAATTACAATTTTAAAGAATTGTGTTTTAACGGTTTTAACCTTTTATTTCAATATATTTAACAGTATAATTTTATTTTAAAAAGTAATTTTTTATAAAACAAATACGATGGGGAAATTAATTACGAATTTGAAATTATTTTACGCGTGAGGGAAAAAATTGACCGACAAGCGACACGATCGTGATTTATAGGTTATGTTAAACTGTCATCGTCGCATATAGTGATCGTGGGGAATGTTTTATTCTTTCGTTTTTTCCGTTAATTCTCGTAAATCGACCATCTGGGAATAATAAAATGGAATAAATTTCAAGCTATGTTTGAAAATGTATGGAGTGAATTAGAAAAAAAAAAGAAGAAGGAGCGAAATAGACACATGTGTAACTGATAGTGAACTTGACTTGATTCGTTTCAGGTTTCTTATCATCGTGTGTCGTGATTAACAAAAATCTCCGGTTTCACTTGTTTTGATTTACAATATATTTATATATAAATAACAGCGGGCATTTTGTAGATAATATAATTCGTTCCGATATTATAATTTTAGGGATTTCGAGATAAAAATTAGAAAAATGAGGGAAATTTGGTTCTTTTTTTGGGGGGGGGGAGAAAAGAAATATTTCGAAAGTTGTAATTTAATGTATATAGAAAACATTTTAAACGTGTATTAATGTAATGAGATTTACGTTGTTAGCGTTGGATGTTATCTATTACCATTAGTGATGAGATTATTCATTTTTAATGTTGTGTAACCTCGGAGTCTAGACTTTTGACGGAAAATAACACATATCGCTTTGCCTCTTCAGTTTCTTCGGGTTTTATATTCAATATTTTACGTTCAATATTTTCGTATTTTATGGTTTTTTTTTAACTTCGTCTATATTCGCGATTTTCTCTTTTACTGCAGAGTTTGGGAGTTTTGTTTATTTTAATTATTTTTTTTACCTTTGCCTTTATTATTTACAATCTTATTTATTATTTATTTTCTTTACCTTTGCCTTTATTATTTACTTTTTTATTTATTATTTCTATTTTTTCTGTTTCTGTATTTTTTCCACTTGTTTTTGCATTTTTTAGTTTATTTTTTTGTTCTTAATTATTATTATTTTATCCGAATGTGTCGTTTTTATTGAGAATTAAATTATTCTCGGACGTTAAAAATTTGACTACAAATAATTTATACTTTTTAATTAATATTTCTTGTTTTCTATTTTTACATTTATTATTCTTTTCTTTTTCACTTTTGTTATTTATTATTTTTTCTATTTTTGCATTTATTCTTTCTTATTATTTTATTTAGTTATTTATTTATTTACTTATTCACAATAATAATTTTCGATTATTATTTTTTATTTCGTACTTTTATTTTTATTATTACTTTTATTATTTTTTTATTATTACTTTTATTATTTTTTTATTATTATTTTTATTATTGTTTGTGTTATTATTATTCTTTTTTTATTCGATGACAGTGTTTACTGTCATTTTTATTCGATTACTATTATTAAATATTATTCCTTGATGAGAAAATTTTCGTTTTGTTTTGAAGGAGGTCGAATATTAATTTTCGAAAAATTTATTATCCGCTTTTTATAGAAATTTCGCAAAATTTTGTCCTATTTTTGGATTCAATATCATGCCACAAAGTTATTTCGCCATCATGATCATCATCATCATCATCATTGCATCTTAGTAAAAACAGTAAATTTTCCTTGGCGTTTGTAAAATAAAGTGAAACAATTTTGAAAATGAAATCAATAATTTTCCGAAATCCTCGCAAGTGTTTAGATGATTTTTGCGAGAGAAAACATTTTTCAAAATAAATTTACATGCGCTCTAAATTGTAATTTATATTCGCGCGAAAAGAAAACAAAAACAATATTTTGTTTGGGTTTTTTTTTATTTTAATTTTTTTTCAAATGAAAAAAGAAAAATTTATGTAAAAATGAAATAAAGAAGTAATGTTATGAAAAAATTAAGTAAAAAATATAAACTTACGACGAAATTAATTTATTAATTTACATGGAATAAAATTGAAAGAAAAATTCGTATAAAAGATTTTGTGAGCTCTTTATAATTATAAATAAATAAATAGAAAGATGAAAAAGGGGGAGAAAAGAAAAAGTAAAATGCGAGAGTGGAGAATTTGAGTTGTAGAAAAATATTTCACACGCTTTTTATAAAATTTGTATTAAATTTTATAATTATCGTTTAGTCAGTTTTCAAGGATCATTAAATAAGTTTCTTAATTTTAATTAGATGAGAAAATGAGCGCCTCTCGTCGTTTAAAATAAATTTGAAGAACACTTAAGAAAAAATGAAAATGTGATTTTCTGTTGTAATTTTAATTATTTTTTAACTATACCTTAGAAAGGTTTTTTTTTGAGTACATATTTTACTTGAATAAATAGAAGAGGGAGAGAAGATGTGATTGCTGATAAATAAGGAGAAGCGGATATTATGACAATAATTATTAGTAGCATCATTTTCGTTTTACACGTGCAAAACTGTAAATGCATTCCAGGTCAAATTGCGCAATCATTTGATATGTAAACACGCCTTCTATTGATTCCGAAACGTTTCTATCAGTTTTGTAAGTGGAGAGCTCTCTCTCTCTTTCTCTCACTCACTTAGAGAGACAGAAAGAGAAAGATTTCAACAGAGCTGTAGAAATTCTTTCTAATGATGCACACTGAGTGATTATTGATTAGCTAATTAGTCAATTTTCGGCATCGAACGACTCAAAAATGAATTATTAGAAACTGTTTTCGAAAAATATTCACGGAGAGTAGAAAAAGGGAATTTGGAAATTTTTACTTTATTTCTTTTTCTTATTTTTTATTTTTTTAGACGAAAAAAAAATAAATGATTAGGGATTTTTATTTTATTCCTTTTTTTTATTATGTATTTTTTAGACGAAAAAATAAATAGGAATTTTTATTTTATTCCTTTTCCTTTTTTCTATTTTTCATTTCTTTAGACGAAAAAAAAATTCGGAATTTTTATTTTGTATTTTTTTAGACGAAAAAAATATATAATTAGAAATTTTTATTTTATTCTTTTTCCTTTTTTCTATTTTGTAATTTTTAGACGAAAAAAAAATAATTAGGAATTTCTATTTTATTCCTTTTTTCTATTTTGTATTTTTTTGTAGACGAAAAAAAAATTAGGAATTTCTTTTTTATTCCTTTTTTCTATTTTGTATTTTTTTAGACGAAAAAAATAAATAATTAGGAATTTTTATTATTGCCTTTTCCTTTTTTCTATTTTTTTAGACGAAAACAATAAATAATTAGGAATCTTTATTCTATTCTTTTTCTTTTTTTTCTATTTTGTATTTTTTAGACGAAAAAAATAAATAGGAATTTTTATTTTATTCCTTTTTTTTATTATGTATTTTTTAGACGAAAAAATAAATAGGAATTTTTATTTTATTCCTTTTCCTTTTTTCTATTTTTTATTTTTTCAGACGAAAAAAATAAATAAGAATTTTTATTTTATCCCTTTTCCTTTTTTCTATTTTTCATTTCTTTAGACGAAAAAAATAAATAGGAATTTTTATTTTATTCCTTTTTTCTATTTTTTATTTTTTTTTTTAGAAGAAAGAAATAAATAGGAATAAATAATTTTCTACAAGTATCCAATTTTATGTCTCGATTACATTATTATTATTCTTGTTTTTTTATTTTTTTGTTATTCACGTTTTTTTTTTTTGTTTTGCGAATAGTAAAAGTGATTTTATTTTTGAAATTGCCGCATAAAAGTTGTTTTTCTCCCTCGTTTTTTTTTTTTTTTTTAATAACTTTGGAAAAAAAATTATTTCTTGCAATTTGAACGCAGGAATCTAATTTGACGTTTTATTAGCATAATACCATCGAGCACGAATAATGAAAAGGTTATAGAAATAAAATTCAGATTTAATCGTACGTTGAAAATTCGTAATTGACGTAATTTAAACGTGGAATTATTTGATTCTCTCAAAAGATCGTTTCACATTATATTGAAAACTAGAAGTATTTTTTTTATTATGTAATCAATAAGTTTTTATCATTTTTGTTCATTTTCTTGAAAAATTCAATTTTTGTGCCGTATTTTTTTATTTTAATAAATAATTATATTAATAATAATTATATTAATAATAGTAATTATATTAATAATAATAATAATAATAATAATAATAATAATAATTTATTATATTAAATTATTTAGTAAAATTTTATTAAATAACTGTGGAAGAGTTTATTAAATTATTAAATTATTTTATTTATCCAAAATTTTGTTTTGTCGGGAAATAATTATATTTCCTCAAAATTCTGTTTTTGAATAGTTTTCCTGAAAGTACATACAATCTGGAAAAGTGGAAAAAATTCCAAGAATATAAACTTGCCTTGGAAATTATTTTCCTTTTTTTGCTGCTGGAAATATTGTTACGAATTTTGTCATTTCATTTCAAGAGCTAAAGTAATATTTTACAACACGAATATTATTTTTCTTCTTGATTAAAAAATATTAAATTGTTGAAAAAGGGAATGATTGGGGAAATTTTGTAATTTCAATTCTTATTAGAAGAGAAAGAGTAATTTTTTGTTTTGATAAATTTCAAGGAAATAAATTTATTTATTTTATTTATTTGAAATTCTTTAATTTAAATATTTATTAACGATTTTAAAATTTGTTTTTCTCGTTTACAGGAGGAGATGGCACATATCACCTCAAAGTTCTGGTTCCGGGGGTGGCGGCTGGAGCCATCATTGGAAAAGGAGGAGAAACTATTGCTCAATTACAAAAGGATACGGGGGCTAGAGTCAAGATGTCGAAATCTCACGACTTTTATCCTGGTAATTCTTTATTTTTTTCCTCTTTTTCTCGGCATTTTTCTCCTTTTCCCTGTTTTTTTATTTTTCTCGCTCTTATTTGTCTTTTTTCCTTTCTATTTATTTTCTTATTTTCCCCCATTTTTTTCTATTTTTCTCCTTTTTTCCCTTCTTTTTATTTTCTCGTTTTCCTTTTTTTATTTTTACTTTTTTTATCTTTCTTTTTACTTTTCTCGTCTTCCTTTTTTTATTTCTGTCCTTTTGCATCCTTCGTTTTATTTTTCTCGTTTTCCTTTTTTTTATTTCTGTCCTTTTGCATCCTTCCTTTTATTTCTGTCCTTTTCCATTCTTCTTTTTATTTTTCTCGTTTTCCTTTTTTTATTCTCGTCCTTTTCCATCCTTCCTTTTATTTTTCTCGTTTTCCTGTTTTTATTCTTGTCCTTTTCCTCCCCTCTCTTTTTTCCTCTCGACTATCACTTGTCACATTTATAATCTTCATTATCTGATTGCGTAAGGATAATTAAAATGTCTTTCAACAGTGATACGTAATTATCAATTAAAATTAACTTATTCTTTAATCAAATAATTTCGTTATGTAATTTCGCAACGTTTTTTCTTTATTTCCAAATTTTTCTAATAAGATTAATAATAACAAAAATAAGATTAAATTAAAAAAGAAAAAATTAAAAATTAAAAATGAATTAACTTGAAATATTAATGATTATTCGGATGTTATTTCAGGAACCACGGAACGAGTATGTTTAATCACTGGCAGTATCGAGGCTATTATGTCTGTAATGGACTTCATAATGGAAAAGATCCGCGAAAAACCGGATCTCACGACAAAAACTACAGTTGACTTTGATTCCGGTAAAGCGACAGCTGAAAGGGACAAGCAGGTATTATTTATTCCCTCTAAAAAAAAAGAATGGCATTTTTTTCTAGAATACTTCCTCTTTTTGTAAAAAAAAATAAGAAGAAGAAGAAAAAGAAGAATCAGCAAATTTCATTCATAATTTCTTTCTCTTTTTTCCTCTCAAGGGTATTGCGAATTTATTTTTAATAAAACAGTTCTTAAAGACTGCGTCACAAATATTTCATTTACTGCTTTTTATTGCTTTATAAGTAATAAATAATAAGAAAAGGGAAAAATAGGAAAAGGAAAAAAATAGGAAAAGAATCAGAAACGGAAAAAATAGAAGGAGAAAAATAAAGAAAGGGAAGAATAGAGAAAAAAGAAAAAATTTAAGTAGAGAAAAATAGGGAAAAAATGCAGAAAGAGAAAAATATAGGAGAAAAAATAGGAAAAGCGAAAAAATACAGAAAGGGAGAAAATTGAAATAGAGAAAAAATAGGAAAAGCGAAAAAATACAGAAGGGGAGAAAATAGAAATAGAAAACAATAGAGAAGGAGAAAAATAAAGAAAGGGAAGAATACAGAAAAAAGTTAAAATAGAAGTAGAGAAAAATAGGGTAAAAATGCAGAAAGAGAAAAATATAGGAGAAAAAATAGGAAAAGCGAAAAAATACAGAAAGGGAGAAAATAGAAATAGAGAAAAAGTAGGAAAAGTGAAAAATACAGAAAGGGAAAATATGTAAGTAGAGAAAAAAATAGGAAAAGCGAAAAATACAGAAAGGAAGAAAATAGAAAAAGGGAAAAATACAGAAAGAGAAAAAATACACAAAGAGAAAAAATGCAGAAAGGAAGAAAATTGAAAAAGGGAAAAATTGCAGGAAGAGAAAAAATGCAGAAAGGAAAAGATAGGAAAAGAAAAAAATACAGAAAGATTAAAAATAAAGAAACAGGAGAAATAGCAAAAGAAAAAATACAAAAAGGGTAAAAATAAAAAAAATGAAAAATAGCGATAGAAAAAATACACAAAGTGTAAAATTAGAAAAACTTGAAAAACAGGAAAAGAATACAGAAAGAGGAAAAGTAGAAAAAGAGATGAATAGGAAACAAAAAAGCAAACAGCAAATAATTTAATCAAAGAATGTTTCTTGATGTAACGAAAATGAAAGTGCGATCGGAATTTCGTGACAGTTTTTGTTTTTTTTCCGTTTATATATTTATATATACGAAGACAATCGTGTTATGCGAAATAATAATGTGACGCAACACGGTGAGCGAAAACATAATCCACTCGAAATCATCTAAGATGAATGACGAGCAGAGAGGATCTCTCATCTTTCGAACAAATGAGATGCTGCCTTTTGTTTCACAAGAGGAGTCAGTCCGTGAACATACAATCGCAGTTGTAATTAAATTTTAGAAAATCAGACAACTGACAAAATCCGATTTTCTCCTCTCTATTTTGCAAATAGTATAGCGAAATATTATTATTATTATTATTATTATTTATTATTATTATGATAATAATATTCACTCAATTATTATCGCATTATAATAATGATAATAATGTAATAATAGAAATGTTTAATATTAATTTTATTTTTCTTCTAGGATTTAAATTGAAAAAAAGTAGAAGGATTTTTATTCTTATTTTTGTTATTTGCTTTTTTGTTTTCTATGGTTTGAGAATAATTTTTCTTTTCAATTGTTTCTTATTTTTTAAATAATTTTTGATAGGTAATTGAATTTTTTTCCTTTTTCTACTTTTTTCTACTTTTCTGTACTTTTTTCTATTTTTTATTTTTCGGTTTTTTTCTCCTTCTCTATTTTTTTCCTATTTTCTATTTTATCTCGTTTTTTATTTTTTCCCTTTCTTCATTTTTTCCCTTTTTAATTTTTAATTCTCTCTCCAAATTTTTTGCCTCTATTTTTTTCATTTCTTATGTTTCCTTTTTTTCATTTTGTTATTTCTCTACTTTTTTCCCATTTCCTATTTTTTCTTTTTTACCTTTCTGCATTTTTTTCTTTTAATTTTTTTTCTCTTTTCAAATTTTTTCTCCTTCTCAAATTTTTTTCCTTTCTTATTTTTTCTTTCTCTATTTTGATCCTTTCTGTATTTTTTTTCGCTTTTAGTATTTTTCTCCTCTACATTTTCCCTTTCTGTATTTTTATTGTTATTATTTTTGTTTTTATTATTTTTTTTATTTGTTATTATTTTTCCGTTTTAATTTTTTTCTCTATATTTTTCCTTTCTGTATTTTTATTGTTATTATTTTTGTTTCTATTATTTGTTTATTTGTTATTATTATTTTTATTATTATCCTTTTTTCCTTTTTTTTATTTTTATAATCCTTATTTTTTAATTTTTTATT
Organism: Leptopilina drosophilae; assembly: GCA_032873175.1. NCBI lineage: Eukaryota > Metazoa > Arthropoda > Insecta > Hymenoptera > Figitidae > Leptopilina > Leptopilina drosophilae. The sequence continues at coordinate 49,185,939 of CM065484.1, forward strand.
ATTTATTTATTATTACAGACGGGCATTTATTATTATTATTATTATTATTATTATTATTATTATTATTATTATTATTATTATTATTAAATTAATACTAGAATTATTATTAATCTTTTTCGAAATTAATACTCTTCGATTATTCGATTTTACGGGAAATTTATTACCCTCTCGATTATTGTAAATAATAATTTTGTAATTTTTAGATAAAAATTTGTTCCGCTTTGCAACAGGAGAGTTATGTAAAGGGAAAAATGTTGAATATTTATACAAGTTAAGTGTGAAATCTGCATGCGTTCAAGGCAGAGTGAAAATGTCAGTTTCTTTTTGATTTATTAAATAATTAATAAATTATCGTCGCTCGAAGTGCATTCAATTGTTTATTTAAAAATAATTTTTTATATCCAGTTTCTGATTATTTAACGAATTTTCTCTTCTCCTTGAAATTTTTTTCTTCCTCTTTTTCAATATTTATTTATAAATATATTAAGTAACTAAATAATTTGTAAAATATTCTCTGTATACTTAAATTATACGTAGATTTCTTTACATTGTCATGAAAAAAATATTTAAAGAAAATAATCTGTAGATTTTTATTATTATTTCTTTGTAAAAATTAACGGAATTGTAGATTTTCTAAACATAAACGATGGAAATTGTTGGTAATTTAATTACAAACGACATAGTGGTGATTTTAAATGATTATTTGCGATTTTTATAACTTTTCTTTTATCTTTATATTTCTTTGGAGCAAAAAGAAGCAAATCTAATTTGAATCTCTTTTAGTTTCAAGGTACTTTATTTCCGGACCTTCAAACATTTTTAACTTTTGAATTTCGCACACGGTATTTAAAATTCATACAGCGATTTGAAATTCATTTCCTTTAAACTGAATGGTAAACCTTTTTTTATTCTCATTCTTCATTAAAAATATTTATTTAGTTTCTTCATTAAAACAAATTTTCGAGAGAAATGTATTTTTAACTGCACGATTTTTATTTTTATACCGCTTTATTTACATAATTCGTACTTTATCGTTTTTCCTTCGCTTTCGTCTAATTTCTCTAGTCTAATTCCTTTTCATCTTTAATTTTGGTGGAATTTTTAAAATTATTTTTTTAAAATCAAATTTTTATAATCAATTTTTTAAAATTAATTTTTTAAAATTAATTGTTTAAAATCAATTTTTTTCAAATGATTTATTGCGAATTTTTTATTGAATGAATTTTCGAGTATAGTTGACAAATTTATTTGCAAAAAGAGTAAAAAAAAAGAGAAGAAGGGAGAAAAGGAGAATGAGTATTTTTTTATTTTTGCTAAGTGGGGAAAAAATTGAGAAATCAGAATGCTCGAATATGTAGCGTAATTTGTAATAATATGTGAGGCGACAATCATGTGCGATTCATGAGCAAAGATTATATATGTATGTCTGTATGTATATATATATTGAAGGGAAAATTAAATGCGTCCAGTGGGAGCAATGAAGTCAGAGTATGAGACTTTTGCTTGTTAGCAATGACCCAGTTAGAATAGGCTTGTATGGCTAATGATCAGAAATGTGAACAATTCAAAAATACATCACGTTGACCTTCGAACTCTCTTAATTGAGGCAAAAAGGACATTTGCATCCTTTCAACGACTACAAAAAAAAATTGAATCTATTTCATGTGTGAATCACTTATTTTTGCGATTTTTATTCGCAATCTTCTATTTTTCCATTTTTCTCCTTTTCTATTTTTGTTCTTTTTCTGTGTTTTTCCCTTTCTGTATTTTTTCCTTTTTCTATGTTTTTCTCCTTCTGTATTTTTTCCTTTTTCAATTTTTTTTCTTTCTGTATTTTTTCGCCTTTTGTATTTTTCCCTTTTTCTATTTTTCGCCTTCTGTATTTTTCCCTTTTTTTTATTTTTCTCCTTCTTTATTATTCCCTTTTTTTTCTCTTCTGTATTTTTCCCTTTTTCTATTTTTTCGCCTTCTGTACTTTTCTCTTTTTCAATTTTTTCTCCTCCAATTGTCCCTTTTTCTGAATTTTTCCTCTTTTACTACTTTCTTACCTTTCTGTATTTTTTTCTCCTAATTTTTTCCCTTTTTCTATTTTTTCTCCTTGTGTATTTTTCTTTTTTTTTCTTTACTATTTTTCTCTTTTTTCTATCGTGATTTATTTTTCTATTGCGAAAAATAATCTTGAATTGTTCATGAAACTTAAACAAAGCACCACCTTCGACTTGAGTTTTATTGCGGAGATAAAGTGTGGAAAGAAAAATTTAAATACTCGCCATTCGAGAAAATGAAGCGTCAACAATTGCAATTTGCATGATAATTAATCGTCATTATAAAACTTGATCGCTAATTTTGTGTAAAACAAGTCGGAAGCAATTGCAAACAACAAGTTGAAAATAACATTTGTTTACGACAACGATTTTTTGTATAACTATTTTTTAGTTTCGAAATTTCGAGAGAGAGAGAAAAATTAAGGAAAGGAAAAAAAGAGAAAAAATTAGGAGAGGAAAAAAAGAGAAACAATTAGGAGAGGGAAAAAAGGGAAAAAATTAGGAAAGGAAAAAAAGAGAAAAAATTGGGAGAGGGAAAAAAGAGAAAAAATTAGGAAAGGAAAAAAAGAGAAAAAAATAGAAAATATGAATAAAATAGGGAAAGAGGAAAAATTAGAAAAAGGGAAAATAGAGAAAGCGAAAAAAAGATTAGAAAAAATGCACAAAAAGAAAAATAGAAAAAGGGAAAAAATACAGAAAGAGAAAAAAATAGAAAAGGGGAAAAATACAAAAAGAGAAAAATAAAAAAAGGGAAAAAATACAGAAGGAGAAAAAAATAGAAAAGGGGAAAAATACAAAAGGAGAAAAAGTAGAAAAAAGAAAAAAATAAAGAAAGGGAAAAAGTAGAGAAAGAGAAAAAATTGAAAAAGGGAAAATAGAGAAAGCGAAAAAAAGATTAGAAAAAGGGAAAAACAGAGAAAGAGAAAAATACAGAAATATAAAAAGAAGGAAATGGGAAAAATACAGAAATAGAAAAAGAAGGAAAGGGGAAAAATAGAGAAAGGGAAAAGAAAAAAGGAAAAAATGAAGGAAGGGGAGAAAATAGAAAAAAGAGAAATGAAAAAAAGAGAAAAAATACAAGAACTAATGAATTTTCCTTTTTTGCAGGTGAAAATTCTGGTACCGAACAGCACCGCCGGAATGATCATTGGCAAGGCCGGCAATTATATAAAACAAATAAAAGAAGAATCGGGATCGTACGTTCAGATTAGTCAAAAGGCAAAAGATTTGTCCCTGCAGGAACGATGCATCACCGTTATTGGGGAAAAGGAAAATAATCGCAACGCTTTACTGATGATCCTGGCAAAAGTTGCTGACGATCCACAAAGTGGAACGTGTCTCAATGTGAGTTACGCGGACGTCAGTGGTCCTGTAGCCAATTATAATCCAACCGGAAGTCCATACGCTCAAGCCCCCACGAGCACACCGACATATACATCAACTGCTGGTTTAAACACAGGTTTGTATTATTATTATTATTATTATTATTATTATTATTATTTTTTTTTAATTTTTTTTTCTCTCTTCTTTTTGTTATTTTTTATTTTCAAATGCAAAAATTATTTCCAATTCAAATAAATGTATATGACAAATCGCGTCCAATTAACTGAATGTTATATTTGTACGCGTATAAATATATAACATCTAGAGAGAAGGAATATATTTTTATTTATTTCAAATGTTGATTTTTGCATTTGTTTGGAATTTAGTTTTTTTAATGGTTGAGATGAATTTTATTTTTGTGTTGAAATTGGATACAATTTTACGTTTTATTTTTTTTTTATTCTAGAAAGTAATGGTTTTTTTTTCTTTGCCTTTTTCCCCTTTTTGTATTTTTTCTCTTTCTCTATTTCTTTATTTTTGAATTTTTTCTCTTTTTTTTCTTTTTGTATTTTTTCTAGTCTATTTTTTCCACTTTTCTTTTTTTCCCCTTTGTCTATTTTTTCTCTATTATTCCCTTTTTGAAATTTTTTTTATTTCTGTATTTTTTCTCTTTCTTTATTTTTTCCATTTTCCTACTAATTTCTGTTTCTGTATTTTCCCCTTTTTCTATTTTTTTCTCTTTTTGTATTTTTCTTGTTATCTATTTTTTCCTTTCCGCATTTTTACCTATTTTTCCCCTTTTTTCATTTTTTCCCTTTTTCTATTTTTTCGCTTTTTGTATTTTTTCCAAATTTTTCTACTTCTCTGTTTTTCCCTTTTCGTATTTTTTCTATTTCTCTATTTTTCCCGTTTTCTAATTTTTCTCTTTCTGTATTTTTGCCAATTTTTTCTCCTTCTGCATTTTTTTCTTCTCTATTTTTCCCATTCCGTATTTTTCCATTTTCCTATTTTTTTATTTTTTTTTATTTTTTCCATTTTCCATTCTTCTCTTCTTCTATTTTTTCTCTTTCTGTATTTTTTCCTATTTTTTTCTCTTTCTGCATTTTTTTGTCTCTTCCAACTTTTTTCTCCTTCTCCATATTTTTCTTTTCTCTATTATTTCCTTTCTGTACTTTTATTTCTTTCTCTATTTTTTCCTTTTTTCTTCCCTCTTTTTAAAGTCATTTGTTTGTTTAGTGTTTAATAAATTAACAAAGGCAAAAAAAAAATTGAAATGGGAAATATTGTTTAATTCTCCTAAAATATAAAGTGATGAAATTTTGTTTACAAATTTAAACTCTAAATTGTATTTAATTGAATTCTTTTTCTTTTATTCTCGTTTATTAGCATTATTCTAGAGATAATAATGAAATTGGAAACATTTTGCATTAATATGAATAAATTATTTAGCAAAATGCGGAATTTTATCGGCGATTAATTTATCTGGCTAAAGATATATTTTCAATGACTAGTTTTCTTTAAAGAGGGAAATATTCACGTTTTTCAAGCGTATAATGTGTAATAATTATTATTATTGGTCTTTGTCTGTTGATAGGAAGAAAATGTATATTTTTTTTTCTTTTTTGAAAATTGGTTGCGTGCGGGAAACAAAGTAAAAGCAATATTACGCTAATCTTTAACACTCATTTACTTGGAACTTGAGATATTATTTTTTTTAGCACGTGCACAGGTCTTGGAGCATATTGTTTTATCGACTTTTTTCAATTTATTTTGGAAAAATTCTATTTTATTTCTATTTATTTTCAAAACTTTTCCTTTTTTCTATTTAATTTAAAAAATTCTACTTTTTTCGATTTATTTTAAAAACTTCTCCTATTTTCTATTTAATTTAAAAAATTCTACTTCTTTCTATTTATTTTCAAAAATTATTAATGTTACGACTATTTTTCCAAATATTGCAACAAAAAACCAAATTTTTTCTTTTAGATTCCAAAACTTTGGTCAAATTTGATTTATTTTAAAAAAAATTTACCAAATTTCAATTATTATTGATTATTTTTGAAAATGTTTTATTACAATTCAATTATTTTGCAAGATTATATCAATTTTCAATTATTTTTTGAAAATGTGTTAAAAATTCAATTTTTTTAAGAGATTTTATCAAATTTCAATTAATTTTTCAAAAATATGTTAAAAATTGAATTATTTTTAAGAGATTTTATCAAATTTCAATTATTTTTTAAATATTATATCAATTTTTAGTTAATGTTTCAAAAATTGGTTAAAAATTCAATTATTCTTAAGTGATTCTATAAAATTTCAATTATTTTTAAAATATATCAATTTTTAATTATTTTTTTAAAAAATATGTTAAAAATTCAATTATTTTTAAGAGATTTTATGAAATTTCAATTATTTTTAAAATATATCAATTTTAAATTATTTTTTCAAAAAATATGTTAAAAATTCAATTATTTTTATGAGATTTTATCAAATTTCAATTATTTTAAAAATAATATATCAATTTTCAATTAATTTTTCAAAAAATATGTTAAAATTTCAATTTTTTTTAAGAGTTTGTATCTAATTTTAATTACTTTTAATATTTTGATACAATTTCAATAAAATTTTACCAAAAATTTCTTATGAATTCAATTACTTCGAAATTATTCATAAATTTTTTCGCACCAATTCAATTATTTTGAATTTTTTAATGATGTTTCTCGAAAAAATTTAATTATTTTCAGAAAATTCAAGAAAATAATTGTGAAAAATGTATTTATTTAAGAAAAGTTTGAATAACATTCTTTACAAGAAATCAATATTACTTTCGTAAATAATAAAATTTTTCTTCTGAATCTAATTCATTGCAGAAATAAAATCGTTCACAGGACTTCAATTCTATGAAAAAGAATTTATAATTTAAATAAATAAATAATAAAATTCATTACAAGAGTTCAAATACTTTCATAAATAATAAAACTTATTGCAGAATTTCAATGATTTTTTCTACAAATTTGAATAAATAATTTTGGTATTTAAATTATTGAATTTTCGAAGAACTTTAAAAGAAAATTGAATTTAGAAGGAAATAATTGAAATAGTATTGAAAAAAATGACATTGAAAAAAAAAATTCAAAATTCAATTAATTTTTCAAAAATATGTTAAAAATTCAATTATTTTTAAGAGATTTTGTAAAATTTCAATTACTTTTAAAATATATTAATTTTTTTATTAATTTTTCAAAAAAAAATGTTAAAAATTCAATTATTTTTAAGAGATTTTGTAAAATTTCAATTATTTTTAAAATATATCAATTTTTTATTAATTTTTCAAAAGAAAAATTAAATATTCAATTATTTTTACGAGATTTTATCAAATTTCAATTATTTTAAAAATATATCAATTTTCAATTAATTTTTCAAAAAATATGTTAAAAAATTCAGTTATTTTTAAGAGATTTTATCAAATTTTAATTAATTTTTCAAAAATATGTTAAAAATTCAATTATTTTTAAGAGATTTTGTAAAATTTCAATTACTTTTAAAATATATTAATTTTTTTATTAATTTTTCAAAAAAAAATGTTAAAAATTCAATTTTTTTAAAGAGATTTTATCAAATTTCAATTATTTTAAAAATATAGCAATTTTCAATTAATTAATAATTAATTATTAATTTTCAAAAATATGTTAAAAAATCAATTATTTTTAAGAGATTTTATCAAATTTTAATTAATTTTTCAAAAATATGTTAAAAATTCAATTATTTTTAAGAGATTTTGTAAAATTTCAATTATTCTTAAAATATATCAATTTTTTATTAATTTAAAAAAAATGTTAAAAATTTAATTATTTTTAAGAGATTTTATTAAATTTCAACTATTTTAAAAATATAATAATTGAAATAGTATTGAAAAAAAAATTCAAATTGTATTTAAATTGAAGTAATGGAATTTAAATTAAATAAACGTAAATAAAAATTAACTCTAATTAAATAATTGAAATTATATTAAGGAAAAAAAATTCAAATTGAATTTAAATTGAAATAATGGAATTTAAATTAAATAAATGTAAATAAAAATTAAAATAAATAAAATGAAATTCAATCTGAAAAAATATGTTTCTTTAATATTTTATAATATTTGTGTATAAATGATTAAATTTTGAATGTTTTGAATTTGAATGTTTTAAAGAATTTTGATTCCTGTGGAATAATAATAATAATAATAATAATTGAATATTTATTTAAAAAAAGGAGTTGTTAATTTTTTTTTCAAGGAGTTTGTAAATGAATGAAGTAGAATATTTTTTTTTTTGAGTAACTAATATTTTTTAAGAACCAGAATATTCTTTGGGGTGAGGGAAAAAGTGGAAATTTGTCTGGAAATCAGGGGGAAAATTAAATTATCGTAACTCTAAAGATTTGAAAAAGAAAAATTTGATAAAAAAAGAAAAAATGCATTTTATTTATGAAAAAGAATGAAAGAGTTAATAGTTAGAGAAAAGATGATGACGATGGTGATGAAATTATTTTCTTTTTTGCAGTGAGCCTCCTGAATGGCGCGGGTCTAAGTCTGAATTTGAATTTGGGCACGGCAATAACAACGGGAACCGCGCCAGTAACAACGCAGCTGTTGGAACATTTGAAATTGAACTTGCGAGCGACCGGCTTCACTGAGCCGGCCGTGACCGAGATCATCGCAGCATTCGCAACACTCGCCAAATACAATATCCTCGGAATGGGAATTGGAATGCCATCGGGCATAAATTATCTCGGCACGCCAATGGACAGTTCAACAACAGTGAACGGTTCAAACAACAATGGCGGTGTATTCGGACCAATTGGCACTGTACCGGCAATTGGCTCAACATCGCCAACGCCACGCAATGCGCTCGATCGTTTTGAGCCGTTCGATCCATTCCGTCAGAACAACACGGCAGCAGCCGCCGCCGCAGCCAGCGCAATTCATCTCAACAACAATTCATTTGGCCTCGGCACCAATCAATTATCACTCGTAAGTAAGAGTCCTAATCAGGTAGACGCCAACAGCAAGGAGACCAAGAAAGTAGATATAGAAATTGCAGAGGTTATAGTGGGAGCTATTCTGGGACCCGGTGGTCGTGCCCTCATTGAGATTCAGCACCTAAGTGGCGCCAACATTCAAATCTCGAAGAAGGGCATGTTTGCGCCTGGTACCAGGAACCGTATAGTGACTATCACGGGTTTTCCCAATGCTATCGGCACTGCTCAATATCTCATCGAGCAGAGGATCAGCGAAGAGGAGGCGAAACGAGCGCGTCACAACGCAATCGCCGGCATGATTCATTGATTCACTACCGATTATTTTAACCTCATCTTCCTATTGTCTATTGCCTCTCTTCTATCGTCGTCTCTCGAGTCGACATTCTTCTTCTTCTTCCTCCTCCTCTTTCTCTCTCTCTTTCTCTGCTTTTTTCTTCTTTTTACTCCTTTACCACTTTTTTCTCTTTCTCTCTCTCTTTTTTCCACATTTTCCCTATTTTCTCAAAGAGTTTCGTCTATTGGACCGAAACTAACATTTTTCTCGTCCTTTCCATATTTTCGGTTTCGGTACTTTGAGCCAAAACTCCTTGAACGGAACCAAATTTTTTCTCTATGAGTTTCGTCTCTTTAGACCGAAACCGTAGCATTTTTCTCAAAGAGTTTCGTCTCTTTGGACCGAAACCGTAGCTTTTTTCTCAAAGAGTTTCGTCGCCATTGGACCGAAGTTGTGGCTTTTTTCTCAAAGAGTTTCGTCGCCATTGGATCAAAACTGTAAATTCTTTTCTCAAAGAGTTTCGTCGCCATTGGACCGAAACTGGAGCTTTTTTCTAAAAAGAGTTTCGTCGCCATTGGATCAAAACTGTAAATTCTTTTCTCAAAGAGTTTCGTCGCCATTGGACCGAAACTGTAAATTCTTTTCTCAAAGTGTTTCGTGAAACATTGGATCGAAACCGTAGTCTTTTTTTTTCTCGACAATTTCGGCGAAAACTCTTTGAGCGTAACTCTTGTTTTTTTTTTTTGCTCTGTAAGTTTTCTCTGAAGAATTTTCGGTCAAATTGAGGCCGAAATTCTTTGAGTGAAACTGCAAGAGGTGCCATAGCAACCTCCAATTCTTTCCTTTTTCTCATCTTCTCCCGCACTCTTTTTATTTACTCAATCACTCATTATTATTTCTTTTTGTTCAACAACACTTCCGGATTTTTTTCACACACGCTCCATATTTTTATTTTTTTCGCTTTCTCATTCCGCCCGCCAAAAAGAAAAAAGAAAAATTGTAGAAATTTCGGATGCTGCAAGAATTTTTAATTAAGTTTTTAATAATTTTGATATTTTTTTGAATTTGTAGAAATATTCGAATATTTTAAACTCGTAGAAATATTTAAATATTTTTAATTCGTTAGAATATTTGAATTCGTCAAAATTTTTGAATATTTTGAATTCATGGAAATATTTGAATATTTTGAATTGATTGAGATATTTAAATATTTTGAATTCATTATGATATTGAGATATTTTTAATTTATTGAAATATTTGAATATTTTGAATTTCTTATAATATTTAAATATTTTGAATCCATTAAAATATTCAGAATTAAATTCATTGAAATGTTTGAAAATTTCGAATTCGTTAAAATATTTGAACTGAATTCATTGAAATTAATAAAAAATTTGAATTAAGTTCATTGAAAAAGTTTAAAAATTTTCACTTCATCAAAATATTCGATCTAAATTCATGGAAATGAAAAAAATTTTTTGAATTAATTAAAACATTCGAATAAAATTCATTGAAATGTTTGAATATTTTGACTGCATTGAAATATTTGAATATTTCGAGTTCTTTAAAATATTTGACTATTAAAAAGAAACGATTTTTTTACTTTATAGCAATTGACGAGAGTTTTTTTTTAAAGAAATTACGAGGATTCTTTAACGATTTTATCTACGGGATATTTGAAGAATTTGACAGAGAAATTTGTCTTCAAATAATAATATTTTATGTTTTGTTATAAGATTTATATTTTTATTTTTAGTTTAGTAATAACTCTGAATTTTTGTCCGTTAAATTTTTAAATTATCAATCAAATGAATTGAAAATAAAATCACTGGAAATTTAAAAAAATAAATTAAAATTTCAAATTAAATTCGATTTAGGTATAAAAAATGAATTTAAATTTAAAAACAAAATTATAACTTAAATTTATATTTGGTAAAAGAAAATTCATTAAAAATTTGAAATTAATTTGGAAAAAAATTAATTTCGAATTGAAAACGCATAAATTCAAATTGAATTAAATTAATTCGAGATGAAATAAAAATGAATAGAAATTTAAATAAATAAATTTGAATTCAATTTAAAAAAAAAATACAAATTTAAATTAATTTGGTAAAAAATTGATTTAAATTGAAATCATTTAATTGATATTGAGAAAAAAATACTTTGAAATTGAAAAAATTGAATATAAATTGAAATAATGGAATTCAAATTGAAAAAAATTGAATTCGTAACGAAACAATTGAATTTAAATTGAAATAATTGAATTCGCATTGCAAAAATTGAATTCAAGTTAAAATAATTGAATTTAAAGTGAAATTATTGAATTTAAATTGAAATAATTGAATTAAGATTGAAAAAATTGAATTTAAATTGAAGCAATTGAATTTAAATTGAAATAATTGAATTTAAATTTAAATAATTGAATTCAAAGTGAAATAATTGATTTTAATTGAAAACAATTGAATTGAAAAAGAAATAATTCAATTTAAATTAAAATAAGAAACTTTAAATTGAAAAAGTGAATAAAAATGAAAGCAAATAATTTAAAATACAATTGAAAATAAAACTGGTTACAATCAAACGATTTACACCTAAGAAACGAATAAAAACAATTTTTTTTCTCCAAATAGAAAAAAAATTTAGCCGACAAATTTCAGAGTATATTTAAAAAAAAAGAAAAAAATTCATTCGCAGCCTCCGAAAAGATACATTTTCGAGCTCACATACCTTTCAGCATTCTTTTCCCCATCGTTAAAAATTACTCTCGCTTCAAAGAAGATAAAGAAACTTCTTTTTCCATTTTCAAAAAAAAAAAAAGAAAAGAAAAGAGAAATGTGATAATGAAAATCACCATTTTCATCATTCTCTTCTAAAATTTTCCTTTTGCTTCACTTTTCCAAAAGATGAAAAAAAAGACAAAAAATACACTAAAAAAATTATGTCATTTTCACCAAAATCGCCCGTTAAAAAAAAAAGAATTTACCACCCGTCGTCACCTATCGCAGCATCACTATAGCGCTTGCATTGTCGCTACATTTTACCATTCATTCATCCATCACGGCTCGTTAACATTGATCTACTTTTTAAGAATTCGTACGTAAAAAAAGCATAATATTATTACGTTAATTATATATGCATATATATATAGAGAGAGAGAAAGAAAAAAAGAGCGAAAGGGAGAGAGAGAAAGAGAAAAAAAGGAAAAGAAAGAAAGAAAGAAAGTGTGAGAGAGAGAAAGTGAAAAAGAAATATCTATCTATATATATATTTAAAAAAAAAATACTACAATTGTTCTGTGATACACCACGATACGGGGCTTGATCACACATTAATAATCACCACACACAGAGCCACGCATTATCACGTCTAGTTAGATGGTTTTTAGATTATCTCTAAAAAATGAAAAATGAAAAAAAATAATTAATTAAATAATAAATAAAATAACGGGCTGCGCAGTGAAACTGTCGTACGAGTTTTTAGCTTAGGTTTAGAAACGATCGTCTTTCAGAAACAATTTTTTTTTTTCCATGGAAAAATTTCCAATTCATTCGATTCGATTTAATTTCACGTGAGAGGAAATCTGTTTTTTCTAATTTTCAATTCTATTTTTAAAAAGTACATAAATCGTTTTTAATTTATGCCTATTTCAAAAGCTCTTTTCAATTTTTTTTAAAGCAAAATTTTTAAATCTAAACCTTTAAAAAGTTTATCATTTTTTGTTTTACATTTTTTTCACTAAAAAAAGAAAAAGAAAAAAAAGAGAGTAAATGCAGAAAACTTTGTCTTGCTTCTCAACAAACGGAACATTTTTTTTTCCTAACATAAATTCCATAAACAAAACATAATTCTGAAATTTGAGGAAAGAAAAGAAGGAGAGTAGAAAAAAAAGAAAATTTCAAGGAATATCGTGAAAATTTTAACCCAGATTTTCTCGAGTTTTAAAAGTCGTGTTTAAATTGAGAAAGAGGAGAAGAAGGAGGAAAGGAAAAAGTTGTTATCCGGAGAATTTTATTATTATGTAAGAAAATAAAGAATCTTCAATATTTTCGAACACTGTAAAACTCGGTCAATAATCTCATTTTACTCGATCGTTTATCGAGTGTTTCTTGTTTGTTTTTTTTTTATAGAAATCTCAAAAGGGAAGCAAAACAATTTTTTCGATTTGCAAAAACTTTCTGTTTTCTTTCTCGAAATTATTTTCGATAAGACAAAATAATTGTTTATGTGATAAACAATTAGGAAAGTTGGGGGAAAAAATAGAATTTTTTTGAAAGAATAGAGAAAAAGGTGGAATAATTTCGAGAATATTTTTTTTGTGGGAAAAAATGGAAACGAATTTTTTTAAACGATTAAAAGAATAGAAACGAATTTTTGAAACGATAAAAAAATTGGAAAAACGATTAAAAAAATGGAAACGAATTTTTCTAAACGATTAAAAAAAATAGAAACGAATTTTTTAAACGATTAAAAAAAATAGAAACGAATTTTTTAAACGATCCAAAAAAATTGATAAAACGATTAAAAAAATGAAAACGATTTGTTTATCGATTTAAAAAATTGAAACGAATTTTTGAGACGATTAAAAAAATTGAAACGAATTTTTGAAACGATTAAAAAAATTGGAAACACGATTAAAAAAATGAAAAGGATTTTTTTATCGATTCAAAAAATTGAAACGAATTTTTCAAACGAAGAAAAAATTGAGAAAACGATTTTAAAAAAAGAAATGGAATCGAATTTTTTTAATCGAGGAAAAAACGATTTTTCCCTTTTGTCATTAAAATCTCGAAGCGAATGAATCGGTTTTTTTTTCTCTAGTTAATTTCGTGAGAGTTGTGAGAGAGCACTTTTCTTCGTGCGATCGAAGCGAATCGAAAAGAAGCGTTTTCAAAGTCTTTATTCCATGAAAAATATATATTTTTTTTATTAAAAAAAACGAAAGAAAAAGAAAATCTTGTTGAATTCTCTCCAAATATATTCTTAAATAGGAAAAAAAAAGAAGAACCGTTGAATTTATGTATAAAAAAAACACAACAAGGAAAAAAACGACAGGAGAAAATAAATACAATCTATAAAAATGCAATTTTTTTGAGAGAATATGGCAAATTTTTTATTGAATGGCAATAAAAGCAGAAAAAAGAAAGAAATAAAAAAAAAACTTGACAAGTGGAGCGATCAAATCGACAATACCAAAGATGCGCGCGCTATTTAATGCCAGATGGATCAGAGAAAAAAAAACTCAATTGACAGAGTTATTATATACATAACTATTTAAATATTAAATATATAAATAAATATATATTTATTAGCTGGCTGGACCGGCTGATCGTTTTGTTTTTTTTTTTTCGTAACTTTAAAAGCACAAGCTCTTTTCTCCCGATTGTCCTCTATAAAAGAAAGAAAAGGGACAAATTTTTCCACAGTTTCAAAAAAAAAAAAAATTGAGAAATTAATTTCCCTAAAGAATTTTTGTAAATTGAAGGAAAATTTACTTTCTTTTTGGGGAAAATTTAATTTCTTCTAGGGAAAATTTAATTTCCTTTGGGAAATAAAATCTTTTTTTTCGATTTTTCTCATGAGAAATATTGGAAAATGTGGAAAAATTTGCTCTTATTTTTATTTATTGAATATTATTAATATTATTAATTCTCGTTGTTGATTTTTCTTCGCTTCTCATTAGAGTTTATTTTAAATGACAATTTTATATTATTATTATTATTATTATTAAATATACAATCGTACGATGCCAACTAACACAGTAAATATATTGCAATGATAAATAAATGGAAAATATGTTCGCTCTGCTTGTGCAAGTTTTTCTCGGGCCGTGAAAGAAAATGTCTTCGCCTTCCCTTTCAATGCGATGAAAATTAGCCGAACTCAGTTTTTTCTTCTACTTATTATTAATATTGTTAATTAATTAATTAGATGATTATTTAGTTAACTAATTAATTAATTAGATAATTATTTAGTCAACTAATTAATTAGTTAGTTAACTATTTTGTTAACTAATAAATTAGTTAATTAGTTAATTATTCTGTTGACTAATAAATTAGTTAATTAATTAGTTAATTATTCTGTTGACTAATAAATAAATTAATTAATTAGTTAATTATTCTGTTGACTAATAAATTAGTTAATTAATTAGTTAATTATTTTGTTAACTAATTAATTAGTTACTTAACTAATCAATTTCCCGATTAGCTAGAAAATATTATTATAGTCCATGCGCAATGTTTCTCTTTCTAAAAAAAAAACTATGTTTGCTTCGACTCTCCTTCTTCGAAAATATTTTCCCTTTTTTGAAAACGAGACAAAAAGATATTTTCCTGTAAAAATTCAATTTTTCCAAAAAAAAAAATATCTCTTTTCTCGTCTCGGGAAAATTGCAATTCAATTCGAAAAAGGAGAATTTTTTTCCATAATTCTTTTTTCATGTCGGGGAAAATTTTTTGCTTATTTTTCGAAGAAAAGTCTCGAGTTTCACTGATCGAAAGGATTTTTTCTATATATATATATAATATAAATAAAAAAAAAATAGTGATACAAATTTTTTCCGTGATTATTATAGTTTGAGGAGAAATAGTCAAATAGAGAAAGAAAAAGAAGATTTTAAAAATCTATTTGGCAAAAACAAAGGTGTAACAGAAAAAAAATAGTGAAAAAAAACCAGAAAAAAAGGAAAAATACTTAACACACTACGTTAATAGGGTTTTTGAAACAAAAAAAATCCACAAATCGTAGTTGTGGTAAAACTGAACCTATAAAGAATCTTAGCAAATGAGAATAAGAAAAAATTAATAAATTAGCGTTTTAGCGTCGAAATATGGAATATTCGGTGACTCGAATACTAACTCTATGATTATAGCTAAAAAAAAGGAAAATTAAAGAAAAGAAAAAATACTAAAATCAAGAAAGCGCTGGCTCATCGCTGTTTAAAAAAATAATAAGGAATAAAGAAAAAAGAAAAAAGAAAAATGAAAATGAGAAATGAAAAATGACTTGTATATTTATAAATATCGAGTAACGTTACAATTGACTATAATATATATTATATAATAACACAAAAATATATTGTGGTATAAATATAAATTTATAAATATATTTAAAGAAAAAGAAAAAAGTAATTAAACAGAGAAAGAAAAGAGTTTATAGTATACGTATATATATTTGGATGTATATATTGCAACGTTCCATATATATTCGCCAAAATATTTTCAATTTAGATTAATTATTATTGTTTAATTTTTATTGTAATTTTTATTTTTATTATTATTGTATAATTTTTATTGTAATTTTTGTTTTTATTGTTATTACTACATCGATATTTTTACTGCTACTATTATTACAGTAATAATAATTATTGTAATAATTACTGAAATAATAATAATAATAATTATTATTATTATTATTCTAATAATAATTATAATAAAAATTATTATTTTTATTACGATAAAATGTCATTTTTAATTAAATGACAATAAAAATTATTACTATTATTATTAGTATTTTTTTTGAAAAAAGGATTTTGTCCCGTCTTTGAATAAATAAGCAAGAAAATAATATTAATTAATTAATAAATAATTAATATTTTTATTATTAATAATAATTAATAATAATAATAAGAAGAAGAAGAAGAAGAAGAAGAATAGTAAAAATACCAATAATAATAAAAATGATAATAATAATAGTAGTAGTAGTAATAGTGATAATAATAGTAACAGTAAAAATAAAATAAAAACATTTCCATTATTTTGATTTTAATTATATAACAGAAAGAGAATTCATATTTGTCTTTATGAAATCTATAAATATATATACATATAATAATATATATACAGGAGATTATAACAATGTCGAGGTTAATATTTACAAACAAAAAAACGAAAAGAATAAGAAAAGAAAATTATACTGTTGAAAAAATGAATGACTATAGAAAAAAAGTATATTATTATATATTAAAACCATTTGCGTCCGCAAAAAAAATGAAAAGAAAGAAAAGACAAATTTAACGTTTCATAAATTCTATTTGAGGGAACCTTCTTGGAGAGTCGGATTATTATTATTATAATTTAAATATTGCCAATATAAAAATATGTAAAGAGAAAAAAATTTTTTAATCTATATGACAAATTTCGTAATTACAAAAGAAAAGAAAAAAAAACACTTGACAGACTATGATCGAATTGTAATAAACTAAAATTGACAGAAGAAAATTTCTATTCTTATTTTTATTATTAGGTATCGTTAATATTTTTTTTTCTTCATTTTTATTGGTGGAAATTATTTACAAAAGGAAATTTTCGAGTGAAAAAGTAGCAAAAAAATTGACAAACAATAAATGCGGTTTCAAAAGAGAAAAGAAAAATGAAAAATTGACGATTTAGAAGAAAATCAAAATAGTTCGGAATTGTAAAAAAAAAATAATTGATAATTGAAAAGATAATTGATAATTAAAAAGATAATTAATAATTAAAAAAAATAATTGATAATTAAAAAAAAATTGATAATAATTGTAAAAATGTAATTGATAACTGAAAAAATAATTGAGAATTAGAAAAATAATTGAGAATTGTAAAAAAACGGATAATTAAAAAAATTATAATTAGAAAAATTTGAAAAAATAATTACAAAAATTGATAATTGTAAAAAAGAATGAGAAAAAATATTAAATTCGGAAAAAAATGATAAATATTTCAATTTTTATTCAATAATAACGAAAAGAGAGATGAGAAATTTGTCGAAAACTTGTTATGTAGATATTTTAGCTAAGTTGATAAATCGAAATTGACGTAAATAAGAAATAAATAATATATATAAAGTCTGTAAATTGCTGTTCAAGTAGATAAAGAAAAATAATTAGTGAAAGAAACATTATTATTGAAAAAAAGAGAAAAAGATCTCATTTTCAAAAAAATGCGTAAATGATCTTTTTTTCTTTTCAAATCATCCAAAGAATGTTCTCTATTTGGGAAAAATTTACCCAAAAAAAAAATAAAATAAAATAACAGAAATGGGCCTTTTCTATTCTTCATATATTTTATCAAGAGGAAAAAAATTGACTCTTGATTGTAATTTGATTTTTTCAAAACAGATTTTTTTTTGTAAATTGAAATTTAAAAAAAAATTAAATTATCAAATTATAAATTTGAATTTGTAAATTAAGATTTCAAATTTTTGAATTAAGAATTAAGAATTAAGAATTTGAATTTTCTTCAAAATTATAAATAAAGTTTTGTAGGATTTACTGTTTAGAAATTATTATCTTCCAACGAGAGCATTTCAGCATCAAAGAATTTCATTAAAATTATTGTAAATATTTAAAAGACAGTTTTCACAATTGAAGTTTCGAATTCGTTTGGCAAATTCTATTGGCGATTTTCAGTAAAAAAAAAAATAAATAACTCGAAATGTTTGTTTTTCTTTTGTCAACTCCAGGGGAGTTTTGAAGATAAAAATTTGCGGATTGTAAAAAAGAAACTAAACAATTGTTTTTCTTTTGCAAAAAGAACAATTTTGCTTTTTAAATCAACTTTCAATTTAATAAATTTTATTTATTTTTATTAGAATTTTTGGCAAAAAAAAGATTTCAAAAGAAGTAATTAGTCTTTATAATCATCGATATTAATTATCATTATTTATTCAATTTATAATATTAATTTCTAATAATAATTTTTATTATTAATTTTTAATATTAATTTTTATTACTAATTTTTATTATTAATTATTATTATTAATTTTTATTATTAAATTTATTATTCATTTTTATTACTAATTTTTATTACTAATTTTTATTACTAATTTTTATTATTAATTTTTATTAGTAATTTTTATTATTAATTTTTATTAGTAATTTTTAATGTTAATTTTTATTTAATTAATTTTTTAATTCAGTATTTTTTAATTTACATTTCCATTGAAAAAGAATACAAACTTTTCGAGAATTTTCACAAATGGGAATCGCCGCCTTTAACTTCGGGTATTTATCTTCTTGCGAAAACTCTTTGTAATCTCTTTTCGAATTTTCTTTGTTTTTTCAAATGAATAGCAAAAAAAAAAAAATAATAAGCAATGGAGGAAAAAAGTTCTTTATCGTGTCGCGAGAACCAGTGCTTTTTAGAATATTTCTTCTATAAATAATATATTATATTATAAATACAATAAAATACAAAAAGGAAAGAGAAAAAGAAAAAAACAACTTGTAGGTGGCAGGAAACACAAAAAAAAATCGGGAGAAGTAATTTTTTTTCCTCAAAAATACGGGTAGAAAAATATTTTCTTTTTTTTTTATAAAAGCTGTGATGGAATCGACGAATGGTTCTCTTGTTTCCAATGAAAATTTCTTTGCGCAGGAAAAGTAACTTGGCAACCGGACGAGGACCATCGAAAAAAGGACACGTCTACTGGAAAGAAAAAGAAATTTTTTTAAATTTTTGTTTCACCTTAAACTCAAAAAATACGATTACAAAGATTTTTAATTTTTTCTTTTTTTCCAATTAGTTTTTCTTTTGTTGTTTTTTTAACGAAATTTTCGCCTGAAGAAAAAGGATTGTTTACTTTTTAAACTGCAAAAGAAGATTTTTATTCAAAGACGGATTTGACAATTTTTTTTTTATTTTCAGTTTGTACTTTTTGTTACAAAAATATTTTAATTTGACCGTTTTCACAATTTTTTGTCTTTGAATTTGTATTTTTTCGTTACAAAAATATTGTTCATTTTTTTTTAATTCGATTTTTTCGAATACCGGCTTGAATAATTTTTCGTTTTCAATTTGTAATTTTTCGATAGAAAAATATTGTAATTTTTTGTAATTTTATGAAAAAAAAAAATTTCGTTTAGAATTAATGTTAACGGATGTTTTTTTTATTTAATTAACATTTAGAAGGATAATAAATTTTTTTAGTTGAAAAGTAATTAATTATTTAAAAGAGAACAATTTTGGTTGAATAATTTTTTTAATATTAATTATTATTAATTATTATTAATTATTATAAATTATTATAAATTATTATTAATTATTGTTAATTATTATTAATTATTATTAATTATTATTAATTATTATTAATTATTATTAATTATCATTAATTATTATTAGCACTATTATTATAATTTATTATTATTGTAATTGTTGTAATAAGTATTAATTATTAATTTATTATATTTAATACTAATTAGAATTAAATTTGCTAGAATTGTTGGAACTAAATTATTTTTCAAAATTTTTCAGTTTTTTTTTTTTAATTTTCATTCAGAATTTCAAAATTTTTTTTCAAATTTCTCTCGAAGATTGAGATTTTTTTTTCGAAGCCACCTGCAAGTTGTTTTCTTTTTCAAACTTCTATAGCGAATTTTTATCCGTTGATGATGTAACAATGATAAAATTAAAAAAAAAATGATGCGATTTGTTCAGTATGAAAAAAAGGTTATTTCATTGAAATAGAATTTGAATTCGAATTTGTTGATTTGAATTTAAATTGTTTGGCATTTTTTACTATTCACTTCATATTTAGATTACTGAAAAAAAATTGTTTTTCTTCAATTTAAATTTTTGTGTTTTGTTCTCGCAAATTCGATTTTTTAATTTTTTCGAATTTTCTTCGAATAAAAAAATAATTCGAATGTTTGAATTATTATTATTCTTATTATCATTATAATTATTATTATTATTAACAATTAATTATTTAAGAATTTTTTATCAATTAATTATTTAAGAATTTATTATCAATTAATTATTTAAGAATTTGTTATCAATTAATTATTTAAGAATTTATTGTCAATTTATTATTTAAGAATTTATTGTCAATTAATTATTAAACAAAAAGATTGGGAAAAAAATATGAACAGTAAAAAAAATTCGAATCAACAAAATTGAAACGAAAATGGAAATCAAATGCGACAAAAAAAATGAAGGAAAGAAAGAAAGAAAGAAAAAGCAAAAATAGAAAAAATAGGGAATAAACTGAAAGATGAAGAATTGTTTGTAGTCTCATGTTTATTGAAAGGACACAATGTAGATTCTTTAATCTTGTATTAATCAATCATCGCAGGTCCGACGAGTTAGTCAATATATTTACATTTTACAGAATTAAAAACAAAAAAAAAAATATATATATTATAAATAAATAATAATTGAGATATATCTAATGCGTGGTTAAATAATAATATATATTATATATATTAAAAGATAATTCTCTCGCAAGTGGCGAATTTAGGGTAGGGATCAGGGAAAAATCTGTAGGAATTGCAAAACAAAAAAAAAAAATGTGTGTGTAAAAAAAATTTTTTTTCGTGATAAAACGGAAATAATTTCAAATTTCGACATGAGGGGGAAAAAAAATCACCGTCATGAACTTTTAATATTTTTGTGATGGTAATTTTTTTTTTTTGCAAGTGACGAAAATTTATTAAAAAAAAAAACTTGGCTGTGTGTGCTAGGATACATCATAATGATTCATGTTCCATCATCTCCATCACCTGACTCACGCATTTTATAATAGGCTCCATCGAATCTCTTTAATAGAGTTGTACACGGGACGCGTTACCAGAATAGGAGAATTTTTTTTTTCGCTTTAAAAAAAATCAGTTTTTTTTTCAATAAAAAGAAAATATATATATATGAAGTTCTATTTCAATCGTTTTTTTGTGCCATATATTCTTGAGAGACAGGAAGAGAAAATTATTATAAATATACATTGGCCCTTGTCTATTGTTAACGTTTGAATAATTATTTAGAGATGTGTTATTGTTTTTTTTTTTCTTTTTTTTTCTTTTTTTCATCACGATGTACGGGCGATTTTTTTCACGGGAACAAAAACAATGTAAGTTTATGGGAAAGTGGAGATGGAGCTTTTTTAGACTTTCACCTATTTTTCATTTTGTTTTTATTTCATTTTTTGTTCCTTTTTTTCAATTTACTGTTTATCGAGGGGTTTTTTTTTTCGTTTAGCGTTATTCATTTTCCAGTGCTGGACAATTTACTTCAAATTGACAAAATTTTTCCGCTTTTTTTTGTTTTTACTTCTTTCGATTTTAGGTTTTTTTTACTTGTTTTGGAATTTTTTATGGAATTTTATTTTCAATTTCATTTTTACCTTGTCATTTTATTTACTATTTTTTCTTCCTTGGATTTTTTCGGTTTTCAATCTTTTCATTTTTTAATCGATTATTTTTTTCTTTCCTGAATTTTTTTCGTTTTTATTCTCTTTCGATTTTTTATTTACTTCTTTTTCCTTTTTTCTCGGTTTTATTTTTTCTCAATTTGATTTTTTCTACTCTTCATTTTTTTCGACTTTTTCGTATTTTTTTCCTCTACTTTTTTCTTTTCTTAAGCATTTTTTTTCTCTCTAAGAGAAATTATTTTCGAAAATATTGAAAAATTCGAATTCCCTATCAATGGGCGAAATACTTTTTCTTTCAAAATAATTTTTCTTGAGTTTATTCAGAAAAATTCAATTTTTTCCCTCGATTCGAATTTTCCTCGAGGGGGAATTTTTTTTCCTTTTATTATTGCCTTTGACTCGGAAAAACAATTTTTGTTGGACTAAGTAAATTCTCACTAGTAAAAATTTTTACTTTTAACATTTTTTTACAATTTAAATTCTATTAAAATTAAAATATTAATTTTCTTTATTTTTTCGAAAAATAGGGAGAAAATTTTGTTTTTTCAAAAGTTCAGCACTGATTCATTGACATTTTTACTTTTTTTTCAAAGAATCCTTTGTCCCACTAAACTTCTCTGCTCAATGATCGTTTGATGCAAAAACAAAAATTCAAATGTGATCCAATTACAAAAGAAACAAATTTTTTTTCGTAACTTGGTGACATTTGAATTTTTAGACAAAAAAAATTGAGAAATAGCAGAAAATTACAGAAAATAGACAAAAATTCAGAAGAATTTTTTAATTTCAAATATAGTTTTAATACATTTATTGTTAGAATTAATTAGAATAAATTTTCAATTCTTTTTATTATTATTATTACAAAAGATTTTACGTTATTGACGAAAATTTTGAATTTCTTTTCTAAAATTGAATGAAAACATAAATTTTTCAGACTGGAAGTAAAAAAAAATTTTTCTTTTCTTCATTTCGAAATTTTCAATATTAAAAATGAAGTATTTAAGTAATAAATTCTGTTTTTCAGAAAGAAAAATGTATTAAATAAATAAACAATTTTTAATTAGCTGAAAATTCGAAATTGAAAAAATTTTATTTATGAAATTAGTAAAAAAAAATTGAAACTCGTAAAAATAATATTAGCAAAATGGTAAAATTGGTAAAAATAAATTTAGTAAAACAGTAAAATTGATAAAAATTAAAAAAAACTAGCAAAAGAGTAGAATTTAGTAAAAATAAAATTAGCAAAAAAGAAAAATTGATAAATATAAAATTCAAAATAGAATTAAAAATAAAATTCAAAATAAAATTAAATGTAGAATGAAAAAATTGCAAAATTGAGAATAAAAATGCAAAAGTAAAAAATTTGCCCCATTTAAAAACTATTTTTTTGACTCCACTTAACGAATTGCTTTGACGAGAGAGACAATTTTAATTTGCAGCGATCTGGACTCTTCGTTTTCCCATGAACTGAATTTCAATTTATCCGAGAAGACGAAATTTCGAAGATTTATTATTTACCGCCTGTACATCGAGACACCAACCGGATAACGATCTATTCAGTCTATAGTGATTTAATTGTTTTTCTTTTCTCACCTATAAATAAACTACGAAACTTCTTACTTTTTTTAATTATTAAGCAAATAAAAAACCACTGTATAACTTTTACCATTACAATCAAATGTTAAAAAAATTGTCATTAACCAAAAAAAAAATGTCATTAACAATTGTTATTAACAATTGTTATTAACAATAAATTGTTATTAACAAAAAAAAATTGTCATTAACAAAGTGGAAAAAAATCCAATAACAATTTTTGTTATTGTGCAAGAAAAGCAAGAAAAGAAAAATTAAAAACAATAATTAAAATAAAAATAAAATACAAATAATGACAATTTTTAAATATTGTACAGAAAAATTTTTTTTAGGAGAAAGAAAATTTATTTCCTGTTTTTTGTGTCGACAAAAAAAAATAATGGTGCTTTCTATTGAAATACCTCTATAATTAATTAATCAGTTTAAAAAAAAAATTATGACTTGTTTTGTTTTTCAAAGAATTTACCATATTTTTTATTTAACGCTCAATTGATATTTATATTGTTAATTTCTTGATTAGAAAAAAAATATTTTAAAATATTTTAAAACGTAAATTACGAATATAAAACCGTAAATATAGAATAAAATAATGAATAATTGAAAAAAAATTGATCGGAAAAGAAAAATTTGAATAAGTAGTGAATTTTTTAATTATTAAGTTTTCTCTTCGATTAAAAAGATAGAAAGAAAAAAAGAAAATACTTCGGTTGTATATAACGTATTAATCAAACGTTAAAACTAGTTGAGGAACTTCCATATACAAAGATGTCGCGAGTAATTCATTAAAAAAAAAATATATATATATATTGAAAAATCATCATATTATATAGTGTAAAAAAAAAGTCACAAAGAATAGATTATATTGTATCGATTGACAATAGAGCGAAAAAAGTTGAATTTAGTTTTGCAAAAAAAAAATTATTGAAAAGCAAAATTAAAATCAACTTTTAATCACGAATTGCACTTTTGAAAACTAAAAAAAAATAAGCGACTTCATACAAGCTCTGTATTGGAGGGGGAAAAGTTGTTATATTGTTGTGCGAATAAACGCCGCGTATATATTTATATTTACAACTTGTATTAAAAAAAAAAAATTATAAATTTTAAGGACCATCGATATCGCATTTTTTCATTCATTCTTCGAATTTTCCTCTTACTCTTTCGTCAATCTTTTTATTTTTGAGACAATCATTTTTTTTTCATTCTGCGCGCGGTGAGTTTTCCTTTTTATCGAAATTTATTGACAAAAAAGTACGAAACTACTTTTTTTCGCACTCTTTTTGCCAAAAAGAAAGGAAAAATAAAAAAAAAATCAGGGTAAATTTTTGGAAAATTTCTTCTCGCCAAATTGAAAGATTGACGGAAAATCTGAGGAATAAAAAACTCTCATCCTGATTTACGAAAAAAGAGAGAAATTTTCTTTTGTCGCAAAAAAAATTCATCGTCAGGTGGAAAAGAATTTGAATTCTATTCCAGATTTCACGTTTTTCGGATCATTTTGAAAAAAAAACATTTAGAAATAAAAATATCTGGAATATTTTTCATATCAGAAAAAGGTGTAAAAAATTTGTAAACGAGAACCCCACCTGATCGGGAAAATTTGTTATATATAAAAAAAATAAAAGCGGTTTTAAGATTGTAAAACAGAGAAAAAAATGTTGTACTATTATAATAATGTTATTTCGTCGCAAGTGAGAGTTAGACTTTAGAATGTTATTTTCGATAATAGATTGTAAAAAAAAGGGAAAAACAAATTTTTGATGACATGATGATGATGATGAAGATGATGAGATGATGAAAATTGAGAAAGTTCTTGAAAAGAAAAAGAAACAGAATTTTCTGAAGACAAAAAAAAATTGATGATGATGTAAAAAAAAGGGAAGAAAAAAAAGGAAATGAAACAGAAAATGAAAACTAGTTAAATTTTTAATTAATTAAAAAATTGGCTGTCCAATGCAGAAAGCCATTTTTTTTTGGGAAAAAAAGTAGATTATAGAGAGATAAAAAAAAAAGAATATTAAGTACCTTGTTGAGTATAAGTAGATTTATTCGCTAAGTCATTGCGTGTGCACCATAATGTACACAGGGCATAGTTTAACACTCGTGTACCTCTATCACTCACATTATTTACTTATTCTAATAGACAAATTTATTGATGACGAAAAAAAAGAAAGAAAACAAAAATGACAAAAAAAACATCACAGAATTTTGCGTTAGAGGTTTTTTTTTTTCTTTGAGAGAAGAAAAAAAGTTTTTATTTCATGCCTTTTGCGGTGTGTAATATTGTTTTTGGAAGAGAAAAAAAAATATGTCTCATCACACAAGACGCAGCGCGAATTTGTGCTTTCCGTTTCTTTTTTTTTTAGTGATCTGCTTGCTCTTTTTGGACATTTTTTTTTTTTTACTAATAATTTGACTCGAGGGGTTTTTTCTTTTCATTATTTAGCAATTTTTCCAGAGAAAAAAGTAGAGAAGGAGGAAAAAATTTATTCTACAATTTTCTTTGCGAAAATTAATAATTTGAGCGAAATTGAATTAAATGGAAAATTGATTGTGCGAAATTGAATTAAAAATTGATTTAATTGATTTCATTGATTTCATTGATTTCATTGATTTCATTGATTTCATTGAGTGAAAATTGTAAAATTAAATCAATTGGAGAAAAATTATTCAAGTGGGAAAAAAATTGTCAACTTTTGAAGTGTAATTGAAAATCTTTCAATTTTTTGGAGTTAATTGAAAAAATTTTTAGCGAATTGAAAACAATAATAAGAGAATTGAAAAAATCGGAAGAATTCAGCAAAATTTTGAGTTTATTGTCAAGAAAAATTGGTCCGAATTTGAAGAAATTGGCAAAAATATTCGGAAAAAGAATTTAATTGAAAGTAAAACGAAAAAACAGTGAAAATTTGAAAAAAATGCGAATATTGAAAAATTCGCTTTAATTCAAAGCGAATTTTCAAAGCGAAATTTAATTCAAAACTTGAAATTAAACAAAATTCAAAATAGAAAAATTTAAATTGAAAAGAAATTGAAAAAAATCGAGTCAGTGGAAAAAATAAAAAAAAAAAATACAAAACTACAAACAAAAAACGATAGAAAAAAATAAAAAATAATGAGAACTGGAAAAATTCCCTCGAGAAAATATTTCCTGGGCAATAAAATTTTCGGCCTTTTTTTTCTCAAAAAAAAAAATGTTTCCAATTTGAAAATTTCCCCAACTGAATATTTGATGGTAAAAGGAATAATTTTTCCGTTTTTCTTTATTTGCTTCATTCGAAAGGAAATTTTCGCAAATATTCCATTAAAAAGAAAACTTTTTTCTTAAATTTACCAAAAAATGGAAAATTAAAATTGAAACAATATTGGAACATTTTTATTTTGGAAAGAAAGGGAAAATTTTATCACAGAGAAAAAATTTTATTTCCATTTTTGGGGGGAAAATTAATTAATTTTGTAATTAATCAAAGTAATGATTAATTAAAAATACAATCAATTTGTAAATTAATTTTATAATTAATCGATTTGTAAATTAATTTTATAATTAATCGATTTGTAAAATAATTTTACAATTAATCGATTTGTAAATTAATTTTATAATTAATCAATTTGTAAATTAATTTTATAATTAATCAATTTGTTAATTAATTTTCTAATTAATCAAAATAGTGATTAATTAGAAATACAATCAATTTGTAAATTAAATTATTAATTAATCAGAATAGCGATTGATAAAAAATGGAATTAATTTTTGAAAGCAAATTAATTAATTGATTTGTTAATTAATTTTTATAATTAACGGATAGCTAATTATTTAAAAAAAGGAAAAATAAAGCAAGCAACAACTTCCACGAGAATTGTAAGCAGCAGGCTGCAAAAACATTATTAATTTAAATAATTAATAACCAGACAAGTCTTTAATCGCTGGTTGAGTACGATCAAGTATTGTACGATACATTCCTTTGGCTATAAAAACTAATTTAAGAGTTTTCGTGTGTCCTGCCTCTCTATATATTATTTAAAAGAAAAATTCTTTTTTTTTTTTTTTTGATTTTGTAATCGCGCTTTCGAAAATTTTCTCGTCACTGTCATTTTTATTTTTTTTTATCATTATTCTTTCTTTGCATAAACTTAAATTTTTCATTTCTTTCTCTTGTTTTTTATTTCGAATATTTATCATTGAATCGCAATTAAAAAATATTTTTACAATTTTCACATCTCTTGTGTATATATATCTATATAAATGAAAAAATTGTCCATATTGACAGTGGAGTGTGTTGATGGCGTTTGATGAAAAAAAAAAATAAATCGCCTCTTTTTTTTAAAACTCGAATTGTCTCTCATTTTTCAAGCTGTATACCAATGAGAACAAGTTATTATTTATTTTATTTTCTTTGTATTTTCTTCTTTTTTTATTTCTACTCACGCGCGTCC
The DNA here is from genome assembly GCA_032873175.1 of Leptopilina drosophilae. Classification (NCBI taxonomy): domain Eukaryota; kingdom Metazoa; phylum Arthropoda; class Insecta; order Hymenoptera; family Figitidae; genus Leptopilina; species Leptopilina drosophilae. Next base: position 49,213,752 of record CM065484.1, read on the forward strand.
ATCACACGAGAAATCAGAAATTTTTTTTGTTTAGTTTTTTCTCTCGCAAAAAAAGAAATTTGCGATTTTTGTAAATGAAAAAATGAATTTTAAATTTTATTTCAATTTTGAATTTAGAAAAGTAATTCGGTGAAAAGAGTCATGGAATTTTATTTACAAACATAATATTCGTTTTAATAATTATTAATTTTATTTAATGGAATAAATAAATTTAATGGAATAAATTGAAATGGATTTTAATTATTCTTCAATGTTAATTACGAAATTACGATTTTTAGACGAACTTTAATTGAAAATAATTATACTTTGAATTGGTTTGAGAAAATTTATACTTTAGAAATAAGGAATTTTTAATCGACTTTACAAATATTAGGGAAATTTTCGAAACAATTACAAAAAAAAATCGCAAATTTCGGCAATTTTGATTTTTCATTGTAAAAAAAAAAATTAATAATAAATCAAAAAGCATAAAACACAATTTTTTTCGAATTTCATTGGAAAGTTCTCATTAAAACTCTTATGATCAAATTACACGAGAAGAAATTTGTTTCTTCCAAAAGTGGTATATAGGAACTAAGCACAAAATAAAATGTTACCATAATGATTTTTTTTTTCGTTGAGATTTATAAAAAGCAAAAGAGAAAAATTCGCCATCGCTCATAATATTTGTCACTAATTTCTCAAATATTTTAAGGGTAAAAAATTGCCATTTTTATCTCGAAAAAAAATTTTTATCTCAAAATTTTATTAATTACACGTTAATGTAATATTGCTAATTATTTTTTTTTGTAATTAGCTTCGTCGATGATTGGATTATAATTTATTAATTATTTAGTTAACTAATTAATAAATTATTTAGTTAACTAATTAATAAATTATTTAGTTAACTAATTAATAAATTATTTAGTTAACTAATTAATAAATTATTTAGTTAACTAATTAATAAATTATTTAGTTAACTAATTAATTAGTTAAATAATTAGTCAACTACTGAATAATTATTTACTAATTAATTTTTTCTTTGTCAAGAAATTTTTTTTTTTTTGTCGACAAATATTATGCAGTAAAAAGCAATTTTTTCGTGTGGGAAAAATAATTTTTTTGTTTTTTTTTTTGCTGGGGAATTTTTGTTTTTTTTTAAACAATAACATAATATTGAAGGTTATTTAAAAATGTTTTTTCGGCTTTTAATTATAGTTAGAGCAAATCGACGCTGTAATATGCATCACATTTAATGACTCTCGCAGATATAAAAAAGAAAAAAAAAGAAAATAAATAATAATAAGAGTTATATATATAGAAGAGTTTTCCATTTTATCGGAGCAGCGCATCTCAAAACGATATAAATATATTAATATAAATACATAAATATATATATATTATATATATAATTTATTTTTTAGAGTCCTGATCCTCTAAAAATAAAAAAAAGCATACTCCAGAAATAATAAAGAAAAAAAAAAAGAAGCGCGTCGGTGTACGCTTTATTATTGTTATTGAGTATAAAGTGTAATTATTAGACATGATTATAATTATTATTATTATAATTATTACAATTATTATTATTATTAAAAAAATTATTATTATTATTATTATTATTATTAAAATTATTATTATTATTAAAATTATAATTATTAAAATTATAATTATTAAAATTATTATTATTAAAATTGTAATTATCAAAATTGTAATTATTGAAATTGTAATTATTGAAATTATAATTACCGAAATTGTAATTATTGAAATTATAATAATCGAAATTATAATAATTGAAATTATAATTGTCGAAATTGTAATTATGAAAATTATAATTGTCGAAATTATAATTATTGAAATTGTAATTGTCGAAATTATAATTATTGAAATTGTAATTGTCGAAATTATAATTATTGAAATTGTAATTATGAAAATTACAATTGTCGAAATTGTAATTATGAAAATTATAATTATCGAAATTGTAATTATGGAAATTATAATTATCGCAATTTTAATCAATAATTACACGCGAATTACAATCATGAAAATTATAATTTTATGGAAAAATTGTAATTATTGAAAATTATAATTAAATTTATTGAAAAGGAAAAAAAATGATCATTATTCTTATGATCGTTTATTAATATTAATTAATTAATGAATTAATTATTATTATTCTTATTATTATTATGGCAACATACGAAAGGAAGAAACTCTAATATTATTCTATATACACTCTTTAACCACATTTATTTGCATCCTCGAATTGTTATTCTTTATCATCATCAGTTTATTCCATTCAGTGTTAAATAATGATATAAATATACATAATATATTAACTATTTTCATTCATGAGAAGCATCGTTACCTGTATGACAAGTGATCATAAGAGCATAATAAACAATCGCTCATTAAATGCATTCTGTTGTTTTTCATTTCACCAACAAAAAAAAAATCCGGACACCGTCCATTTTTTATATATCTATATAATATATTGTAGTCGCAATCGAAAAATATTTATTTATATTTTCATCTTTTCCATTATTTTTTTTTCTCTGTGGCATTTTACATTTTTTCTATATTATTATTGGAAATATTTACTGTATTCATTTTCTCATTTTTTTGTTTTTTGGGAATTTACTTTTGTTGTTATTTATTGTCATTATGATTTTTTTTATCAAAGAATAGGGAGGAATTTTTCTCATTAAAATTGGGAAATTTTGTATCGTTTCTTATATTTTTTCCTGATTTTTTTTTTCATTTTTAAGAAAGAAAATAATTATTAAGAAAAAATTTTATTTGAAAAAATTCGAATTGTGTTTTTCGAATTTTTAGACGTTTTTCTTTTTCGTGTTTTTTTGGACAAACATTTTGTAAATTTTGTAAATATTTTATTTGTATCAATTAAATTATAATTTGTAATTATTTCTGTAAAATCGATTTTTTATTGTAATTTTACTTCTTTAAATAATTTTTTCTGTAAAAAATTTTTTTTATTGTAATTTTACTTCTTTAAATAATGTTTTCTGTAAAAAAATTTTTTTACTGTATTTTTACTTCCTTACATTTTTTTCCGGCAAAAAATATTTCTCAATGTTATTTTTTATTTGTTTAAAATTTTTTCGTTTAATTTTTTTTGCAAGAATAATTTTTTTGGATTTATTTAATTGTTTGGAATTTTTGGTTCTTATTTATTTCTTTATTTTCTTTTTTTTCTTTTTTGCAAAAATGATTCTTTTTTAATTTTTCTATTGTTTCTAATTTATGGTTTGTATTTATTTATTTATTTATTTTTTTGCAAGAATGATTCTTTTTGTATTTTTTTGGTCTTAGGAGAAATAAAAAACTAATGAATTTGAATAATTGTAATTATAATATTTGTAAATTTTGTAAATATTTTTCTTCTCTACTAATTTAATAATAATTTTTGTGTTTTTTTCGCAAAAAATTTTCTTTCCATTCTTTTTTCTACTTCTTCAGAATTTTTCTTTGGCAAAAAATATTTTTCCAGTATTTTTAATTTCGTTTGATAATTAATATTGTTTTGAGTGAATTTTTTTTGTATTTTGTAAACTTTTTTCTCTTTTAGAAAATTTATACTAAGGTTTTTATATTTTATTACATTACTTGTTACTTAAAATAGAAAGAGATTATATTTTTATTATATATTATTATATTATTTACATTTTATTATTATATTTTTATTTTATTACCGTACAATGTACTTTTTTTGTTAATTAATATTAATTCTCTATTTTATAATTAGTTTATAATTAGTTCAGAAATTAATTCCTAATTAATAAATTAATATTAATTAATTAATGGTTGATAAATTAATTAGCAATTAATTAAATAATTAATAACAGTATTAATACTAATGAATGAATGAAATAATATTATTTTAATTTTCGAAAATGTTTCGAATATTTTGGAAACAATATTCAAATATTGTAAAATGTGAAAAAGTTAAGAAAATATTAAAAATGTAAAATTAGAACAAATTGAACATTTTTATAATTTTCTTTTACTTTTTTCCCATCTATTGAATTCTGTTTTTAGAATTCTTATTTTTCGTATATCTTTATTTTTATATTCTCATTATTCTATTTTTGTCAACTTTTTTCCATTTCATAAAATTTTACTCCATTATTTTATTACTTTAAAAAAAATTTCCAACATTGCATGTAATTTTATTTTTTACAAATTCACTAGAAAAATATAATATCTCCTGTGTATATTATTATTAAAAGAACAAATATATTTTCATACGAAACTTTTCTTATTTTGTATATTTATTTTCATTTCATATTTTCTTTTTAGTAATTAATATAATTATTTATATTAATAATTATCGTTATAATTGTGGAGAAAAACAATTTTTTCCCCTAAGAAGTAATTTTTGCAAATTTATAATTTTTTCCCAACCGAAAAATATTTGTACAAGAATAATTTTGAAAAGAATTTTTTGTTGATGATAAATAATCGTTCTTAAAAACCAAATTGTGTCTAATAATAATTATAAGATTACGAGCTTACCGAATTTTGTCAAAATTGATCAATTTTTTGTAAATTTCCATCTTTTTTCTATTTTTCAAGAAAAATTCCAAAATTGTCTTTTGATATTTTTTTCGAAAATAGAAATGAACGGAATAAAATCTTCTTCAATTTTGATAAAACGAAAAATCGAAACCAAGTTCAATGATATATTTTTAACAAATAAAAAAACTGTTGTAAATATAGTGTAAAAAGTGAAAAAAAATTAATTTAAGCGTTAAAATCGTTTTGAATATAAATACGATTTCTAATTATTGTAAGTGTTCGTCTCACATCTGCACAAAAAAAAGTTATGTAGTTTAGAAAATAAAAAATTTTACCTAAGAAAAGTTTATTAAAAGAAAAATGATTTTAGAGAATAATTGGCTCAAATGTAACAGGAGAAAAAAAAAAATTTTATATTTTCAATTTTGTTCATATTCTACGATTCTAAAATAATAATCATTAAAGAAGATCTCTATTTGCATTTCATTATTGGTATCGATATAGAATTATTTACGTGCGAAAAAAACTAGTCAATATTTTAAATAAATGTATTTTTTTACAAAAGAGAAAGAAGAAATAAAGGGAAAATGAACTAATTTTAAATCTGTAATTGAAAAAAATACCGCAATGAGAAATTTTTTTTTTGTTTAAAACTATATTTAGCACTGATTGTTAAAATGATTTAAACTTGAAAGTGAAATAAACTTGTGGAACAAAATTTTATTAATTATTTTCTTATAAAACGAAACAATAAAAATAGAACAAACAGTTTCGATTCCTGCGGTCAATTTTTTTTTATTTTCATTTTTTAATGGTGAAAAGAAAACTTGGAGCAATTTTGGAATTTTCCGAAAGCATAAAAGTAAGTGGAGATTAATTTCTATTAATTTAATAATTAAATATTTTAATTTTGTTTGGATTTTTTTTCTTTGGTTTGAAATTTTGTTTGGAAGATTCTTTTGGAATTTTTGTTCTTTTTTCTTTCAGGTTGAAATTTGAAAAAAAGCAAAATTACTATGACACAGAATTTATTGTTCTCTATAAAGCATAATAAACGTACATGATCACTTTCACTTATAAAATATCTATGAGTCTGTTCATTATGTTTATTATTAATTCCTAAACTAATTAATTATTATTCATTTTATACAGGCTTGCATCCACTCTCCTAACAATCTCACATCTTAAACGCCTAATACCCAGATATACTTATCTAAAAAGTTACATTCTACTTACATTAGGACCAAGTTCAAATTTAAAGTAACAATTTTTTTTCCTCTTTCCATTTTTAAATGAAAATTTCCTATTTTTTAAAAAAATCTTTTCTCTGCATTGAATTATTGAAGAAAAATTCGCTTTAATTCTCTTTTGACTGGAAACATTTTCTATTGACTTCAGACTTGTTAGAAGGTAAAGTAAATTAAATTCCCAGTCGATTATTGAAACGTGAAATACAAGAAGAAAATTAAAAAATTAAATAAAAAAATTTAGACAAATTAAGATACAAATTAAAAAATAAATTAAAAAAAATTTTTTTGTATTAAAAAACAATTTTTTTAATTTAAATGAAATTAAAATAAAAATGATGAAATACGATATTAAATCGCAACAAACAATTTGACACAAAACGGATTTTTAACTATTAAAAATCGAAATGATGATAAAAATGAAAATTATATAAAAAACTTATGTTAAATTGGAAAAAAAATTAACGTTAAACAAAAAAATCGTTTCGACTGAACAATTCACAGAGTTTTTAAAACACAATAAAAATAGAAAAATTTGAAACTTTTTTTTCAAATTTTCGTCATTTTCGAACAATTTTTTTTCGATAATAAAATACACATACGAAATTTTGACAAATATTTTACCGATAAATGAATATAATTAATCGCATCGTGAGACTCGCAAAAATGTAAAAATACGGAATGCTCAAAATCACAATCGTTCGTCAATAAGTTTACTTTTTAGAATGTTTGAGACAAATTTTTGAAATTTGTTTTTACAAGATTTCATTATTTTCTTTTCCAAACTCGGGGGAAATTAATCTCAATTGTCGACTGAGAGAAAAAAGTATATTTTTCAGGGGAAAAGAAAAGCAAAAATTAGAAAAAAAAAATCCAATAGAAAAAGAAAAATTCTTCTAAATAATGAAAAGGAGAATTTTAATATTTTGTATTTGGATTCTTTTCACATAAAACAGAAGCGAATGAAAATGAAAGTTTTATAGTATTTTGAATGAATTTTTTAAAAGTACTAAAAACGAAGTAAATAGAAATTGTAACAAAAAATAGAAAATAAAAATAAAAAAATAGAATTTGTTTATCAAAAAATATTTTTTAAACTTTTTTAAATGTAAAAAACGAAATTTTGTAAACACAATAAACACGAGTTTGTAAAAAAATTTTGCAATTTTCCCTTCACAAGTAGACGCTGAGATTAATTTCTTTTGACAATAATTATTTCGAGGACAATAAGCAGCTTACTTAAGGACAACACATTTTTCACAATTTTTATTTATTTATTTATTTACTTATTTTTTTGTTTGTTTCTTAACTTCGGTGTAAACATCTAACACTTTTTACATTAGGCATATATCACTAGTCGAACTTTACTTGTTTTTTTTTTATTCTCAATTTTTCATTCTCTCGAAGGTTCTAAAATTGTACTTTTTTTTCCTTTCGCTGTCGAGCATTTAAAAATTAATATCACAAAATGAATATTCGAAATCTGCGTGTGAAAATATTGCTACACATAATATAATTTATAAATATTGTCTTTGAAACTACAACTAATTAAAAAAAGAAGAAAAAGAAAATTATTCCGAAAGTATTTTCGGAACATTGGAAAAACACGAAAAAATTAACAATAATTAAATGCTTTAACAAACGTTTCTTTTAAATTAACAAAAATTGTTTAAGAAGGAAAAAAACGAACCGCGTAAAAATTCTATAATTATTTTAGAAAAATGATTCGAGAAAAGTTTGTCAAATTTACCGAATTACAATTTTTTATTTTCAATCTTAGATTTTGAATTTTGAATTTTGAATTTCTAGTTTATTTTAAAATTGAAAATCGAAAATTAGAAATTTGAAATCAAAAACTATTTTCGATTTGGTTTCTAATATTCAGTTTTCGATTTTTGATTTTCGATTTTCAATTTTCAATTTCTCGAAATTTCGGTACTAATTAACTAATTATAATAATTAAAGTAGTTAAAGTTAATTAAACTCGATTAATTAATCACGAATTTATTAAAACACTAATTGCGTGTTTTTATAGAAAAAAAAGACACGAATTAATTAATCGATTAATTAATATTGCCCCGTGATCAGTCAATTTTAGAACCTGACTTTTGATTTTTATTTTTACTATTTATTTATTTATTAATTTATTTATTTGTTTGTTTTCTTTATTTAGTTATTTGTTACTTCTTTTTATAATAATGTATAAAAAAGTTTGTGCCCCATAAAAAAATAATCGGAAAAAATTGGAAGAACTTTGCAAAGACTTTTTTTTCATTCTCTCCGGAACGAGAATTTTTACGCATTTTTTTCTTTCTTTCAAAAGCGTAATTTCTTATTAAAATTCTATCGTTTCCATGTAAAAGTTAGAAACGTCTTTTTTTTGTTTTTAAAACCATTTTTATCGCAAAGTTTTAATATAAAAAAAAATTCCATTTTCTAAAAATAATTATATTGTATCTGAAAAATGTCGGTACGCTTTTCGTAAAAAAAACGCGTAGGAGTTTTTTTTTTAATACAAAATTCGTTTCTTTTGAAAACAAAGAAGCACCGCCTTTCTTTCTTTTAAAAGTAAAATTTTTGATGAGAAAAAATAAATTTTATCGAAAATGATTTTCCATGAACGAGAAAATTTCTTTTTCTAAGTTACGAATTTGGCAAACTGAGAAAAGTTTTAGTAATCGAAGTAATAATTCGAAAAAAAAGATAAATACGAATTCGAAAAAATTCGAATGTTGAATTTTCATTTTTAATTCGAAATTTCTTTGAATAAAATTCGAATATTTATTTAAAAATGATTAACTTTTTCAAAAGAAAATTAAGAATTGAATATTCAAATGAATAGAAGGCAAATTTGTTTTTTTACAACAAATAAAACATTTGAATCAAGAGAAATTAAAATTGCAAAATAGATTAATTTCTGCATAATGTAAAGAAGTTCCGAAAGAAGTTTTCAAATCTTTTGCTATCAAAAAATGTGGTAAAAAAGGGTGTAGAAAAATTACACGATTTGAAAATTGTTTCGGAACTCGATATTCACGGCTTTTTTTGAACAAAAGCTTTCAATTATAGTTTTGAGAGAAAAAATATGTGAAAAATGATGAGTTTTGAATTGCAAACAATTTCTTTTTCAAACTATTGCAAAATTACAATTACAGAAGAAAAAGTTTACAATTATTGTAATTTTTAATAAAAAAAAGGGGGAAAAATGTAGAAATTGAGGAAAAAGAAGAAAAAGAAACAATAAGGAGAGAAAAAATAGAAAATTGTGTAAAAATACTGAATCAAACAGTTTTCGAATTATGAAAATGGAAAATAGAGAAGAAATGGAAGGAAGGAAAAATTATTTAATGTAGGAAAAGGGAAAACTGCTTTAAAGAATTCTGAAGAAGCATTAAACAAATTTGAATTTTCAAACTTTGATATTTGAATTTTCAAATTTAGAAAGTTTAATTTTCAAATTTAGAAAGTTTAATTTTCAAATTTAGAAAGTTTAATTTTCAAACTTTAATATTTGAATTTTCAAACTTTAATATTTGAATTTTCAAATTTCAATATTTGAATTTTCAAACTTTAATATTTGAATTTTCAAATTTAGAAAGTTTAATTTTCAAATTTAGAAAGTTTAATTTTCAAATTTAGAAAGTTTAATTTTCAAATTTAGAAAGTTTAATTTTCAAACTTTAATATTTGAATTTTCAAACTTCAATATTTGAATTTTTAAATTTCAATATTTGAATTTTCAAACTTTAATATTTGAATTTTCAAATTTAGAAAGTTTAATTTTCAAATTTAGAAAGTTTAATTTTCAAATTTAGAAAGTTTAATTTTCAAACTTTAATATTTGAATTTTCAAACTTCAATATTTGAATTTTTAAATTTCAATATTTGATTTTTCAAACTTTAATATTTGAATTTTCAAATTTAGAAAGTTTAATTTTCAAACTTTAATATTTGAATTTTCAAACTTCAATATTTGAATTTTCAAATTTCAATATTTGAATTTTCTAACTTTAATATTTGAATTTTCAATTTTAGAAAGTTTAATTTTCAAATTGAGAAAGTTAAATTTTCAAATTTAGAAATTTCAATTTTTTAGTTAAAAAATTCTTAATAGAAGTGGCAAAGAGTCTTTTATCGGAAAAAAGCCGTGAAAATAAAAAAGTGACCACCGTCCTTCGAGCTTCTGAATTTTTCTCTTTTTAGGGAAAAATCTTAGAAGAGAAAGAGGGTGGTCTGCCTTGCTTGCTACTTGGTTGCCTCGGGCGGACAGTCAGGCTGGTTATTGGGATGAGCGGCAGTGAAGGCCGGATGATTTTCCAAATGGCGATCGACTCTCAAAATTGTTGGGAATGGTCTCAAATCAACGTGAAACCTTCTTGCGTTGAATATTTGTGGCACCAAACAACAGTCGGCCAATGTTATTTCATCGCCAACGCAATATTTCCCCGCGCTCGACGACAACAATTTCTCCACAGCTGAAAATCAATTTCATTAACATTTACTTCTTATCCATTGAATTATTTAGTTTCTAATCAATTTCATTAATCCGCTTTATTTAGTTTCTAATCAATTTCATTAATCCGATTTATTTAGTTTCTAATCAATTTCATTAATCCACTGATTTATTTAGTTTCTAATCAATTTCATTAATCCACTGATTTATTTAGTTTCTAATCAATTTATTGATTTAAAAAAAATTACCTAAGGTAAAAAATAATTAAGAAAGTAAAGAACAAAAAAAAAACCTGTAAATCCTCGTGTGATCCAGTGTTGTGCCCATTCTTTTTTACGCTCCTCGCCAACGTAAATGAGAACAACCAAATTTTGAAGCGGCTGAATTCCACTTGCTATAACTTCGCAAATTTCTCGAACTCGCGCTCTTTTCACTGGATCCGCTGGCATCAATGGACGATGTGGTCTCGTTTCCTCCAAATATTGCAGAATATTCAGCTGAGGAAAAAAATCAACTTTTTAATTTCTTTTTTCAAGAAAAAGCAAAAAATTTCGACCAAAAAAATATTTTTCTTCGACAAAAAAGGAAATATTTTCGACCAAAAAACTATTTTTTCTCGACAAAAGGAAAATATTTTCGACCAAAAAATATTTTTTTTCGACAAAAAGAAAATATTTTCGACCAAAAACTATTTTTTCTCGACAAATAAGAAAATATTTTCGACCAAAAAACTATTTTTTCTCGACAAATAAGAAAATATTTTTGACCAAAAAAATATTTTTTCTCGACAAAAAAAAAATATTTTCCGAATAATTCTCTTTTGAAAAAATAACTTACAGATTCAATTAACGTATGATTGTCGATGTGAAGGGCAGGCACCTGTTCCATTGGATTTATTTCTCGAAATTCGTTGCTATGTTGCTCGCCACCGCTTTTCACTAAACTTATCGGCTTTATATCGTACGGTATTTCCTTTAGATTCAATGCTGAGGAGGAAAAAAGTAAATTTTTAAATTCATTAATCAAAAAATGCTCTTATAAATAAAAAAACAAGTGACAAGTATTCCAAAAAAAATAGTAAAAGAAAATTAATGGTAAACAAGTAAATAAAAGAAATAACAAACAATATTTTTATCTTTTCCAGTGAAAGGAGCGCGAGTTCGAAAAATTTGCCAAGTTAAATACATTTATAAATAATAATCAAAAGTATTAAAAAAAAATAAATAAAATTAATGGTAAATAAGTAAATAAAAGAAATAAATATACAGAATTTATCTCGCAATTGTTACGTCACCGTAACAAATAATTTTTATCAACATATTATCAATATTTTAACTATAAATCATTATTAACAATTATAAAAATAAAGAATAATTAATAAAAAAATTGTATTTTCAATGAACAATAATAAAATGTTTAATAAGTAAAAAAAAAGTTTAATAAATAATAAAAAAATAATTTAATTAATAAGTAAAAAGAATTCTTAATAAGTAAAGAAAAAAGTTTAATAAATAATAAAAACAATTATTTAATTAATAAGTAAATAAAAATGATTAATAAGTAAAGAAAAATGTTAAATAAATAATAAAAACAATTATTTAATTAATAAGTAAATAAAAATGTTTAATAAGTAAAAAATATGTTTAATAAATAATAAATTAATAAATATTAATAAATAATAAATGTTTTTTAACCGTTAAATAAGTAAAAAATATGTTTAATAAATAATAAATAAATAAATAATAACTTAATAAATATTAATAAATAATAAATGTTTTTTAAACGTTGAATAAGTAAAAAATATGTTTAATAAATAATAAATAAATAATAACTTAATAAATATTAATAAATAATAAATGTTTTTTAAACGTTGAATAAGTAAAAAATATGTTTAATAAATAATAAATAAATAAAAACTTAATAAATATTAATAAATAATAAATGTTTTTTAAATGTTTAATAAGTAAAAATACTAATAATGAGAACGATAACAATAATAATGGAAACTAAATAATAATCAAAATTAAATAATATCAATAATAATAATAATTATTATAATAAATTAACGACACAATATAAAAAAATGTCCTTATTGATTTTTAATTGAATATAATTACCAATTCGCACCCTCCACGAACAGGAACTCCTCCAATAGGAGTAGAGAACAGGCTGCAGATAATTTTTCCATTTTTAAAATTGTTTAATAAATAAAAATATGAGGTAAGAAAAAAAAGTTTTCTAAATATATAAATATAAACAGGTTCAAAAAGTAGGCGTAGTTCTAACCTTGAAATTTCTACATAAACATTCCTTTTTTAAAAACACATATTTTTCTCCTAAAAATTTCCATCATGCACTTATTGTTAGATAATAATTCAAAGTAATTATAAAAAAAACTCGTAAATTGACATTATCGACTAGATAAAAAGAAAAACAGTGCTTTAATTAAGCACCGATAACAAAAATTATCACAAAGAAAAGTAATTTCAATAATCCGACGCAAAGGAAACAAAATTCACCCTCTTGAAGAAATTTCGTTCAATTATTTAATTTTATAGGTTATGTGTTCCACCCCGAAGTCCCCAAAAGCAAAATATTGCGAAAATGATACACATTTTTCCCCCAACACGATATGAAAATAATTTCCACTAAACAGAAAAATTAGAATTTCTCCCTTTTCTTCTTTAAAAAAAAAGCGAAGACTTCCTATAATTCATGAGCCAAATTCGCTAAAATAAAATTGCAAGGGATGATTGGGAGTCTAGAAACCCCGAAAATCGTTACATCAAATTTCATAATGACGAGACGTCCACGCTTATTTGTCTCTCTCGGCAAAAAAAAACAGGTTTGTATATCTATATGTGTACGTGTGTCGGCGCCCAGAGAGAATAAACCGGAATTTACGTGAATATTTAAAAAAAACGTAAACAATTTTCCTAACATAGAAACGAGGAATTTTTCCTATTTAACTACAGAATAAAAAACTTGATAATTAAATATATAGTAGCCGATATAAGTCAGAGGGGAAGAAATTGACCGCGACTGGGGAAAATAAATTTGTGCGAAATTTTCTTGTTTATTATGATCGCTTACCTTTCCCATGACGGACATTTTTTATAATCACGGACGGAGAGATTCGCTGGATCAATTTATTTTCACTATACGACGATTTTAAATGATGAGAAAATTGTCGACAATATTTGAGAAACCGGTCAACGCGCGAAATTGCACCTCCTTCCCCCTTTTATTCGATTGCCGGAACCCCTTCTTCTTCACTCTTGTGTCTCCCACCCACACCTCCTTTTTTCCACCGCGGGGTGGGATGAGAGAGAGATAAATACGGCCCTGCCAACCTACCAATAAAATTCCCTTTCCCCGAGATGTCAATAATATTATTATTTTTTTAATTATTTCGCACTTTTGAAATTAATCCTTTTTGTAAAATAGTATATACTTTCTTTTATGGGAGAAAATCTACTTGCAAGCACCATTGTTTGAGTAATTTTTGGAAAAGGCTTTTTTTTTTGTTTCGAGTTTCGACTACTCTAATTGTTTCATTAATGAGGTTATGATTTTTGAATTTTTGCAAAAATTAGTAATTTTCAATCGAAAATGATTATTCGGCAGTGATAAGCATTTTTGTTGGGTTTTTAGGTAAAAAAGAAGTGAAAAGAGAAATGTGGAGAAGTATTCTCAATGAAGCAATTCGGAAATTGAGAGTTATTAAAATAATATTAATTTTTCTTTTTTGCAAATTTTGTCAAGATTACTGTGTTTAGTTTTGTTATGTTGGCGGCATCGCAATAACTAGAAGCGACCAATCAATTTTTAGTTTTTTCTCCGGGAAGGCAGGGGCGTATTGTTCGGCACTTTCCCCTTTTCTCTAAATTTTCTGCATTTTCAATAACTAACAATAATATTTTCAATTAATTACTAATTTATCAGTAAATTTAGTATTTTGATTTAAAAATCGGTTTTTTGAGGTCTTTTTCATTTATCCTCTTTTCCATATCACCAAAGTTGATGTCGTTTCTGATTCTTAATTTAGTAAACAAAAATTTTAATTGAAATATCTTTCAAAAAAAAACTTTGTAAAATAATAATTGTGTAAAATAAAAATTAATTTGTTAATGAATTAATTAATTTGTTAATTACTTTTCGAATACTGAAAATTGACAACTTAAATTAGTTTAAACAGAAATTTCATTCACCCCTGAGCTCTGTATTTAATATTGGCCAATCAGAGGCGAGTATTCTAAAACGTATCGTCTGCTCTTTTTCCGGAAAATAATAATAGAAAAGCACTTTAGAATTTTAAAAACTTTTTTTTTGTATTTAGAACTAATTTCCGAATTAGTTTGTGATTCGTTTTCAATCAAGTAATTAAGGAACAAATTTTGTCAGGTAAGAGTTATATTCATACTTCTATTAAGACGTTAATTTTTAGACATTTTTAAAAAAAGGTGTTAACTTTTGAGGTTATGTTTACATTTATATAAAATATAAAGTGATAATAAATACAGTGTAATTTTAATTGTAAAACTTTTTCCTACAGCAGGAAATTAAAATAATTAATTTAAAATGTCATTAAATTGAGAAATACTTTAGTGTAAAATTGTTTTTTTTCTATTTATTGAGCAATAAGTGTTAAAATTTCCAAAAGAAGGTAAAAAAGTTTATTACGTTTAATAAAGTTTATTTTTTTAATAAAGTTTTTTTTTTACTTAATTGACGATTAATTGTACAAAATAAAAAATACATTATATTTGATTGATATTAAGGACTTTGTGTCAATGATAAATAAAAGTAGAAATTATTTTTTTTGCTATCAAAGGTAACAATTTTTTTTAACACAGAATGTTGGGGATGAATTGGTTGAAACGTAAACTTAAGACAAAAATGGCTCCTGTAGAGTACGAATTGGCACAAAAAATGACTCGACGATTGTCACTTTTTTACGCATTTCTAGGATGGAATTTTGTCTCTCTTTTATTGTACTGGTCATTTAAACAACACATTCCAAATGGTCCTGGAAAAAGTAAGTGATCTTCTTTCATTCTTTGATTTAATGAAAACAATAAAAAATGTTTAGCTTCAAAACTAACAAAATAAATAAAATTAATAAAATTTGTTTTTTACAATTTCCTTATTTGTCAGTAACAAGTTACTATTAATATTGTTACAATTCTGTTTATTAGAATTTATTACTACAATCTAATTAATTGCGAATTGTAATTAAATATTTAATTTATGAAACTATTTTCAGAAATTAAAAATAAATATAAATTATTAACATTTTATAGGGTTTTTTTGTTGTATAAAAATATTTTATTCGTTATAATTTCTTTTAATATTCAGAATTTATTTTTTTATTTATAAAAATAATCAAAAGTATACGTATATATTTTTATTTATAAAAATAAAACTACATATTTTTTATTATAATGAAAAATAATCAAAGTACATCTATTTTTATTATAATTAATATTAAAAATAAATCAAATAATAAATTATAATTAAAAATAATCAAAGTACATCTGTTTTTATTATAATTAATATTAAAAATAAATCAGATAATAAATTATAAGTAAAAATAATCAAAATATTTTTGTATTACAATTAAAAATAAAAATACATTTTTTTATTATAATTAAAAATAATCAAAATGCATATTATTTTTTATCACAATTAAAAATAAAAATAAATATTTATTTATTGTAATTAAAAATTTTCGTCTTTTTCAGCACAAAAATATCTTGAAGTAATGAATATCCCTCATGCGAATGTCATTGAATTTTCCGGGCTAAATCCGAAAAAAATAAACGAATATGCGGTGGACAGGAGAAAAGAGTATTTAGAAAGTAAAAAGGGTAGTAGAGATTTTGAGGTGATGATTGATAAAGATTGGATCGAAGAGAATATAACTCCTGAAAGTTCTTTTCAATAGTTCTTCTTTTCTTTTAATAGTTCCTTAAAATTCTTGTACATAATTACTAATAGTTAAGAAATTAATCAATAAAATATCTTACAAAAAAAAATATATATATATATATCTATTTTTAGGCAACAAATCCCATTGTTTCTAGATTTATTTAATTTATTTATACAACTAAATAGTAGTAAAATCACATTTTTGATTTGATAGAAACTTTTTCATTTTTCTGTCAATTATATATACTTTTGAATTAATAGCAACTTTTTCGTTTCTTTAATTGGCAATTATATCTATTTAACGAAATGTGATTTGATTTATCCTCTAAATAGCTTAAATTGGAATAATTCTTTTCTTCTCTCTTCTCAACTTCCTTTTTTTCGATTTTAATTAATTGACAATTAACAATTGATACGATTTTAAATAATTCTTCTTTTCTCTCTTCTCCTCTTCCTTTTTCTCAATTTTAATTAATTGAAAATCAACGATTGATACGATTTTAAATAATTCTTTTTTCTCTCTTCCTTTTTTTCAATTTCAATTAATTGAAAATTAACAATTGATACGATTTTAAATAATTCTTTTTTTTCCCTCTTCTCCTCTTCCTTTTTTCAATTTCAATTAATTGGAAATTAACAATTGATACGATTTTACTGATTTTAGCAATTTTTGAGAATTGTTTAGTGTTTTTCATTGACTGCATTTTGAGAGGCACTTATTTAGTCGATGATTTTGGATTTTTTCTTCGATGATGATCAAGGTAGAGAACGACGTAGAGCGATTGCACCGGCGTTTGCGTCATTCGACTCCGGATGCAGTTCTTTTAATCTTTCCTCCATTTCGCACAAAAGTGCGGATCTGAAGAAAAAATTCCCAAAGGTAAATATTTAATTCGTAATTAAATTACAACATACGAAATATTTCATTAAACGATTAATAATGATTATTGAGTCAAAATAAAAATTAATAATGATTATTGAGTCAAAATAAAAATTAATAATGATTATTGAGTCAAAATAAAAATTAATAATGATTATTGAATCAAAATGAAAATGATTCAGTCAAATTATTTGGAAAAAATGAAATATTTTTCCGACGAAAAAATTGATTATTGGGAAATAAAATAAGATTTAATAAGAAAAAATGAAGAAACTTTTTTCGTTTTCAGGGAGGGAGGATTTTTCTTTTTGTACCTGTATTCCTCGTATCGCATCACGACTTCCTCGAGTTCCTCCTTATAGAGTCGAGTGAGCATTGCGTTGAAACAGTCGAGCTCGGGTAGACGGAACAATTCCCATCGGAGTTTTCGGTCCAACGAGATGGAGGCACGACTGTAAACTCTCAGCCACGTGGGGATTTCCTCATGCAAATAGGGATTCGCCGGCACCAAAACACTGTGCGAATGAAAATGCGTGTGTCGCGGCGGTGAGACGACACGAATCGCTTGCATGTCCAGCGGATAACACGGATGCTCATATTGCGCTTGCCTCGTAATGTGACTAAAATGAGTGAGACAAACAAAAATTAATTCAATTCATAAAAATAGAAAAAGAGTTTAATTAATAGAGATAATTTAAGTTTAATTAATTTAATTAATAGGAGTTAGTTTAAGTTTCATTAATTCAATTAATAGGAGTTAGTTTAAGTTTAATTAATTCAATTAATAGGAGTTAGTTTAAGTTTAATTAATTTAATTAATAGGAGTTAATTTAAGTTTAATTAATTTAATTTAATTTAATTTTAATTTACTATATAATTGCAAGAAAAAAATAGAAAAAATTGCTCACTTTACGTAATAGACTCCGTATTCGGGCGATTCGATTCTCTCCCAGCCGGTGGGAAGTCCCTCTTTCTCCAGAGGATGAGACCAGTGAGTTGTCTTCGTGTTGTGATCGATATAATACTTTCTGCCGCGAAGTGTAAAATCCACGGACCAACCGGGCGGCAAGGGAAGTTCTTCTGTTTGCTCATTTCTTGAACTCGATCTCTCCGAGAGCGCTCTACTGTAGCTGCAACATTTTTTTGTAAATTATTTTTCGAAACGTTCGACAAGAGAAATTCCGAGACATTATTTTACATAAAGAAGTAAAGTAACAAATAGTAGGTAAAAGTAAATTTCAAATAGAAAGAATAAATTTCAAATAGAAAGAATAAATTTCAAATAGAAAGAATAAATATCAAATAGAAATAATAAATGAATATCAAACAGAAATAATAAATGAATATCAAATAGAAATAATAAATAAATATCAAACAGAAATAGTAAATAAATATCAAACAGAAATAATAAATAAATATCAAACAGAAATAGTAAATAAATATTAAACAGAAATAGTAAATAAATATCGAATAGAAATAATAAATAAATATCAAATAATTATTAAATAACAGCGGTGAATAGTTTAGAGAAATTAAAAATTAAGGAAACTAATTAATAATAATGAGTGAGAAATAGAACAATATTTGAATTACAAACCCAGTATTGTGACGATAAGGCAACTGATTAAAGTCTTCGTAACCGGCGTCAATTTCGAGGGGAAGATGAGGCAACTGGGGCGTTTGAACTCGGTCCAAATGGTACTCGGAACCGGCGTATTGATTGACATAGGTGTGAGAAATTGCCGGCGATAATCCTGGATTATATAAAGGCGTCGCGGCTCTTAACGACATTCCGTCACTCGAACCCGAATGAACCGAAAGACTCGCGAATCTGTTGCGAAAAAAGAAGAAAAACAAAATAGAGAAATTCACCACTAAAGTGAAAGTAAACCACAGAAAGGAAAGAAGAAGACAAATAGACAAAGAAACAGAACACAAAAAAGAAAGAAGAAGAAAAATACAAAAAAGAAAGAAGAAAATTTAAAAAAGAAAGAAGAAAAATAAAAAAAACAGAACACAAAAAGAAAAGAAGAAAAATACAAAAAAACATAACACAAAAAGGAAAGAAGAAGAAAAATAGAAAAAAACAGAACAGAAAAAAGAAAAAGAAGAAAAAGAAAAATAGAAAAAAATTGAACACAAAAAGGAAAGAAAAAGAATAATACAAAAAAGATAGAAAAATACAAAAAAAAGAAGAAAAATAGAAAAAAACAGAACAGAAAAAAGAAAGGAAGAAAAATAGAAAAAAATTGAACACAAAAAGGAAAGAAAAAGAATAATACAAAAAAAACAAAACACAAAAAGGAAAGAAGAAGAAAAATAGAAAAAACAAAACGCAAAAAAGAAAGAAAAAAAATAGAAAAAAACCGACAAAAAGGAAAGAAGGAGAAAAATACACAAAACAAAACGCAAAAAAGAAATAAGAAGAAAAATAGAAAAAAACATAATATAAAAAGGAAAGAATAAGAAAAATACAAAAAAGAAGAAAAAGAGAAGAAAAACAGAACACAAAAAAGAAAGAAAAAGAAAAATAGAAAAAACAAAACGCAAAAAAGAAGAAAAATAGAATTAAAACCGACAAAAAAGAAAGTAGAAGAAAAATAGAAAAAAACCGACAAAAAGGAAAGAAGGAGAAAAATACAAAAAGCAAAACACAAAAAAGATAAAAGAAAAAAATAGAAAAAAAACAACACAAAAAGGAAAGAAGAATAATACAAAAAAGAAAGAAGAAGGAAAATAGAAAAAACATAATATAAAAAGGAAAGAAGAAGAAAAATACAAAAAGAAGAAAAATAGAAAAAACCGACAAATAGGAAAGATGGAGAAAAATACAAAAAACAAAACGCAAAAAATAAAGAAAAAAAATTCAAAAAATAGAAAAACAAAAAAGAAAGAAAAAAACATTTAAAAAACAAAAGTTATTAAATACTGAAAAAATTACAAAATTATCTAGTAAAACTATTAATAATTTGTAAAAATAACAATTAAATGGTAAAAATAGCGATTTTTAGAAATTAAATACAAATGAGATTAACAAATAGAAAAAAAAACTTTCGTATTTTATCAAAAATTTTCGTTCTAAATAAATAAAAAAAGGCGAAACGAATTTTTAACCTTTGAGCCAAATCAGGAACGGAACTGTTTGGCGTATATTTCCCCTCGTGACTTCCCAATCCCACAGCGCTCATTGTTGTTTTTGTATTGCCAAATTTTTGCACCATACTCGGTTGTTGTGATATTGTCTAAAATGAAAAAAATAATATCATTAATTTCAAAAATAAATTCGAGAATTTAAAAAACTGCATTCTACTTGTCCTTTTTTTTGTATTTACCATTGAAGCTGAAAGTGTACGCTGATTATTTTGCCTCCTCGTCCTTCTGTTTGGCTCCGTTGTCCAAACGTTAATAACTTCAAAAAAATGTTCAATTTTACTCAAATTTTCGTAATTAATAAATTCTTTTTGAATTTTTCTTTTTGAATATCTTGAATAAAAAAAGAATAAAATAAAAATAGAAAAATGAATAAAAAAGACAGAAATGAAAATAGAAAAATGAATAAAAAAGACAGAAATGAAAATAAAAAAGAGGAGAAAATAAGAAAATAAATAAAACAAAAAAAGGGGTAATAATAAAAAATTAGTGAAAATAAAGAAGTAATTTAAAAATAAAGAAATAAGTAAAACTAAAAAATGAGTAAAAATAAAGAAATAATTTAAAATAAAGAAATAAGTAAAAATAAAAAAATGAGAAAAATAAAGAAATAATTTAAATAAATATAAATAAAAAAAATTAATAAAAAGACAAAATTAACAAAAATAAACAGGTAAAAATAAGGAAATAATTAAAACTAAAAAATTAGTGAATATAAAGAAATAATTTAAAATAAAGAAATAAGTAAAATTAAAGAAATAAGAAAAATAAAGAAATAATTTAAATAAATAAAAATGAAAAAATGAATAAAAAAGACACAATTAAAAATGAAAAGGAGATAAAAATTAGGAAATAAGTAAAACTAAAAAATAAATAAAACTAAAAAATGAGTAAAAATGAAGAAATAAGTAAAATTAAAAAATTAGTGAAAATAAAGAAGTAAGTAAAATTAAAAAATTAGTGAAAATAAAGAAGTAAGTAAAAATAAAGAAATAAGAAAGTAAAGAAATAAGTAAAAATGAAGAAATAAATAAGAATAAAGGAAATAAGTAAAGCAGACAAACAAACAAAATAGTAAAATACCTAAAAACATAAAAACAAGAAAAATCGTCATAAAGAACAAAAATAAAAAAAATCATCTCTAAGTTAAAAGATGGAAATAAAACAAGTAAATTAAACAAAAACAATATAAAATAAACAAAGCCTATTTCACAAAGATTGACAACTAATAACTATATACTCACTGGGCATTTCAGGTGGAGTCTCTTTCTTGACATATTTACCCACAACACCTTCCTTAATTGTTCTCAAGTCTTTATTTTTGCGTGACAGCATATTGATGATTTCTATGACAATTGACTTTTTAAGAATTACAAAAAACACAATAAAAACGAGAGTAGCATGTAAAAGCAAACAATGCTCGCAGGTAGAAAATTTTTCAAAAACACCTCTTTCTCTCTTTCTCTTTTATGACAGTTTTGTTGATATTGAAAATAATTTCAAATCATCCACACGAAATGAACAGGAATAATATTTTTCTAATAACTCGAAATTCCTCTGCATTTTCATTCTAATCTCTGTATTTTCATAAATAAAATAAAGTGCGTCTGTTTAGAAAAAATTATTTACATATAGAATTTCACTTTTTGACAAGTGAGACTGAGAGGTTATGGAAAGTTCTCCTCTCGTCCCTCTGGCGGATGTTTTTAGAAGTTGGGAAAAAATTTTGCTATTATTTATTTTTTTTTTTGGGTGTTTCAAAAATTTGTTGTGTAAAAAATTGGTTTGCCCGGGTAAATATTTTTGTCGAAAAAGAAAGAGGAATGGGAAAAAGGAATAAGTAGGATTTTTTGAAGTTATTTTTCACAAGATTGGTAGTGGACATTTTTCAGGTTTGCCAATCGGGATCGAGTGTCGGCCAATCGGATCGCAATGTTTGAACAATTTGAACTTTTTCTGGTTCGAAATATAGACAATCGGTAAATAGTATTTTGAGATTAAAGTTCTATTATAATTATTCTTATTATGGATGTGGAAAGTTAGTCCTAAAGCTTCGCGGTTTTATTTTATAAAACTGTAAAAAAGTGGAAATTCGATATTCAAAATTACCGCGCTCGATTGGTACACCTGCTCGTACAACTCCGGCGTACTTCGTGACTGCTTGGACATTACTATTTTCAGGCACAAGCATAGCACCTCCTGACGGGTTTTTGATAAGTGAATGGTGAAGGGGGCGACTGACGACGACGACGAGGCCGACGTTACGCGAAACGGACCCGTTTTTTTTTCTAATTATCCTCGAGTGATAATCCTCGTTCGTGACGAGGTCAGTGTTCCCTTCGTGCCGGTAAAATTTTTCGATCCCCCGCCTCTCGACAAAGACGTGTTAACAGCGAGAGAGAGAGACTGGTGACCCGCTATGGTGCGCGTCTCAACTCCCTAAAAGTGTCGTCTATATTATCCTCGAAAAAGAACAATTCACCTCAATCAGATAAAAGGAAAGGAAAATAATGAATCGATCCTTTCAAAAAAGGCAATTTTCGAGATTCATGTCTTTAAATGTTGTGTGCACATGAAGAAAAAGAAAGAACCACGGTAACGAAGAAGAAGAAGAAGAATTATAATTCAGTGTGTGGTGTGAAGTGCTCGGCAGAAAAGTGTGGTTCGATGGTGCTCGTGGTGGTGACGGCGACGACGTGAATCAAAAACTCTCGGTTTTTTTCGTGTATTTTTCAGTGTGAATTCGCGACGGGGGAAAGGAGGGAAAAAAAATTATTGTGTTAAAATTCTCCCCGGCTTTTTTTTTACTGTGTGGGAAAAAAAACCCGGTGTCGAAAATAATTGTCCAATCAACTCCCCCACCGCCGCCCTCCCTCTCAGGAAGTCCAGCCGTCGACAAAAAAAAAGGAGAGAAGCGTGTCTCGATTTTTCACTCCCATTTGGAATTAATTTGTAAAAGAAAATTTTATTACATAATAGTTGCGAATTCCCGGTGATGAAATAACTTGTCTACCTCGTGTGTTTGCTTGGCGAGAAAAGTCGGTGGTGGGCGAATTGGACACCAGCGACACACACAAGGATTGATTGGCTTCCTGGACGGGGAAAATTTCATCTTGTCGGCGGACTTACTTTCATCGCTCGGAAAAAATTTTTTTCTACAATCATTCTTTATTGTTGGGGTGTTTTGTTGGTGGAAAATTCGACGCATAGATTTAGAAAAAAGGCGTCGCGACGTATATGACGGGGCGTGCGTGCGTGCGTGTATGACAACGCCTTTCTTCGGAGCCTCGAATTTTGGGACGGATTTAGCCCGACGGCGAGGAGGTCGTCTGCAATGGTGGTGGTGATCTGACCCGGCTTTTCAAAGACCTTTTCGTCGAACCACGAGGGTTGTGTGTTGTTCGATCGAGAATCGTGTCTCGCGTAAAGTGGTTGGGGAGTAAAGTGAGGTTAAGGTGTCACACACACACACACAACTACACACAAGGGGGGGGGCCTTTTAAAACCTGGAGAAAAGTGTTATTTTTTTTGTGCTAGTGAATTTTTTTTCCCAAACGAAGAGAGACTGTGAGATTTTTTTTTTGTTTTCGCACAATTTTTCTTCTTTTCTCGCGGAGTGTGTGTAAATTTTATCCAAAGGAATGCGGTTGATGACAAGAGGATTGTCGGGAGTTTAAGGGAGTGGAAATAAAGTGTGGTAGGAAAAAAAGGAGGAAAACAGGAAAAAAAGGAAATAAGCTGGAGCAAGAAGGATTGGGAAGGAGATTGTCCGGGAGTGGTGCTACCCCTGAGACTAGCAGAATGTCCGGGACTTTTGTGGATCGAATAGATCCGTTCGCGAAGAGGTCGTTGAAGAAGAAGTCGAAAAGGTCACAAGGATCATCTCGGTACAGAAATTCTCAAGAGGTGGAACTTCAACAACTTCCTCAGCTTAAAGGTTAGTGTTCGTTTTTTTCCCCCCTTTAAATATATTCAATTTTTTCGGTCAACTTAACCTCAATTTACTCGTATACACTATTCCCGTCAAATTCATTTTATTGATTCGTTATTTTATTTTCGTAGTTCGCGACACTTAAGAAGCTTAAGTGACAGATCTCGCATTATGAATTTATTTCTCCTAATCTCCCACTTTGTTAATCCACATTTGATATTCATGAAATTTCTCATTTTTCTCAAAAGTTAATTTAATTTTTAATCACTTTGATTTGCATTTTGTCTTTAGATTTTTCTCTTTAATTTAAAACGGACTAAATATTTAAAACAAGGTATTAAATTTCCTGTAAAATATTAATTGAGATAAACATTCTAAACTGATAAAAAAAATGATATGATTGATAGTGAAATGTGAGGTGCATTTAATTTTCAAGTCTATTGATCTTTTAATTTATCAGTTTTGTGTCGGCAAAATGTACAATAATTAATTACATAGTTTGATGTGTGATACAGTTTAATAACGAAAAGAGTTTATTACATTTTAACAATTAACAATGTTCAATAATCAATTAGGAATATTTGTAAAGTAATGTTTATATTTTTCGAAAAAAAAAATTTTTTTGTCTCAATTTGTTTGTTTATTGCTGATTCTCTGCTCTGTAAATGTCAATTAAATGCGAATGTCTGTTGCAATGAATGATCATTACAGAAAATCAAATAACAAATCTCTTTTATTGATTTAACCTGTTTTTCTCATATATATCGAGAATCGAGAAATCAAACATTTTTTAAAATAAAAAATACATTTTTCCCACCCTTTCTTTTTTTCGCGATTAAAACTTTTCGACTTTTTTTAACCTTTTTTCTGAACTTCTTTTTCTCTGGTAAACATTTTTTTTTACTGAAATGTTTACATTGGAGAGGGATAATTTCTTGTTTTAATTTTTATTTTAATAAATTGTTTGCTTTATAAGTGAATCGAATACATGAGAGATCAGATATTCAAAGAGTTTTCTGGGAAAAGTTAACAGTTGCACAACTGTTATCTCCTGAAAGGCACTTATTGTTTAATTTGCAAATAAGCAAAAAAAAAAAAGTTTATTTTTATTTTGCTAACAACTTGATAAAAATAGAAGACAAAAGATAATGTTGAACAGTTTTAGAATATTTTTTTAACTAATGGAACTTTCTCTCGCTTTTTATTCACTAATATAATAATAATCAAAGTGTCAGTTTTTAAATATTATTTGGAAAATTCGCGACTTTTTTCTTCCTTTGGAAATTGATTTCGTTGCGCAATTTTTTTCTAATAATAGAAAGTAATAAATAAAACGAGTGAGATATAAATAAGGAGATAAATAATAAATAAAATAATTAAATAATGAATATAATTAATAAAAGAATATAAATAAAATAAAGATGATATTTAAATTATAGCAAATAAATAAATAAATGTAGAAATAAATAAAATGAATGAAATAAAAATAATTAGTTAGTTATTTACCATTTTAATCGTTTTATAAACGCTACGATGTAGAGACACTTTCTATTTTGAAAATAATTGTCAAGTGTCAACAATTTCTGGCGCTCTCCATGTTTCCAAAAATTATTTATAAATTTAAACATATTTCTGAAATTTAAACTTCGCAGAAACTTTTGCGAGAATAATTTTCTCTCCCTCTCTCGTCGAAGTCATGAAGGATGATTGCAGTTATCAATTAATCAGCTTTCTGTCTCTCGTGTTTCACTCGTATAGAACATAAAGTCTTCGTTTTAATTAGTCTAGTAACAAGAGCTTTATCAATATCTGTCATGGCATTAATTTTAGATATATATATATATATATATATATATATACACTTTTTTCCATATTTTCTCTCTTTCTCTCGTTTACGTGCAAATTCATTTCCCCCTCCTTTTTTCTTTTTCGTTCCGTTCACCTTATATATACTGATAAATATATTTATTTTCCTCCGATTAAATTTTCAATGCAAATAAACAAAAAAGAAAATAAATTTATACGATCATTGTTATACAATTTAATTGTCTTTGTTAATATTTATTAACATTGTCAATACGAATTAATAATTTTTTTTATTTAATTATTAAATTAATAGAAATTAATATTAATTAATAATAATAATAAAAATAATAATAATAGTAATTAATAATAATAATAATAATAATACTAATAATAATAATACTAATAATAATAATAATAATAATAATAATAATAATAATGGTTATTAATAATAATAATAGTAATTAATAATAATAATATTAATAATAAAAAACATAAGTTTGAGTTAATTAGTTAAAAATAATAAAACAAAAATGTATTTATTAAAAAAATAGAAAATTATTTAAATTTGATTGACATTTTTTTTCTCTTAAATAAAATTCTCGCAATGTTAGAGTGAAAAATATGCTTATTAAAATTTTATTTAATAGTAACAATGCATTTTCTCTGGAATAAAATATCTTGAGGTCAGTACTGTCACATCAATAATTAGCAATCCAAGAAAATCAATTTCGACGTCGTTCTTTATAGATAAATCAATTATCTCGAGATATTTTTGTGCCTGGAAAAATGTAATGTCTATATATCTATTTTTTTCACGAAGCTGAAATTTCATTATATTGTATGGCAAATAAAATTTCTTCTTCTCTCCATCGCGCGAGTGTTATAATTTGTTTGCTTGCAATTTAAAAACAAAAATTAACCAAAGGGAGAATAATTATTTGATTATTAATTAAAATTACTTAATAACTTAAATTATTAATTTAATTTAATTGATTTAATAAAAATTATTTGTTCAATTAATTATTAATTTAAATAAAGTAATTTAAAAAAAGTAATTTAAAGAATTATTTCTTTAATTAATTATCAATATAAATAAATTAATTTATTAAATCATTTCTTTAATTAATTAATTATAATTTAATTTAATAAATCATTTGTTTAATTAATTATTAATTTAAATAAATAAATTTAACTAAATAAATTTATATAAATAAATTTAAATAAATAAATTTACTAAAACATTTGTTTAATTAATTATTCAATGAGAATAATATTAATCAATAGTAAATTCAATCAAACAAAAATAAATATTAAGCAATTAATTCACGCAAGTAAAACACTGCCAAATAATAAAGAAAAAACTCAACTGAAAAAATACAATAATAAAAAAAAATTAATGCAAGTTAATTAAAAAAGAAATAATTCTCAACGGAATTTGAGTGAATTATTTTAATTATTGATTATATAGATGGACAATTAATTAAGACGTGTGTCGTGTTTATTGCTATAATTTGTAACCTATAATGTTCAATTTATCATCGCTTTCAAGTTAATTGGATTAAATTTATTATGAAATCGGTTTTGGTCATTGCGCAGAATTTTCTCGCAAAACACTTAAACACCAGTTGGGAATATAATAGTTAAAAAAAAAATTGAAAAATATAATAAACGGTCCTTGTCTCGTGACATTATATAGGGAAAGCTAATATAAACATGCGAGAGACAACTTCCGCCAGAATCATTGCCGCAATTTCAAAATCACCGTCAGCATTAATATCGTTTTGACGTCCTTAAAATACCTTCTCGCCTCTCTTTCTATATTTTTATTATTATTATTATTATTATTATTGTTGAATCGTCATATCTTGGCTATTTAACATTTTTATCACGTGCCACGATAATGTCCAATTGCGTAATTCAGGCAAAAAAATTTTTTTTTTTGGAAAAAAATAATCGATGAAAATTTTTTATTGGAAAAATGTTAATTTTACCAAAATGAAAATTTTTCAATTTTGTTGGTCATTAAATATTACAAATTAAATATTGCAAATTTTTTTTACAAAAAAAAATTCAAATAGAGAAAATTTGACTAAAATTAATTAATTTACCGATTAGGTAATTAACACGGAATATTTATTTATTGTTTATTTATTTACAAAAATTATAGAAACTCTATTAACAAATTTATTTCGATTAATTGTTAATTAATAGGAAATAAATAAATTATTGTAATAAATGACAATTATAAATAAATAATTAATTATTAATTAAATTATTGAACACGGAAAGTTAATGTTTATCTATTTGCAAAAATAAGAGGAATAGTTTATTTATTTACAAAACTAATAGTCATTTAATTAACTGATTTAATTGTAAACAATTAATTATTAATAATAAAAGAAATGCAATAATTAATTATTTTTTTAGTTAATTAACACCGAATGTCAACTCGGTGTTTATTTATTTACTAAATAGTAGTAATAGAATCAACTAATTAATTTTCAAAAATAATAATAATAACTAAATAATTGGAATAAATAATTTTTTAATTATTAATTTAATTATTTACAACCGAATGGTAATTTGCTGTTTGTTTGTTAACAAAAATAGTAGGAATTTAATTAAAGTAATTATTTATTAATAATAGTAGTGAATAATTAATTAAAAAATAATAATGTATAATTAATTAATTATTTAGTTAATTAATTTACTGTAGTAATTATTAAGTTTATTAATTTACCGAATTAATTATTAAGTTAATTAATTTACTGTAGTAATTATTAAGTTTATTAATTTACCGAATTAATTATTAAGTTAATTAATTTACTGAATTAATTATTATGTTTATTAAGTTACTGAAGTAATTATTATGTTAATTAATTTACTGAAGTAATTATTAAGTTAATTAATTTTCCGAATTAATTAATATGAACTGATTTTTTTTACTTACATTCGGAATATATTTTTTTTTTTAATAAATTTTTTTTTTTGTAATAATTTATTAAAAGTGCAGCAATGAAAATTTTTTCGAAATTTTTTTATGCGAGTGTTGGGAAAATATATTTGAATTTCAAAAAGGAAAATGTGTTTCTACAGTGAATACACAGTGAATGCGGTTGAATTATGGAGATGATGCAATGACCAAGTATAAAAAATTGATGACTACTTTTATTTCTTTGTTTCTTTTTTTTCAAAAAAAAAAAAAAAAAAAAAAAAAAAAAAAAAAAGAAAAAAAAAAAAAAAAAAAAAAAAAAAAAAAACAATAAATGAAGCTTTTGGGGTTACATGACTGCGTTAAAGTTCACCTTTCAATGGCTAATACAGAGTCGTTCACCTCTCGCATTTCTTTTGCGAATAAAATACAACCGAGACCTAAACAGACTGCGCGCTCTCTGTCCGCTGTGGCTGACACTCAATAAATACGCACGTGGCTTTTCATTGCACGTGTACGTGAAAAAAAAAATTATTTCCTTTTTTTGGGGAAGAAAATTTTAATTTTAATTTTAATTTTCGTTTTTTAAAAACTGTGTTTTTTTTTAATAAAAGTTTTAATTTTTGTAATTTTTTTTTTTTTTTAAGGTTGAATGTAAATTTACTTCAAAAATTGTTGAACTCTATCTGGAAAATGCAATTTGGAAAAAAGTAAATTTAACATAATATTTTCTGTAGTAAAAAAAGTCGTTATAATAAAATAAAATTAAATCAATTAAATAATTGTTAGGTAAATTAACTCTTAACGTATTATTAATTAAATATTATGAAACAATTTATTAAAAATTTTGTAATTCTTTTTGGAGATTGAATTTAAATTTGTAATTTGTAATTTTTTCATTTGAAAAAATGTTGAAGTCTATCTGAAAAATGTAATTTGTAGAAAAGTAAATTTAACATAATATTTATTATAGTAAAAAAGTCATGATAATGAAATTAAATGAAATAAATTAAATAATTGTTAAAAAAAATAACTCTTAAAGTATTATTAATTAAATATTATGATACAATTTATTAAAAAAAAATTTATGTATAAAGTAAAATGAATTTATTAATTGAATAATTGACTAATTTAATAATTGAATAATTAAATAATATAATAATATATTTAATTAATATAATATTTAATATATTTTCTCTGATTAAATTTTCAATGCAAATAAACAAAAAAGAAAATAAATTCTTATGATCATTGTTATACAATTTTATTGTCTTTGTTAATATTTATTAACATTGTCAATACGAATTAATAATTTCTTTATTTAATTATTGAATTAATAGTAATTAATAATAATTATAATAATAATAATAGTAATTAATAATAATAATAATAATAATAATAATAATAATAATAATAATAATAATAATAATAATAGTGATTAATAATAATAATAATAATAATAATAATAATAATAATAATAATAATAATAATAATAATAATAATAATAATAATAATAATAATAATAATAATAATAATAATAATAATAATAATAATAATAATAATAATAATAATAATAATAATAATAATAATAATAATAATAGTAATTAATAATAATAATAATAATAATAATAATAGTAATTAATAATAATAATAATAATAATAATAGTGATTAATAATAATAATAATAATAAAAAACATAAATGTTAGTTAATTAGTTAAAAATAGTAAAATAAAAATTTATTTATTAAAAAGAAAATTATTTAAATTTGATTGACATTTTTTTCCTTAAATTAAATTCTCGCAATGTTAGAGTGAAAAATATGCTTATTAAAATTTTATTTAGTAGTAACAATACATTTTCTCTGGAATAAAATATAAAAAAAATGAGTTTGTTAATTTATTAGTTAATTAATTTGTTGAAAAATTAATATAAAATTTTATTTACTATAAATATTTATTTAGAACTATAAAAGGGAAATAATTTCTCAATTTTTCTCGAGAAGAATTTAAAAAAAAAATTACAAACTAAAAAATATTTTATATAAATAATGATAATTACTATTTTATAATTATTGGAAAAATTGAATAAAAATTTATTTATTGTATATATAGAGAGAAATGGAATATTCTATATATTAATAATGGCTTTACAATTCTGACACCTAATTGGTATAAATCGACGTGTCGACATTATATTTATTATCTATGAGAGCTTTGTGTTTTATCATTCGGGATTAAATGGATATGTATATATCGTGAACTCGTGCTAGATGCCATTGTCGATCTCTATCAAATTAAAAAAAAAATTTTTTTTTTATTATTCTACAACAATGCACTTCATGTCTTGTCAAATTGTTTACAATAGAAGCAGAACATTTATTTTACTCTTTTATTTAATTTATTTTTAATAATTTTAACTTTTAAATTTATTTATTAAATTTATAATTTATTATATTACTAATATAATATTATTTGGTCTAAATATTATTGTATACTGAAAAAAAAATTTATTTGATTCAAATAACCGATTATTTGACTATTATAAAATAAATATTTACTTGAGTCAAATAATTTTTATTTGAATTAATTAAATGGTATTTCCTTCAAATATTTGATTCAATTATAATTTATTTGATTCAAATAAAAATTATTTGATTCAAATAAATATTATTTGATTCAAGTAAATATTTATTTGATAATAGTCAAATAATCGGATATTTGAATAAATTCAATTTTTTTTTCAGTGTATACTGGAAAAAATTTAGTTAATTTATATATAATCGATTACTTCACTTCAATTAAATATTAAATAATTAAAAAATAAATAAAATTAAATAATTATTTAAATTAAATAAAAAATAAATAATTGAAATTAAATAATTTTTATTTGACTCAATTAAACGGTTCAAATCATCTTTGGTTCAAAAATTAAGTTTCTAAAGTTTCGAACGTTCAAGTGAATGACAATATTTTTTTTACTTCTTCCATTTGTATTTTATTTACAGAAAAAAAAATTATTTTTTAGATTAAAACAAGTTAATTCTAAACTTAAATATTGTTTAATTTAAATTATTTTTCTTTTTACGATAGCAATTTTCAGAAACACTGAAAAGATGGAAAAAATTTCGTTTATTTGAACTTGCAAAACTTTAACTTCATCAAAAAAAGAATTTATGTTGGTTCGAATAATTGTTGGTTTAAATTTATTTGACGCAAATAAAAATTATTTAAGTCAAGCAAATATTATTATTATTGTTATTATATTATTATTATTATTATTATTATATTATTTATTTATTATTATTATTTTTATTATATTATTTATTTATTATTATTATTTTTATTATATTATTTATTATTATTATTATTATTACTATTATTTTTTATAATTATGAATTGAATCATAATAATTAAGTAATAAAATCAATTTTAACTCCATTATTAAAACATAAATTTTACATTCTATTGTTATTATTTTTTTAAATTCAAAAAAGGAGAACAAAAATTGAAACATGTTTTTGTCTATGTAACGCTCTATATATATCTGTGCGTCTATACATCAAGAAATGTTGGCATATGATATTGAACTGAATCCTACAGTAATTATTGTAATTAATTGACGTAATCAGTGCGCCACAATTAATTTCAATACATGTTTGTATATATATATATATATTTATAATATAATATATATAGTGTTGGGCGTGTGCGTTGCAAGATCAGCGATTCCATTTAATTTAACCGGTTATAGACCGGCTCAAGTTTATAAATATGTGCTTACAATAAACTATAATATGCCGTCACAATGAGTTTGATAACATTTTACATTTTTGCTTTAGACCCAAAACAGTAAACATATACCTACATATATACATTATGCGAAAAGTATAGAAAAGAAAAGAAATTAAAAAAAGAAAATACGATATTAAAGCCAATAATATAAAATTGCGTCATTTTATTCGTCGGTAATCGGATGTAATACTCGTTGTCAATAGAAAATAACGAGATTAGGCAATTTTTTGTTTTTCTACCTGTTGACAAAAGTTGATTTTATTTTTTGTACTATTTGTTAATGGTGACAATGATAAAATTATTAGTGAATGATAAAAAGAATAAAATTATTAATAAATAATAAAAAGAAGAAAATTATTAATAAATAATAAAAAGAACAAAATTATTACTAAATATTAGTATTAAATAATAGAATAGAAATAGTAAAATCAATAAAAAATACAATGAATTAGTCAATTTTCGTAAAATAATTGCAAGAATTACGAAAAAAAATGCGATTCAACGTGGAGACGCAATTCTCCACCTGAGAACGCCAAGGTCACCGCTAGATGGCACTTTTGTTAATTCTTGGAATTTTTCCCCACCTGGCGGTGACCTTGGCGTTCTCAACTGGAGAGAAATTCAACCATTTTGTCAATTTTTTCCACTTAAAAAAATTATTATAAGACCAATTTTTATTTTCCCTTCAGTAAAAACTTTTACTAAATTTCTATTTTTCGATTTATTAAAGACAAATATTTTACAAAATATTTTACAAAATATTTTACAAAATATTTTAAAACAAATATTTTACAAAAAATTCTTTTTTTTCTACTATAGAAATTAATTTGAAAATTGTTGGAAATAATATTCCGAAAAAGAAAAATAGAAAAAAAAATAATAAAAATACTTTTACTAATTTAAATTTAGAGAATAAAGAGCAAATAAAAAAAAGAGATGAATTTTTCACAGAACTCGCAATTTTTGTGCACTTTCGGTTCAAGGGGTAAAATTTGATTTCAACCGGTCTCAAGTCTAGACGAGCTCTCGCCAAGTTAGAAATCCAAAAAGATGAAGAAAAAAAAATGTTCGTAAGAGAGAGTAGAAATAAAAAGAAAAATATATTGCAGAAAGAGTAAAAGAAAATAAGCTAAAAATCAATGCGCAGAGAAATCTAGTCTATATGTACAGTTGTCTAGAAACTTTTTTTTTCAATTTTTCTGATGGAAAAATTGAAAAAAAACGAATTTTTCAATATCGAAAAATAAAAAATTGGGAAAAATGAGAAAATGTTGAATATTTCGTTTTTGTTAGGTATTGAGTGTTATTTATTTATTATTTATTTTTTCCTTCTTTCGTATATGGAAAATAATTAAAATTATCAAAAGTATAATTAATTTAATTAATTATTGGGGGGAAATAATTTTTTTTAAGTACTACAAAACACGAGACATTTTTTTACAGATTTTTATAAATTTTAGAGCGGTGGAAAAACGGAACTTTCGGGGAAAAAAAGTCGTAAGCTCTCGCCTCGGGCAAAAGACACGATTTTCAGCGTATTGGATCGAAAAATAAATTTTATATCAATCTGTGTTTATTATATATATTTGTAATTTTCAATCGAAAAAGAAATTTTCTGTAATAATATTGAATAAAGAAATTTTTAAAACATAATAATAAGAATAATACTAATAATAATAATAATAATAATAATAATAATAATAATAATAATAATAATAATAATAATAATAATAATATTAATAATAATAAATAATAATAATAATAATAATAATAATAATAATAATAATATTAATAATAATAATAATAATAATAATAATAATAATAATAAATAATAATAATAATAATAATAATATAATGATTGTAATAAAAATTGCAACAATAATTATGTTTAAAGTTTCAAACGTTAAAATGAACGACAATATTTTTTTTACTTCTTCTATTTGTATTTTATTTACCGAAAAAATTTTTTTTTTAGATTAAAACAAGTTAATTCTAAACTAAATATTATTTAACTTTAATTATTTTTCTTTTTTCAATGGCAATTTTCAAAAACACTGAAGGTGAAAAAAATTTCGTTCATTTGAACGTTCACAACTTTAACTTCATAAGAATAATTTATTTTTTACTAATTGCTGAAGCAAAAACTCAGTCACGTTTTTAGTAATCATTGGATTATTTAATAATAAGTTTTATTTGATTCTTGGAGGAAAGAATATTAAATGAAACTCAATATTTCATTTTTAATTTGAAAAAAAAAAATTAATTTTTTCCATTTATTCATTAATTCGAGCTTTTTTTTCTTTTTTTAATAAAATATTCAGTTTTATTTACATATTTACGATATTTACTAATTATTTATTTCTTTTTGAAAACAAATGAAATATTGATAATCGAACAAAAATTATTGTTGAAAATAACTGATATTAAAATTTGAAAGAATTAAATAAAACTCAATATTTCTTTTTTCAAAAAGAAGAAAAAAATATAGTTTTTTTTATTTATTTAACAAAATAAGGTTTAATTTTATTTAATTCTTTCTTCCAGGAATGGAATAATAAAATTATTTTTTAAAATAACCAATTATTGGTAAAATTCGAAAGAATTGAATGAAACTCGAAAAATTTTTTTTACTTGAGAAATAAATATTGAAATATTGAGTTTTATTTAATTCTAGTTATCTTTTTTTGAAAACAATGAAATTTTGCGTTTTATTTTATTCTTTCTTTCTAAGAATAGAACAAAAATTTTTTTTTGATAAAAATGAAATATTAAATTTTATGTAATTAGTTATTATTTATTTGTTTAATTTTTTTTTTGGAAACAATAAAATATTGAGTTTCATTCAATTCTTTTTTCCAAGAATCGAATAAAAATTACAATAAAAAATAACTAATTAATATTGAAATTCGAAACAATTGAATAAAACTTAATATTTCTTTCTTTTTTTGGAAAAGAAGTGAAGCATTGAGTTTCTTTTAATTCTGGTTATTATTTTTTGTTGTTGAAATATTGAGTATTATTTACTTTTTTTCTTTCAAGAATTAAATAAAAATTAATATTTAATTTTATTAAAATTAATGAATTATTGAATAATAATTAATTTCTTTAATTTAATAATTTAATATTATAAGTAAAAAAATATTAATAAATATTAATTAATTAATTAATAATTAATTCTTTAATTTCTTTAATTTTATTATAAATAATTTATTTTTTTTAAATAATTAATTATTAGTAAGATTCGAAACAATTAAATAAAACTTAGTAATTCTTTTTTTTAAGAAGCAAAGCATTGAGTTTCATTTAATTCTAGTTATTATTTAGGTATTTATTTCTTTTTTTGAAACTAATATCTTGGGAATGAAATAAAAATTATAAATAAAAATTATAATTAAAAATAACTAATGTTAAAATTCGAGTAAATTTAACGAAACTTAATATTTTATTTCCTTTTTTGAAAAAAAACTGAAATAAAAATTATTTGTGAAATTCGAAAGAATCGATGAAAAATTATTATTCCCTATACAAATAATTCTAATTACATGGTTATTTTTAAATTTTATTTTTTTTTAACTATAATTCAGTTTTCGAGATAAGAATAATACAATTATTCCTAATGTTGTAATTGCTTAATGGTTAAGACTTTGACAATAAATTAAAATTACCGTTTTGCCTCTAAACTGCAATCATAGCGAAGACTACAATTGACTAAAATTACTATATGAGTTAAAATTATACGCTATTAAGTCCAAAAAAAAAAACTCGTCTATAAGAGTCACTCTCGAACTGTGACAAATAGGTTTTTTTTTAATGCGCTATGATTGTATAATAAAAAATAAATAAATAAATAAATTGCAAAGGGGTCGTAAAAATTTGTCATTTATGGTAAGATTTGGGGTTTAGAAGAACCCCAGAGTAGCGTTGTTCTGGTGGTTGAGAGAGTATTGATCCAGAATGCCGGCGGCCACCCGCCTAGAATTCTCTCGGTTCTCCTTTCTGCCTCGCTCTCTCTCTCTTTCTCTCTCTTTCTCGCTCCTCTCGCTCTCGTTTACGTTTAGTACTCAACTTTTAACCGTGCTTCGTTCTTTTCTGACATTCTCTTATCTCATTTTTCTATTTCTTTCCTTTTCTTTTTTTTCTCCTTCTTTCTCTCTCTCTCTCTCTCTTTTTCTCTTTTTTCTCTTTTTCTTTTTTTCTCTTTTTTTCTTTTTTTTTTCTTTTTTTTCTTTTTCTCTTTTTCTTTTTTTTTCTTTTTCTCTTATTTCGCTATTTTCTGAAATTTGAAAATCTTTATCGAATCTTAACTTCATTTTTGACCCTCCCCCCCTCTCTCTCTTTTTCTCTCTTTCTCCTCTCGTCGTGCTGATTTCACGAAATTAAATCTCAAACTCGATCTGCTCGGATATAAGCTAAACAAAATCGATAAACAATTACCTTCGAATCATTGAACAAATTTGGAAAAGAAAATTCGGATATATGAGGCATTCTGGGTAAAATTTTCATTTGAAAAAATTTTTAATTTGTTTTGGTGGAATTTTATATGAAAAATGAGGAGAGGGTTTTTTTTTTTTTTGTTAATAAGAAGAAAAAGTGGGAAATTTGTGGTTTTTTAAGTTTAACTTTTCTTTGGTGGCCGAGAACTATTTTCAAATTGGAATTATTCTTTGGAATAAAAAGAAATTAATAATTTTTGTAACTTTCATAATTTTTAATGTAAAAATAATAATAATAATAAGAAAAATAAGAAAAATAATAGAAATATTAATAATAAAAATAACAATAATAGTAAAAATATCAATAATAATAATAATAAAAATAAGAAAAATAATAGAAATATTAATAATAAAAATAACAATAATAGTAAAAATATCAATAATAATAATAATAATAATAATAGAAATAAGAATAATAATAAAAATAAGAATAATAATAGAAATATTTATAATAAAAATAACACTTATAGTAAAAATATCAATAATAATAAAAATAATAATAATGTGAAAATAAAAATGTTTATAATGGAATTTTACTAAAATTTTTGAATTTAAATGAACTGTTTCGAAGAAATTTATTATAAACTTTTTAAAAAATAAAAAAAAAGTTTAAAAACGTTTTAAACTCTTTCGAGAAATTTCGTATAAAAATTGCATTGAATAAAAAATTGAATTTTATATAAAGAATTTTATTAAAATTATTGAAAATAATTTAAGCCTGTCAAGAATTTTAATAAAAAGTTGGAAAAATTATTAGTTTGGAGAAATTTTAATGCAAAATTAAAATAAATGAATAATAAATTTTTTCGACAAGTTTTATTGAGTAATTGGAAAATAAAAATAAAATAAAAATGTAAATGAAAGTAAAATTCTTTAAAAAGAATTGAATTTTGCAAAACAATTTTACTTGAAAATTTTAGAAAATAATTGAATTTTTGCAAAGAGTTTTATTATTTTTTAGAAAATAATTGAATTTTTTGCAAAGAATTTTATCATTTTGGAAAATAATTGAATTTTTGCAAAGAATTTTATTATTTTTTAGAAAATAATTGAATTTTTACAAAGAATTTTATTATTTTGGAAGATAATTGAATTTTTGCAAAGAGTTTTATTATTTTTTAGAAAATAATTGAATTTTTTGCAAAGAATTTTATTATTTTGGAAAATAATTGAATTTTTGCAAAGAGTTTTATTATTTTTTAGAAAATAATTGAATTTTTACAAAGAATTTTATTATTTTGGAAAATAATATTGAAGTTTTGCAAAGAATTTTATTATTTTAGAAAATAATTGAATCCGGAAATAAATTTTATTAAAAAATAAAAATAATTGAATTCTTGCGACAGGTTTCATTCTTTTTTTTCAAATAATTGAATTAAGAGAAGAAGAATTTTATTAAAAATTTGCCAAAAAAAAATTGAATTCTTTGGAGAAACTTTATTGAAAAATGAAAATAATTGAATTTCCCCGATGAATTTTAATTAAAATTTAGAAAATAATTATTTTTGAAAATATAATTGAATTTTGTGGACAATTTTGTTAAAAAATTTGACGAAAATAATTTAATTGTTTGGAGAGACATTTTTTTTTTTTTTTTGAAAATAATTGAATTTTGACAAACAATTTTATTATTTTTAAAAATAATTGAATCAGGCGAGGAATGTTTTTAAAAATATGGTTTAATAATTGAATTCTTTCGGCAGATTTCGAAATTGAAAACAATTGAATTCCTGTAATAAATTTTATTATTTTTGAAAGTAATTAAATCCGGAGAAAAAAAGTTTGGAAAATAATTCAATTATTTCTACTGATTTCCTTGAAAGTGAATTGAATTCCTGATAATAAATTTTGTTCGTATTAAAATTAATTGAATCTTATGAAGACTTTAATAAAAAATTTCTAATAATTGAATTTTTTTTAAGAAACTTTATTGAAGAATGAAAATAATTGATTTTTTGAGACAAAAGGGAAATTGAATAATCCGTGTTTTTGGGTTTTTGTTGCATTTGTAATGAAGTTGATCGAGGTCGGAATTATTGTGATTGCGTTTGTTGCTATTTTTGTCTTGAAGGTTTCGGAAGCTGAGAGGAGTATATCTTTATTATATTTTGTAAAAACTCACGTTTTTAGCAAAAAGAATTTGCAATTTTTGTAATGTGGAGAAAATTGAGAAAATTTTTACACTGTTCTCTGTGTTTCATTAAAAGAAATTAGTGGTAGGATTTAATTTTTGTTAAATTAATTATTTAATTAATTAAAAAAAATAAAATAAATTAAATAAAAATCGAAAAAGTAAATAAAATAAATATTATAATTAAAATAAATAAAAATCAAAAATTAAATAAGAGAAAAAATATAATTAAAATAAATAAAAATCAAAAATTAAATAAGAGAAAAAATATAATTAAAATAAATAAAAATCAAAAATTAAATAAGACAAAAAATATGATGAAAATAAAATAACATTAAAAATTTAATAAAATGAAAAATATGATTAAAATAAATAATAATTAAGATTGAAGTAATATAAATTAATAAGCGATAAAAAATTATACAAAGGAAGAAGTAAAACATTTCAAATAAATATTATTGCAAAAAAGAAGTGCAATCGAATTTTTTTTCTATTAGTTTCAATGCAGGAATTTTTTGTGTAAATATTGGAAATTTGTTTTTGTTAATGAAAAAAATGTAAAAATTGAATTTTTTGCCCAAGGTTATAAATTTCATTGCGAACATTGCCCCAAGTCGCTAAGGGAATAAAAATTCCTCTCTCTCTCTTTCTCTCTATTTTTCTCTCTTTCGCTCTCTCATCACGTATATACAAAAACATTTGACATTCTTCAACTATAATTCGACTGTACTATATATATATATTTTATCTTTTCTCATCTTTTTTTGTTTTATTTTTTTTATATACTTTATGCTTATCCATTTTTAAAAAAACAATAATTTACATATTTTTCCTGTGCTATATATTAAATATTTTCTGTATTTTTATTTATTTATTTATTTCCTTTAAAATTGTTTTTCTTTTCAATTTTTTTTATTTTTATATTTATTGCATATGGAAAGAAACATTCGTAAACGGTATTTACCTTTATTTTTTTATTTATTTTAGGAATAAAAAAATGAGACTAAGAAAGAGGAAATTACAGTAAATTTCAGATTTGAAATCGATTTATAATAATTAACTCAGATTTTGCTGTTAAATAATTGTAAAACTAAAAATTGTGACGGAAATTAATTGAGATTCGAAATTGAGACGCTATTCTCCACTTGAGAACGCCAAGGTCATCGCTA
Source organism: Leptopilina drosophilae (assembly GCA_032873175.1). Lineage (NCBI taxonomy): Eukaryota > Metazoa > Arthropoda > Insecta > Hymenoptera > Figitidae > Leptopilina > Leptopilina drosophilae. The sequence continues at coordinate 49,254,182 of CM065484.1, forward strand.
GATGGCAGTGAGTTAATTCTTGGAATTTTTCGCCACCTCGCGGTGACCTTGACGTTCTCAAGTGGAGAATTTCAACCATTATTTTCAGTTAAAGAATATTTTAAAAATACTTTTAATTCTGCAATTAATAATTAATAACTAATAATTAATAGATCATTTAATTCACATATAGAAATAGTAAAACGAACAATTTATTTAATATATTTTTATTTAAGGGAAAAAATTTAATTTTTCTCAGTAATAATTAATATTGAAATAAAGTATAAGAAAAAGAGAAGGAGAAAGAAATTTTTTTTCTTTCTATTTTGAAACAAAAATAAATTTCTAAAAATTTAATAAAAAATTTTTTTCCTGAATTATGTGATTATTATTTTCAGATAATGATTCGTGAAAAAGTTTTTCTATATGTATGTATTTAATTTCGTTTTCTTTTCTCAGTATATATATACTGTGTCTTTTTATAAATTCTATAGACGGGAGATGAAATTGGAAAGAAATAAAAGAATGAGAGAAAAATGAAGAATCTGAAAGGAAAGGAAAATATTGCGAATTTATTATGTATCTGCAGCTTCAATCAGCCAAATGAACGATATGATTTTCTGTTAAATCTATATTGAAATCTTTCTTTTTTTCCTTTTTTTTCTTCTATACAGTATTTTTTCTCTCTCATCATTTTTTGTATTCACAGTTTGGCAGGGGAAATCTTTTTTTTTTTTAGTGTTAATTTATGTAGCGAATGAAATATTTATAGAGAAAAATTTATTTACCATTTTATCGTAAGTATAAATTGGTGAAAAGAAATATTTGAACAATTATTTATGAATTAATTTTATTTAATGTATTTCAATAATAAAATAAATTATTAATTTAAATAATTCATGTTATTATTTAAATGCATTAAATTAACTATTGAGGATTATTTATAATAAAGACTAAAAGGTTTTGGAACTTTAATATCAAGAGTGTAAATAGAAAATAGAATTACAAAAATAAATAAATTAGCGTGCGAGCGTGGTCAGGTGGTAAATTCAACGGTTCGCGAACGTTAGGGTCGTGCGTTCAATTCCCGGCGTTTGGGAATTTTTTTCTCTGTTAAGTATATGGAAATTAAATATCTAAGATTATAAACAAAAGGAGAGCGGGGAAAAATAAACAATTGAACGCAATACTAGTAAGAAAGAAACAAAATTATTACAATAAAGTAAGAAAAAAACAAAATTATTACAATAAATATACAATTAATAAAATTAATTATCGGTAAAAAATAAAAATAAAAATAATTAGGAAAAAAGGAATAAAATAAAAAAAAAACAAATAAATTAATTGAATTTAAATTTTAAAAAGTTTTATATCGAGAGAACTATAATGAAAAATAAAATAAAGTAATAAAACAAATAAAAATGATGACAGATTAAAATTAAATTGAAAATTCATAATTTAATAAATAAAATAAATTGAGTTAAAATTGTTAAAAGATTTACTTCGAGAGTTCTAAAGGAAAACAAAATAAAGAAAGAAAATAAAGATGTAAAAATTAAATAAACTGTCAGAAGTTTTAAATTGAAATCTATAATAGAAAATAAAATAAAGTAACAAAGTTAATAAGTAAATAAATTAATTTAAATAAGTAGTTAAATCAATTGAAATAATTAATTTAATTCTATACGATAAATAAATTATTGATTAATAAAAATAATAAATTATAAGTAAATTAATAAGTAATAAAAATAATAAATTATAAATAAATTAATATGTAATAAAAATAGTAAATTTAAAATAAATTAATATGTAATAAAAATAATAAATTGTAAATAAAAAATTAGAATTGTAAGAAATTTTTAATTTGAGAAACAATAGTAGAAATAAATGAATAATTACTACACTGGTTATTGAAAAGTAGAAACAAAAAATGTTTTTTGTAATTAAATAATTTATTCCAGTGCGGTTAGAATTACGAAATCAAATTAAATGGAATCCTTTTTTGTCGGTGGGAATTAACGAAAGTAATAAATGAACTGCAGTATGCAACGTTTAGTTGATGCACTGACTCTCTTTTGATTTCATGTAATAATTGGCATAATGAACATGAGTGACAAAATTGCGCCAAAGAATTGAATCATTTTGCTCATTACGCTCAATTATTCAATGTATATTGATGGCAAAAAATCACAGCACGTTCTCACTTTGCGTTACGTTTTTTTTTTCTTTTTTTGCAGTAGTATTTTTTATTACTAATTCGTTTATTTTTATTTAATTTATTCTATCTTTTTTATTTATTTATTTAATTTATTTATTTTATTTATGTATTTTTTTTATTTTACTTATTTTATTAATTTTACTTATTTTATTTGTTTTATTTACTGTATTTATTTTATTTATTTTATTCATTTTCCAAAAACAATAATAATAATAATAATAATAATAATAATAACATTAAATAAATATTTTCTATTCAGCTGGCGAATAATAATAAATATTTATTTATTTATTCACTCGCCAATAATAGTAAATATTTATTTATTTATCGTTTCACCAATAATAATAGTAATTAATTTATTTCTTCGCCGATAATAATAAATATTTATTTCTTATTTTCTTTTACACTTTTTAGTAACGACAATTTTTGATATTTTCTCGAATTGGCCAATAATTGTCGTTTCAAAAAATTGAAAATTATTACTAAAAATAAAAATACTATTAATAAAGTAACTATTATTAATTAATTAGTTAGTTAATTAAATTAACCGTTAATAAATAAATAATATAAATATAATGTATAGTACTTTCTTTATTCACTTTTTTAATTTAATATTATTATTATCATTAAATATTTTTAACTTAAGACATCGTTTTTTTTTAATACAAAAATTATTTTCTTCATTATTTAAAAAAAAAATAAAATTGTTTTTTACTTTATTTAAAAAAATGAAAATTTTTTCTCTTTATTTAAAAAAATGAAAATTTTTTCTCTTTTCTCTAAATTATTCGAATATGTGATTGATGGGAGAAAATAATTTCCATCGAATCAGCTTCTTATTCTTATCGACAGGTTTTGTCAACCATTTATTTTATTTTATTTATTTTTTGTTTGCCATTCGTCTTTATTATCCGAGTCAAATGAAATCGTTGGCTCTCTCTCTCTCTCAGTCTCTGTCTCTGTCAGGGTCGAGAGATAGAAAAGAAACTCAGCCAATTACGGAGAATGTGGAAAAAATTGTTTTTTTCCTATTAATGCAAATATGCAGCAAAAATAAAATCTTAGAGTTAAATATAAATTTGTAAATGAGTAACAAAAATTTTTTACTCCAATAGGCAAAAAGTAATTTTTCGTTAAATATTAATTTCTAAAGTTTAAAAGAGTAATTAGTTTACTGATTGATTAATTTATTAGTTAATTTACTAATTGACTTATTTTTAATTTACTGATTAATTTATTAGCTATTTTACTAATTTATTTATTGATTGGTTTACTAATTAATTTATTAATTATTTTACTAATTCATTTATTGATTAATTTACTAATTAATTTATTGATTAATTTACTAATTAATTTATTGATTAATTTACTAATTCATTTATTGATTATTTAATTAATTAATTTATTGATTATTTAACTAATTAATTTATTGATTATTTAACTAATTAATTTGTTGATTAATTTATATTTTACTAATTGATTAATTTAGTTATTTTACTATTTAATTTATTGATTAATTTATTTTTTACTAATTTGTTATTTTAGTTATTTTACTTTTTAATTTATTGATTAATTTATTTTTTACTAATTTGTTATTTTAGTTATTTTACTATTTAATTTATTGATTAATTTATTTTTCACTAATTGGTTAATTTAGTTATTTTACTATTTAATTTATTGATTAATTTATTTTTCACTAATTAGTTAATTTAGTTATTTTACTATTTAAATTATTTTTTACTAATTGATTAATTTAGTTATTTTACTATTTAATTTATTGGTTAGTTAATTTTTTACTAATTAGTTAATTTAGTTATTTTAGTTAATTAATTAAATTTAAATATATATTGAATAATAAATTATTAATAAATTTCTTATTTATTTTATTTATTAGTAAATTTTTTTTTGGGAAAAAATAAAAAAAGAGGAACATCAGGTTATAAGTTTTGCAGTTAATTTCCGCATTTGCTTCCCTGCGATTTCAAAAGAATAGACATATATGACACAAAGGGCCTTATAAGCGCAGAGTCGTTAAATCGAGAATTATTTTTTTTTTCTTTGTTTATCACGTCAAATTCCCTCTGGCAGAATCAGAGAACATGAATGTAAATTCCGTCAGAATAATTCTGACTCAGAAATATTACAACTTAGAGCGCAATTTAAACGAGAAAAGGAAAAATATTTTTTCATTAAAAGAACAAAAAATAAGAAAGAAAAATACAAAAAAGAAAATACAATAAAAAATGAATCAAGTGTTCAATTTTAAAAATGTACGCAGAAAAATTTTAGCACTGAAAAGAGGGGGAAAAAATGGTTTTTAGACGCTTAGCGTCAACGCTAACTTCGGAATCCAGAAAGAGGTGTGAAATTAGTGATGCTTTTAATTTAAAAATGAGAAAAAATTAACTTTTAACGTTGACTTTAGGAACGTACAAAAATTAGTGAAATTAGTGACGCTTTCAATCACTAAAAATGAGAAAAAAAATTGTTTTTAACGCTCAGCGTCGTCGCTAACTTTAGTAACCCGAAAAGTGATGCTTTTAATCTATAAAAATAGGAAAAAAATAGTTTTCGACGCTAAGGTTTAGTGTTGACTTTAGGAACCTAAAAACTTAGTGAAATTAGTGATACTTTCAATCACTAAAAATTAGGGGGAAAAATAGTTTTTGACGCTCAACGTCGTCGGTAACTTTAGGAACCTGAAAAGAGTGGTAAATTATTTCAAGAAAACACTAAAACTAAAAACACTAAACAACAAAGGGAACACTAGAAAAATGGTAAAATAGTAAATAAAATAATAAAAGAAAGTAATTAATAAAATTAATAATATAATAATTTTTTTTTAAATATAGTGTTACGGCAAAAAAATCAGTAATGAATTAAATTTAATAATTAGTGTTAAATTTGAGGTGACGAGAAGGAATTTGGCGCATATATTATAGAGAGGAGTAAAGGAGGACTCTAAAGTTTCTTAGCTTTTGAGACCCTCCCCCCACTCCTCCTGTCTGTTTTCTACCCTCCCCCCCACTCTTCCCGATGGCGTAGAGTTGCTTGCATCTTGCTTAATATGTTCAACTTGAAATTCCAAGTTTAGGTTAACTAGTGGCACGTGCAATGCACAAACTTCTTGTGCCATGTTTCATTCACGAATAAACCTCAATTTCTCGCACTGATTTCCTCATTCTATTTTCTAATTAATTTAATTCAATTTTAAACCCACTGGCTTTTATTCTCCATTCAATTTGATTATTTTTCACATAATTTTTCTTTTAAAATTATCAACGAAAATTTGTATATTTTGGTTATTTCAGTGACGAATCTTTATTATTAAGGGGTTTTTTTTTCTTGTTTTGACAGAGAAATGGCACTAATTTCCCTAGGGAGTTTAATTTTTAAAGTATATTTTTAACTGAACTTGAAAAAAATTGTTTCCTTCTCATTGGTTTTTGGAAAAAATTCACTGTTCACAGTAACAGTATTTTTTAACGGAGAAAATGGATAAAATGGTTGAATTTCTCCACTTGAGAACGCCAAGGTCACCGCGAGGTGGCGAAAAATTCCAAGAATTAACTCAGTGGCTTCTAGCGGTGACCTTGGCGTTCGCAGGTGGAGAAAAGCGTCTCCATTTTTCGTATTTCAATTATCTTGAAGTAAAAAACGATTTTTATTAATTTTTATCCACTTTTTTTTAAATACTATACAAAATAGTCGCAATAAAAATTGCTGTTTATTTCAAGATAATTAAAAATGAATTTTAAATCAAGCGAAAACGTTCCATTACAATTCGATATTTATCATTTTGTTCTCAATTCTTATTCTGTTTGGTTTAATTACTATTTTTTGTTACTATTTGTTAACAAAGATAAGAATCAATTGTTATTTCAATAATAATAATAATAGTAAAATTATTCTTTATGTGAATAATAATAATAAAATTATTCTTAATGTTAATATTCATAATAATAAAATTATTCTTTGTGTTAATATTAATAATAATAATAATAAAATTATTCTTTATGTTAATAATAACAATAAAATTATTCTTAATGTTAATAATAATAATAATAATAAAATTATTCTTAACGTTAATATTAATAATAATAAAATTATTCTTAATGTTAATAATAATAATAAAATTATTCTTAACGTTAATATTAATAATAATAAAATTATTCTTAACGTTAATATTAATAATAATAAAATTATTCTTAACGTTAATATTAATAATAAGAAAATTATTCTTAATGTTAATATTAATAATAATAAAATTATTCTTAATGTTAATAATTCCTCATTTAATTTTCGCAAACGTCAATTATCATCGTTAGAAAAATGACAGAAATAGTTAAAAAAATAAATAAATAAAAGACAATAAAAATTCAATTTCAATCAAATTAGAAAAAAATATTTCTTGTAATCAAAAATCGAGTTAATTGCGCTAATTAAAATGAACATTTATGTAAGGAAAAAAAGGTGAATCTTGTTTCTACTGTAAATTTTTTTTTTATTTTTTTTTTTTGTTAAAAAGGCTTGAAAAATAGCCTCGAGCGACATTGAAAGGATTTCCTGCAACTGAACCCTTTTGCCGCAATGTGTTGTCGTTCATGACGTAAGGTCCCGTTTTTGTTCTCGTTGTATTTTCTCTCGTCTCTCTCCTCTCTTTCTCTTTGATTTTCAAGGATCCTTCCGCCCTAGGCCTTTCGCCCTCGACTCTTGAGTTTCTCCACTGATCATCGACTGGACTTTTTTTAGTCTCTTTCCTCCCTCAATTTTTTTTTTTTTTGCCATTGAACTTTGACCCCCACCCATCCTCTTCACCCCTCTCGATTTTGTTTACCCTCTTTTCATTCTTTACTATATAGCTTTTAACCCCATCCCCCCTCTCTTTTTTTTATTACCCCTTTCGAATATTTAAATTAGTTTGGAAATAATTTAAATTGAATGTCAAATTTTGTTAGTGGATTTATAATTTTTTTTCTTCGATTATTATTGCATTTTTTATTTTATCGTCTCATTTTATTTTGAATTTTTTTTTCTATGATTTTAGTTATTTTTATTTCATTTTTTTGCGGCTTTAATTTTTTTTTTTTGCAATTTAGACCGAAAGAAATAAATGAAATAGTTTAGTTTTTAATTAATAATTAGAAAATTGAGGAAGAAATTTGAAATTTAAAATTGAGACGCTATTCTCCACTTGAGAACGCCAAGGTCACCGCTAGATGGCAGTGAGTTAATTCTTGGAATTTTTCGCCACCTCGCGGTGACCTTGGCGTTCTCAAGTGGAGAATTTCAACGATTTTGTTAATTTTTTTCCATTAGGAAAAGTGTTTCTTCGTTTTTTCGTTCTTTAATTTAATTTTTCTTTCGGTAAAAACTACGATTTTTGTTAAATTTTCTATTAAAATGTAAAAGGAAATGTTTTAGTAAAAGTTTCTTTTTCTGTAGAATTGGAAATAGTAGTTAATAAATAATAGACAATGTTTAATAAATACTAAACAATATTTAATAAATATAAAACAATATTTAGTAAATACTAAACAATATTTTATAAATACTAAACAATGTTTAATAAATAATAAACAACTTTTAATAAGCACTAAACAATATTTAATAAATAATAATTAATAATAAATAATATTTAATTAATAATAAACGGTATTTAATATATTTATTAATTAATTAATAGATTTATTAATTAATAAATATATTTTTATCTATTATTATATGATTTATTTCTTAATTTATTTATTTTATTTAATAGATAATTAATAATTTTTAATAAATAGTACATAAACAATAGTTTATTGTAAATTTATAGCATTTTTAAAAATCTTTTTTTTTTGTTATTTAATAAATAAATATTTGATGATAAAAATTATTATATTTTCTCTCTCGAACTCGGCGAATTGAATGAAAGTTTGAAAAAAGAATTAAAGAATTTGGTGCGAACGGTATACCCATATATTAATAGTTTTGTGTGTCTGAAAATAAAATGCTCGCTGAATGATAATGTCTCGGTGCATTCCATTTTATCGTCCTTGTGTCTAACGCGAATCGTGGGACCGATAAAAACAATATTACCTGCGCGCACCGCACCTCAATATTAATGAGAAATGAGCTAAAATTCATTAATACGCCATTGCACTTTAACTATATTTCAATTTTCCATTCGACATTCAAAAATTAAATTAATTCATTTCAATTTCAAAAAAAAGCAAGCTGTCAGAAAATTAAAAATTACAAAAATATTATATTTAACCTCAAAATTTAATTTCCCAACTTAAGCTTTAGCGTCGAAAAAAAATTTTTCTTATTTCTAGTGATAAGATTTTTACTATTTTTTGGGCTAAAATTAGTTGATTATTAATTAATTAACTATTAATTAATATTATAATATATTATTTATTAATAAATTAATTATATATTAATAATTATTATTAAAAAATTATTAGTTATTAATTATTAATAAATTAATTAGTTATTAATTATTAATAAATTAATTAGGTATTAATTATTAATAAATTAATTAGGTATTAATTATTAATAAATTAATTAGTTATTAATTATACTATAATAATAATAATAATAATAATAATAATTAATAATATTTATTAATTAGGATTGAATAAAATAATGACGCTTTAGTATTGAGGTAAAAAATTAATTTCTCTGCAGAAAAAAAGCGACGTGAAAATAGAAGGAAATCAAGATAAATTATACAGTTTCTTTAAATAAATAATAATAAAACAGTGCAGCCAACCGAGTAAACTGGAAACCTGACCTATCTTAAACTCTCCGACTATATATGCGGGCACATTATTATCTGGTTCAAGCAACTGTTAATTATCTATAATTATTCACCTCATTTTTAATTTAAAACAACTGTCGTTTTTATTTTTTTATTAACTTTTTTCTCGAACGCTAAATTTTCCTTTCGCTGAATAGAAAATTTTGTCACGAATTTAACAAATTAGCAAGAAATACAGATTTTAAATTTTATCCATCATTTTTTTTAAAGAGTTTGTTAAATTTTTCTTCAAAGAGTTCATTAAATATTTTTTCAAAGAGTTCATTAAATATTTTTTCAAAGAGTTCATTAAATATTTTTTCAAAGAGTTCAATAATTTTTTCTTCAAAGCGTTCTTTAATTTTTTTCAAAGAGTTCAATAATTTTTTCTTCAAAGAGTTCATTAAATTTTTTCAAAGAGTTTAACAATTTTTTCTTCAAAGTTCATTAAATTTTTTTCAAAGAGTTCTTTAAATATTTTTTCAAAGAGTTCATTAAAATTGTTTTCCTATTATTATAATTGTAGTGAATCAAAAATTATTGATGATAATAATAATTAATGTTAATTTTTGTATTATAATAATAAAGAACTAAAATTGTGGTGAATCAAAAATTTATTATTTATAAAAATTAATGTTGACAATTTTTCTAATATAATAATAAACATTAAAATAACATTTGACACTATTTTTGGGAATAAATGGTAAGAAAAAATAGTACAAGAATCGAGAAGAAATTGATAAAAGTCGAATTTCGAATTATCTGGAAGTAAAAAGCAATTTTTATTTGCAACTATTTTGTATAGTAATTAAAAAAAGTGGATAAAAATCAATAAAAATTGTTTTTTACTTCTTGATAATTAAAATACGAAAAATTGAGACGCTTTTCGTCACCTGTGAACGCCAAGGTCATCGCTAGATGCCACTGAGTTAATTCTTGGAATTTTTCGCCACCTCGCGGTGACCTTGGCGTTCTCAAGTGGAGAAGTTCAGAAGTTCAACCATTTTATCAATTTTTTTCATTAAAAAAAGTGAAAATTCAATTTTTTTCAAATAAAGCGAAAAGAAAGGCAATATTAAATGTTTTTCAGTCAAAAAATTCACTCTTGAAAATTAGTGTCATTTGGAAAAGACCGAAATTATTAATTTTCGACTCCTTCATCGATGACGCTAACTTTGAGAAATAAAGGGTTAAATTAATTGTTGCAATTTATTTCCCCGTTTGATGATATAAAATGTGAAACTTTTTTTCTATCTAAAATGATAGGGAGTTCTTTTTTTAGTAAACTACTTTATCGAATTGTTTAGAACTATTGTGTGTGTGTACATGTGCTTTTTTTCACTCAAATTAATTGATGTTTTTCTCCTCTTCTATATTTATATATATACACACATACAGTTATAGTGTTGTCTTTGTTTTTATCTTGACCCAGAAAATCTCAGGACACAAACTCGACAAAGCATCATTTTCATGTCGTCAATACGATATAGAGAGAGAGAGTGACGCCAGCCAGTGAGTTTTTTTTTTTTTTCGTGGGGAGGGCAAAAGAAGATTCAAATAGAGGCGTGGTAGTCGTTTGTCATTCGATTGGGAGCATGAATATTTGCTGTGTGAAGAAATTGCAATAGACTTCCGGCTGTTGCCAAAAATATCCCTAATACACCAGCGACACGATATTTAGTGTTGCCAAAAATTCCCCCCTTTTTTTATCTATTTTATTGTCGTTTGGAAAAAAAACCCTTTAAAAAATACTGTTTTGTGAAAAACAATTTTTTTTACTACTACAGTCGACTTTTTAGGTGGAAAAAAATTTTTTTCCCCACTAAAGTCGACTTTTTAGGTGGAAAAAATTTTTTTTCCCCACTAAAGTCGACTTTTTAGGTGGAAAAAATTTTTTTTCCCCACTAAAGTCGACTTTTTAGGTGGAAAAAATTTTTTTTTCTCACTACAGACGATTTTTTAGGTGAAAATTGAATTAAACTGAGAAGGGGGGAAAAAGATTCAAAAGGGAGAAGTGGGGGGGGGGAATGGTTGTTGCTGGCATTTTTTTTAGTTAATTGAAAAACTGTCGAATCGGCCAATCACAGATAACTGTTTCACTTGTTTCGTTGTGCTCACTTGCATTTTTATTTGTCCCGTGTTGTCGAACCAGTCGGTTTGGTTGGATAAGCTTTCGAGCTTTTCAAGCATTCCATACACAATATATGTATATTTAATTCTACATCTGTGCTTCAATTCACTGCCACACACTGCATTCAATCAGTCAAACTTTATTTCATTTTTTCCCTTTAATTCTTCTCCTCTTCTTTTTTCTTTTTTTTTAATACACTTTAATTCTCATTCATTTCACATTTAAACAATTTGTCGCACTTGCCACGAAAAAAAGAAGAATTCTTCATTTTCTTCGGTCTTTGAAGTTGAAAAACTATTTCGGTCTTTTCGAAATGACACTAATTTACCAGCGTTAATTTTTTTCATTGAAAAACATTGAAAATTGTCTTTTTCTTTTCGGTTTATTTGCGGAAAAAATTGAATTTTCACTTTTTTTAACGAAAAAAATGAATAAAATGGTTGAATTTCTCCACTTGAGAACGCCAAGGTCACCGCCAGGTGGGGAAAAATTCCAAGAATTGACTCAGTGGCATCTAGCGGTGACCTTGGCGTTCTCAGGTGGAGAATAGTCGCCAAACTGTTTTTTTATTTTTTTATTCATAATTTAGTTTTTATTAAATAAAAAATAAAGTAATGGAAATAAAAAAGAAGAAATAAAATAAGGAAAATAAAAGCATAGAAAATAAAGTAATCGAAATGAAAAGTATTTAAAATAAAAAAAATTAAAAGCATAAAAAATGAACGAAAATAGAAAGCGTAGATAAAATAATCGAAATAAATAGCATAAAAAAAGAAAATGAAGAGGAAAATAAAAAGTGTAAATTAAAAAAAAAATTCGTTTTTTTTGGAAAAAAATTGTTTTGAATTTTTTTTTTGTGAAATTGATCGATAGGGAATCAAGTTGATTTAATTTACTTGTGTGCTCGAGCTGAGTCTACTACACTTGCAGTTTAGCTTATTAATGGGGAAACTCTCTGGGCTTTTACTATTTCATCTTTCTCTCTCTCTTTCTCTCTTTCTCTCTCCATAGTGAGAAACTCGTTGAATAACTGCCTGTTATCTCCCATTAAGTTAAAGTATAAAGTACGATTATTTGACTCGTGCAAGTTGTACGGATTCTCAACTAATGTCATTTCAATCTTTTGTACATTCAACCCTTGAAATTTCTTTTTCTTCTCTTGCATAAATTTTCTTGAAAAATTCTCGCATCTCCCGATAGCGAGAGAAAAATTTTCCTTAATTATGAAAATTGACGAAACGGTTCGAAAAAATTTTTGAAAATTAAATTTTTTTTATAGAAAGACACCAAATTTATTAACAACAATAATAATACCTAATTATTCATTTAACTATTTAAAATAACAGTAAAAAAAGTCAAGGGGATTTTTTTATGTAAATTTTCTTTTTATTCCATTTTAGACGAAGGGATTTTTTAGTCAATGTTTAATTTAATTAGCTGGTAATTTTATACCTTTATTTATCAAAATTGGTTTATTTTTTGTTATTTTGTTTAATGTTTATTAATGTTCATTAATGTTTATTAATGTTCATTAATGTTCATTAATGTTCATTAATGTTCATTAATGTTTATTAATTAATTTTTTAACTTAGTTATAAATTTTATTTATTAGATAATTTAACCAACTTGTTAACTTCTTATTTAATTTTATTCAAGTTCGTGTTAGCCGTGGGCGTTAAGTGCTTTGGGTTAGGTCGTAGTATTTGGGGTTCGATTCCCCCCTTGGGGTTGAAATTAATTTTTATTTAATTACTGGACATAAATAATAAATTCAATAAAATAAATAATATCAAACTAATAAATAAAATAAATACCTACGTTATTAAATTTTTTTGCTAATTTTCTTTAATTTTCTTTCATCTTCTTAATTCTTCTAAATTTTATTAATGGATTATTTCAATTTTTTTGTGAAATTGAGACGATTTTTACATTTTTTTACGCGAAGGCATTGATTTAAATTTACAAAATCGAAAATTTGTAGAATAATTAAAATCTCTTAAAATACTATAGTAAAAATAATTGAATTTAAAAAAATTCTATTTAAAAAATTTTATTTAATTAAATTGTATTTTAAAAAAATGTTATTTAATTAAATTGTATTTTTAAAAAATGTTATTTAATTAAATTTTATTTTAAAAAATTTTATTTAATTAACTTTTATTTAAAAAAATTTTATTTAATTAAATTTTATTTAAAAAATTTTTATTTAAACAAATTTTATTTTAAAAAATTTTATTTAAACAAACTTTAGTTTAAAAAATTGCATTTAAACAAATTTTATTCTAAATTCTCAAAAATTAATTCTTTAAAGTATTTGAAATGTTAGAGGAGCAAAAAAAAAATGAAAATTGAAATCTAAACATTCTTCTTTAGTTCGTTGGGGAATAAAAAAAAAACAAATGCACGTTTCTCATATAATGGTCTTTAACAATTGGACAATAAAATTTAATTTAAATTGATTGATTTTGAATTGTCATGAACGTTCGTTAATTTTCACATTTGTTCTGATTAATTTCAATTTACTGGAGTATTCTAAAAAAAATAGAAAGGTAAAAAAACTAAATGGAAAAAAAAAACAAAATAATTATAGCTGTTTAACTCGAATGAAATTACCGATAATTAAATACAACAGAACTGATGTTATTTATTTTGTCATTAAATAATTAAGAAGAGTAGAGTTTTTTTATTTTTTTTGTAAATTTTAATAATAAAATATGAATTATTATAATTTAACAATTAATTATTTTTAAATTTATCATTATTATTATTAATTATTTTTGTAAATCATCATTGTGGATTATTATTATTATTTTATAATCATTAGTCTTGTTATTATTATTTTTAATATTAATATTATCATTATTATTATTATTATTATTATTATTATTATTATTATTATTATTATTATTATTATTATTATTATTATTATTATTATTAATTGTTACCTATTAATTATTATTAGTTATTAATTCATTATGATTATTAAATTTTTATTTTGTTATAAATAATGGAATTAATTATTATTTATTACTAATTTATTATGATAAATTAATTTAAATTTGGTTATAAATAAATTTTAATTTTGTTATAAATAAATTTTAATTTTGTTATAAATAATGCAATTAATTGTTATTAATAATTACTGCAAATTATTAAATCAACCCTAACTGAAAAAAAGTGAAACTGTATTTTTTCTAGACAAAGATTTACTCTCGAAAAAGGTAAATATTTGAATATTTGAAAAATTAAAACTAATGGATTTTTCAAAAAAAAAAAAAAAAATGAAAAAGAAAAATTATTAAAAAAATAAATTCCAAGTCAGTTGAAATAATACACAAGATTATGTAAGGGGTACTTTCTAAGGTTTGCAAATGCCATTCCGAAGAAGCAATACAATGCACTAATGTGGTATCAGAGTACAAAAATATTTGACATACCAATAAAAATAAAAAAAAAAACTTTTCCACACCCCCACCTCTAAGATATATGTCAACAATATTCAAATGTGAAGGAAATTTCTTTCTATTTTCCTTCAATTGAGAAAAAATCGAAAGAGAACAAAAAAATTCAATTCACTCTGTAAACAATATGTTTTTTCTTCGATTAACATTTTTTCTATTTTTTCATTTATATTAAAGTTTTTTTAATTAAAACATTTTTTTTAAATAATTATTTTCAAACTCGAGAATTGAAGAAATAATTTTATTTAGTTTTGATAAAGTACTATTCGACTATTAATTATGTTTCAATGAATTAAATAAATAAATAAATAAAATTAAATAATAAAGAAACAAATTTATAATAAATTAATAGTAATGGACAATTTTTTTAAGCGTAAAATTTTGTATTAAGTAAATAAATAAATTCAATAATAATAGAAAGTAGACATGAGAAATTTTTTTTACCGTCAGTTGAAATAAGTAAATAAATAAATAAATTTAATAATAATAGAAAGTAGACATGAGAAATTTTTTTACCGTCAGTTGAAATAAATTTAATAATAATAGAAAATAGTAAATGGAGAATTTTTTTACCGCGTTGAAATAAAATAAATGTTGAAATAAAGAAAGAAAGAAATAATTTTTGAATAAGAAAAAAATAATAATTAATAATTAATAAAATAATAATTGAAAATAGTAATGGACAATTTTTTTTTAACCGTTGAACGTGGAAATGAATGAATAATTAATTTGTCGAATAAGAATTTTAATGTTCGTCACGAATATTGAGAAAATAGGGGACAAAAAATTAATGACTGCTTTTTGCTTCTTCTTTTCGTAGATGTTACGCCGTCGGAGCAGGAGGATTTATTCATTAGGAAATTAAAACAATGCTGTGTGACTTTTGACTTTATGGACCCAGTCGCAGATCTCAAGGACAAGGAAATTAAACGTGCGACTCTCAATGAACTCGTCGAGTACGTGACAGCAGGTCGAGGAGTCCTCACTGAGCCTGTTTACCCCGAAATCATTAAAATGGTGTGTACTAATTATTAAGTAATTAATTAATTAGTTAATTATTAAATAAGTAATTAATTAGTTGATTATTAAAAAATTAAATAATTATTACATAATTAATTAGTTGATTATTACATAATTAATTAATTAGTTGATTATTAAATAATTAGTTAATTATCAAATAATTAATTAATTAGTTAATTATTAAATAATTAATTAATTAAGTGAGTAATTAATTAATTAATTGCCCCCTCGCTTTAATTTTATAGTCGATTTTCATCTATCCCCCTCTGGAAAAATAAATTTGAATTTATTAAGTGTCTTTTAATAAATTATCATAATCACAATTTTATTTTTCTTCCTTTAAGAGTAAATTTTAATTTATCCCCTAGGGGAAAATTTGAATTAATTTTAATTTATACCCTAGAAAAAAAATTTAAATCAATTTTAATTTATACCCTAGAAAAAAAATTTGAATCAATTTTAATTTATCCCCAAGGAAAAAAATTTAAATCAATTTTATATTGTCCCTGAAAAATAAATTTTAATTTATCCCCTAAAAAAGAACTTGAATCTATTTTAAATTGTCCCGTAAAAAATAAATTTCAATTTATCCCCTAGAATAATATTTGAATTTATTTTAAATTGGCCTCTAAAAAATAAATTTGAATTTTAACTAATTGTCCTCTTTAAACTCGCAATAAATTTTAATTTTTCCCCTGAAAAATAAATTTGAATTTACTCGTTTTCTAAATTTGCAGTCAATTTTAATTCTTCCCCTAAAAAAAAATTTTTTGAACTAAATTTAAATTAGGCCTTAAAAAAAATTTGAATTAATTAAATGTCGCAATATTAAATTGACAGTCAATTTTACTTTTTCCCCTGGGAAAAAATTTAAATCGATTTTAAATTCGCCCCTGAAAAATAAATTTTAATTTTTCCTCTAGAAAAAAATTTGAATAAATTTTAAATTGTCCTTTAAAATATAAATTATAATTTATCCCCTAGAAAAAAGTTTGAATCTATTCTAAATTGTTTCCTGAAAAAATAAATTTGAATTTTAGTTAATTGCCCCCTTTTAATTCACAATAAATTTTGATTTATTTCGTAAAAAATAAATTTGAATTTCCTCCTTTTCTAAATTTCCAGTCAATTTTAGTTTTTACCCTAAAAAAATAAATTTTCGAATTGAATTTAATTTATCCGCTAAAAAAATTGAATAAATTAATTGTCTCGACTTTAAATTCACAGTTAATTTTAATTTTTCCCCCAGAAGAAAATTTGAATCAATTTTAAATTGTCCCCTAAAAAAAATTTAAATTAATTAATTTTCTCTTTTTAATTCACTGTCAATTTTGATTTTTTCACCTAAAAAAATTAATTTGAATTAATTGCCTCGACTTTTAATTCACAGTCAATTTAAAATTATTCCCTAAAAAATAAATTTGAATTAATTTGAATTTACTATTTAATTAATTTGAATTTATTATTTAATTTATTCGAATTTACTATTTAATTGATTTGAATTTACTATTTAATTTATTTGAATGTATTATTTAATTTATTTGAATTAATAATTTCCCCCTTTCAATTCACATTCGATTTTAATTTATCCCCTAAAAAAATGTAAATAAAACCAATTTGAAAAAATTTAATTTTTGATTTATAAAGATGTTTTTAATTGAGTTGTAATTAAAAAAATGTTTGAAAAAATACTGAATCGAAAGAAAAAGAAAATTTTCCAAATAAAATTTTAGGAAAATTCTAATTGGTCTTTTCGTTTTTAGATCTCGGCGAACCTTTTTCGAACACTACCACCTAGTGAAAATCCAGATTTTGATCCTGAGGAGGATGACCCGACGATGGAGGCGAGTTGGCCCCATCTTCAATTAGTGTACGAGTTTTTTCTTCGATTCCTCGAGTCTTCAGATTTTCAGCCTACCTATGGAAAAAAAGTTATCGACCAAAAATTTGTTTTACAGGTAATATTTTCTTTTCTCCCTTTTTTTCTTTGGGGAATTTTTCCTTTTTACAATAATTAAAATACAATAATATTATTTTTATTTTTTTAATTATTTTTACAATAATTTTTTTTAATTGGGACATTATTTTAATTTTCAACTTTTTTTTTGGGAAAAAATTCGGAAATTATTTTAATTTTCAATTTTTTTTGGGGGGAAAAATTCGGAAATTAGTTTAATCTTCAAGAGTTTTCGAATTGGAATCATTTTTTTTATTAAGAAACTATGCGACAAAAATAAATCGGACTGAAAGTTAATTCAATTGGAATTGGATTAATTTTTTCGTTTATTTGTAGAAATTTCGTATTTTGTATTCGAAATTTTAATTAATTTTTAAAGGTATTTAATTTATTTAATTTGGTTTAAAAAATGTGTTCGTATGTTCATTTATTTAATTATTAATGTTAAGTTTTTAATTTTACTTAAAAATTTTCTTTTAAATTTAAAAAGGAACTTTTGTTTTTACGATCCTTTGGATTCTTCTCTAAAATATGTTTTGATTTTATTTTTTTGAAAAAAATATATAAAAAAACGGCAATTTATTAATATTATTTTCTTTTTTCTTGCAGTTGTTGGATCTTTTCGATTCGGAGGATCCTAGAGAAAGAGATTTTTTAAAGACAGTTTTACATCGTATTTACGGAAAGTTCCTTGGCCTTCGAGCCTTTATACGCAAACAGATAAATAATATCTTTCTCAGGTGAGTCTTATTGTTAATTATTACCGTTCGTAAATTTTTAAAAATTAATTTTTTCTTAAAAGAAGAACTTTCCTGAAAATTATGTAAAATAATAATTGCTTTTGATGAAAATTGAAATAATTAAAAATTCACAAAAACGAAATGAATTTTAGAAAACTTACCAACAGTAAAAGAAAATTCCACTAAAAATCTAAATTTCTTGGAATTATTATAAAAATTAAATAACAAAAATCAAAATCTTTGAAAAATTAATTTGTTTCTTAAAATGTACAAAAAGGTTTAAAAATAAATTTCAGAAAACTTTTTAACTATTAATAAAAGAATTCTGTTAAAAATCTAACTTTCTTGGAATTATTGCGGAAGTTAAATATGAAAATTAAAAATTGGCTAGTTTTCTTAAATTTTGCAAAAAAAGTCAGAAAAACATAAAATCAAATTCTAAACATAGAAAATAATTTTTCTTTAATTTTCTAAAATTAAATCATTCAATAAACTTCAACTAGTATTATGATTTATATTTTTTATTATTTCTTATTTTTTATTATTAAATTTATTGCATACAAAGTGAAAAAAGAGTTACAAAAAAATTTCCCATTCATTTGAAAGTAAAACATTCTTGTTCCTTCCTTAGATTCCTAAACAATAAACACCATTAGATTTGTAATTTTCACTCTTTCCATTCAATTTTCTTTCGATAAAAAGCAATAAAAAAATGTGTAAAGAAAAAAATGATGCCAAACGAAAAAGGGGGAAAAAATATATAAATCATAATACCAGTTGAAGTTTATTGAATGACTTTTTATAGTGTTTCTAGATTGTAAATTTCATTCTTTAAAATTTTAAATTGAGTTAGATGGTTTCCATTTCGTTGCTGGAAA
Organism: Leptopilina drosophilae; assembly: GCA_032873175.1. Taxonomy (NCBI): domain Eukaryota; kingdom Metazoa; phylum Arthropoda; class Insecta; order Hymenoptera; family Figitidae; genus Leptopilina; species Leptopilina drosophilae. Next base: position 49,273,353 of record CM065484.1, read on the forward strand.
ATTTAAAGGCTTTTAACTTGGATGCAATAAACTTGCGAGAGCGAAATGAATCCCCTGGATTTTCAAGTTTAAGGGACTTTAAATTTAAAAGCTCCTCCTCATATTTCATAACATTTATTATTTAAAATTACACTACCTATATTTTAATTCCTCAAAAAAAAGAAAAAAAGAAACATGGAAAGAAGCAGGAAAAGTTTATTTAAACGAAATTTGTCCCACTTTTTCCCAAAGTTGTTTTATTTTTCCTAATAAAACTCTTGTATTCTCTGTAAAAAAAAAGTCAAAGAAAGTAAGTTTGAAAAATAAAAAATGTGTGAAAAATTGTGACAATTGTCATGAGTTTTTAATAGACTAGGTATTTTTTCGGAATATTTTTTTAATAGACTAGGTATTTTTTCGGAATAATTTTTTAATGGACGTATCTCTTTTTTAATAGATCTTTTTTATGAGTAATAATTTTTTTAATATAAGAAATAAGTTTAATGTCTCTTTTTAATTTGCAGGTTTGTGTACGAAACGGAACATTTTAATGGAGTGGGCGAACTTCTAGAAATTCTGGGTAGCATTATCAACGGATTCGCTCTCCCGTTGAAAGTCGAACACAAACAATTCTTAGTTAAGGTATTGTTTTCTTTTTTTTACTTCCAGTCATCGATAATTGAGAAATTTTTGACGATAAAAGAAAAAGGAAAACGAAGCTCGATGCTAATGAACTAAACGGATAGGTTCTTTGGACAATTTTTTCGATTTAGACGCAACTCGGACGAAAAGATGCAGAAAATCAAATTTGATTCTGAATTTAAATACGTGTAAAAAGTAAAATTATTTAAAATGAAAAAATCGATTATAAACTTCAATGTAAAATTATCGAAAAAATTCGAACGTAAAATCCAAAGAATCGATTATAGATTTTAATGTAAAGTTATTCAAAAAGATTGGGATTATGAAATTGAATGCAGAATCATTGAAGGAAAAAATCGAAAGATTGAATTATAAATTTAAATATTTTTTTATTTCGAAAATGAATTTTTCCAAAAAAAAGAGAGAGAGAAGAGAAATTATTTGAAACATACGGGAATGATAAGAGAGAATTTTTAAATTATGAGTGTAAGTTAATAATGTTCCTGTGATAAGATAAGTTATTAAGTTCAAGTAGCGATTTTTGCATCGGGAATATTGATATTTTCGTCTTGGATATTTTTCCTCTCTTCTGTCGAAATTTTTGACGAAAGGACAATTTTTTTAAAAACATTAATTTTAAGTATTTTTATTTTTAAAAAGAATAATTTAACAATCAACTTCTGATGTGTAATTCAAAAATCCGAATTCGTAATTCAGAGCTCGAACTAGGTCCGTAAATTCCGTAAAAGTTCGTAACTTTGCTTCAAGTCCGTAAAAGTCCGTTTTTTAGAAAAAAGATCCGTAAAGTCCGTAATTCGATTGAAAAAGATCCGTAAAGTACGTAAATTATACGATACAATTTGGATAATTTTAGAGAAACTACAAAATGATTGAAGGAATTCAATTATTTTCAAAAGTAATAAAATTCTTCGCAAAAATTCAATTATGTTCAAAAATTTTTCAAAATTCTCGCCAAAATTTCAATTATCCTTAGAAATAATTAAATTCTTCTTCGAAATATCAATTATTTTCAAAAAATTTTAATAAAATACTTGAAAAAATTTCAATTATTTTCAAAATTTGTCCTCAATTCAATGATTTTTAATATTCTATTCTAATAAAATTTTCCAAATGAATTCAATTATTTTTAAAAGAAATCTACTAAAATTCTACACAGACCTTTAATTATTTTCATAAAATAATAACAATTTTACAGGAATTTCATTATTTACAAATTTTTTTTTATAAATTTATTCGCAATATTCAATTATTTTCATAAATAATAAAATTTTTTCAGGTAGTTAATTTTTTTTTTTTGAGAAATAATAAAATTCTTATTAGGAATTTAATTATTTTGAAAAATAATAAAGCTAATTGCAGAATTTCAATTATTTTTAAGACAATTTTAATCGAATTCCTCGAGAAATGTAATTATTCTTAAAAATTTTATTTTAATTTATCAAAGAAATTTAATTATTTTAATAACGTTTTGCTACTATTTATTTATTAGAATTTAAATATTATTTTTAATAAATTTTTTATTAAATTTCTTTAAAGAATAAAATTATTGCATTAAAGAATGCAATTCTTTGCGTAAATTATCAAGTATCTTTATAAATAATAAAATTCTTCTCTAAAATTGAATTATTTTAAAAAAAATTAATAAATTTCTTGGCAAAATTTCAAAGTTTTTTCAAATTTTCAAAAATTTTCCCTTATTTAATTATTTTTAATATCTAATTTAATAAAATTTTGCAAAAGAATTCAAATTATTGGAAAATTGATGGGAAAATTGATTGATACAATTCTTTAAAAGAATTCAATTTTAAGAAATATATGTAATTATTCAATAAATTTTTTTTTGTATTTAAATAATGAAATTCTTGTTGAATTTTCTCATAAAAATTGATTTCAGTTAAAATTTTAGATTATAATTATTATTAAATTATATTAATTAAATATAATTTGAATTAAATATAATTTAATTATAATTATAATTTTAGATTATATTAAAAGTTTTAGAGCGTAAAGTTTTAGAAATAATTAAATTTTGTAAAGGTTTCGGATCCAAATCTTTGAAAATTTGAAATTTTCATATTTTTAACTAAGTAAAAATTCTGTGGAATTAATTTTTTTGAGAAATTTTAATTGCGAATTTCTTTTTTATATTATTTGAAGTGTTTTTTTTTCTAATGCACATTTAATTGAAGAATTTACAAATAATTGAAAAATTGAATATTGCAAAGAAATGGATTTGAAAATTGTCAAAGAACTTTTTCGAAAATTATTAAAAAACAATCGATTTTAAGAAGAATTTTAGTTAAAAATTCTTGAAAATAATAATTGAATTGATAATGATTTTATCACTCTGTCTTTAATTATTATAAATCATGAAGTAATCGATCGCTCAATGAAGTTATCGATATCTTCATGTTTTTTTAGTTATGAAAAAATCTAATTTATAGTTTTAAGTGAAATGTTCTCTTATATATTTTTGTCAGTAATTGGTCTGTAAGTGGTCTGTAATTTTTCATTTTTGGTCCGTAAAGTCCGTATTTTTAAATACTTTCACTGGATCGAGGCCTGTAATTTAAAACTATCGAAATTGTCCATTAAAATTTAATTAATTATTTTACAATAGAATGAATTTGTGTAGAAATTGGAATTGGAAAAAATAGTTAATTCAGTGTCAAAGAGCTTGAAAAAAATAACATTCTGAATCTTTATGATTTATGAAGTTTTTGCTTTGATAAAAAAGACGAAAAGTATTTTTAATTTTTTAGTAAATGCAACGATAATTTTAATTTTAATAATTATTGATTTTATTTTTTATTAGTTTTATTAATTTTATTAATTATTAATTTCATGAATTTTATCAATTATTAGTTTTATTAATTTTATTAATTATTAATTTTATGAATTTTATTAATTATTAGTTTTACTAATTTTATTAATTATTAATTTTATGAATTTTATCAATTATTAGTTTTATTAATTTTATTAATTATTAATTTTATGAATTTTATTAATTATTGTGAAGGCAGTGTAAAAGTAATTGTAAATTTTCCAGGTGCTCTTACCTCTACACAAGGTGAAGTGTTTATCGCTTTATCATGCGCAGCTGGCGTATTGCGTGGTGCAATTTCTGGAAAAAGACGCAACGCTGACGGAGCCAGTGATTCGAGGTCTTCTGAAATTCTGGCCTAAGACATGCAGCCAGAAAGAAGTCATGTTCTTGGGAGAAATTGAGGAGATTCTCGATGTCATAGAACCTAGCCAATTTGCTACAATACAGGAGCCTCTTTTTAGGCAAATTGCACGCTGCGTATCGTCACCTCATTTTCAGGTAAAGAAAGAACCATTTTCAGAAAAAGGAAAAAAAATGAAACTAATTCATTAATTTTATTACTATTCTTAATTAATTTAATTTAAGTGATGCAAAAATAGAAAAGAAAAATTTACTTTTCAAATAAGAAAATCGATATAGTTATTTGATTGTACAAGATGATTCAAGAATTGTTATTTATAGAGGTTACTAATTTCTGTCATTTTCGTCTCTCGTGAACTGTTAAATTAATGTCGGAAAATAAATAGCAATATTGTAAGTAGGACAGTGTCTGTTTCGATAATTCGATATATATATGTGAATTAAATTCACTTACTACGTTGTCAATTGTTTTGCATAAAATCAATTGTGCCAAATTGATTCCTTTACGATCATATTTTATAGTTGATTGCTTCTAATTTTATCCGTTCGATGCATCAACACACGAATAGGATAATGTCAAATTTACAAATTCTAAAATATCGATCGCAATTATTACTATTGAATGAAATGTTTTTCAAATATTTCTCCCTAGTAATTATTTTTTGTTTGGAATTCGTTTCAAATAAATAATATTATCTCAATAATGTTCATTATTGAGAAGAATTATTTTGAATTGAAATTATTTACAATTAACTGAATTATTTGATACTGAAAAATAAATTTTTTTGAAAGAAAAAAAAGAGGGAAAATGAAATAACCAGTGGAATAATAAAGTAGTGAGAATAATTAATGATTCGAGAGTTTAAAAAATAATTTTTGTTTTTGCTTTCCAGGTTGCTGAGAGAGCATTGTACTTGTGGAATAACGAGTACATTATGTCGCTAATCGAGGAAAATAATCTCGTAATAATGGGAATTATGTTCCCGGCATTGTACAGAATTAGTAAAGAGCATTGGAACCAAACGATCGTGGCCCTCGTTTACAATGTTCTCAAAACATTCATGGAAATGAACAGCAAATTGTTTGACGAACTTACTGCCACCTACAAATCCGAGAGGCAAAAGTAATATTTTTTTCAATTATTATTACAAAAAAAAGAACTATTTAATACATTTTAAGAGAAAAATTCAGTTCATTCCCTTAGTCAAGTAATCGACTATGTTAGAATCAAGAGAAATCTTTTTTAAACATTTTTCTACTAAAAGATTTTCTTGTTGATTAAATTAAAATCAAATTCTTGCCAATTTGTAATTTTAGAGACGAATTTTATTTAAAATTGTCATTTTAGAAGATTAAATTTAATTTAAATTGGTTTAAATTTTAGCTACTGAGAATTTAATTTATATTGTAATTCTTGTGACGAATTTTAATTTTAAATTCTAATTTCAGTGACAAATTTCATATTTAAATTGTAATTTTAGAGCCCAAATTTAATTTAAATGGGCATTTTTATTTTAGCAAGGCTCGAAGTAGTGAAAGTATTTAAAAATACGGACTTTACGGACAAAAAATTAAAAATTATTATTTTTTAGAATTTATATCTAAAATTCTTCTATATCAATTACTTTAAATCATTTTCGAAAAAGTTCTTTGACAATTTTCAAATTCATTTCTTTACAATATTTAATTTTACGAAATTTCAATTATTAGTTAAATTCATTTATTAAATAAATATTGGAAAATAGAAACTGAAAATAGTATTTAAAAAACTCAATTAAACTTTTTCAAAAAAATTAATTGCAAATTTCTGTTATTTTTTAAAATTCACGCTTTATTGCTTTTAAAATTTAATGATTATCTAAAAATTTAACTGAAATTCATTTTTATGAAATAAAATTCAATTTTTATTAGAATATTCTACTGGAATTTAATTATTTAAATAAAAATAAAACGCAATTAAATAATTTATTGAAGAATTGAACGTTTCTTAAAGTTCAATTCCCATAAAAGATTGTTATCAACAAATTATTAAATACTTGAATTCTATTAACGAATTTTAATAAAATTTTTAAGAATAATTACATTTTAAGAGAAATTCGATTAAAATTGTATTAAAAATCATTGAAATTCTCCATTAAATTTTATTATTTATGAAAATAATGAAAATAATGAAAATAATTGAATTCTTGCGAAGAATTTTATTAAACTTTTCAAAAATAATTTAATTCTTGTCAAAAATTTACAGGAATTCAATTATTTTTAAAAATTTTAATAAAATTCTTGGCATAAATTAAAAATAATAAAATTTTTAGCAGATCTTTAATTACTTTTAGAAATTTTAATAAAATTATTCGCAAAAATTTAATTATTTTCGTAAAAATAATAAAAATCTTTGCAGGAAAACAATTACATTCAATAGTCCTAATAAAATTCTTCGCAAGAATTCAATTATTTTTAAAAATATTAGAATTTTAGCAGAAATTCAAACATTTTAAAAAGTTTTGATAAAACTTTTTTTGGTAGAAATTCAATTATTTTTAAGACAGTTTTAAAAAAATTTCCCAAATTCAATTATTTTTTTATAATCTAAGATTTTAACCGAAATCTACTTTTTAAATCAATGTTTATGAGAAAATTCTACCAGAATTCAATTATTTAAATACAAAAATAAATAATTTATTGAATAATTGAATGTTTCTTGGAATTCAATTTTTATTAAAACTTTTATTAATAAATTTTTAAACAATTAAATGCTTTGGACGAATTTTAATAAAATTTTTAAAAAAATTTTCGATGAATTCGATTAAAATTCTATTAAAAATAATTAAATTCCTAAAAAAAATTTTTTGTTTACAAAAATAATTGAATACCGGTAAAATTTTATTAATTATGAAAATAGTTGAATGATTGCGAACAAATTTATTAAAAAAAATTTGTCATTAATGAAATGAAATTCTTGTGCAATTTTTATTATTTTTTGAAAATAATTAAAAGTTTTTTATAGAATTTTATTAAATTTTGTTTTTAAATAATTAAATTCTTTTGGTAAATTTTATAAAAATAGTAGATATTAAACAATATTTAATTTTTGCGAAGAATATTATTACTTTTGAAAATAATTCAAATTTTGCAATGGATTTTATTTAAACATTTTGCAAATAATTTAATTTTATTACTTTAGAAAATCATTGAATTCGTGTGATAAATATTGTCAATTGTGAAAATAATTGAAATGTTTTAATGAATTTTAATAAAATTTTTGAAAATAATTGAATTTTGTTGAAGAATTTTGCTAATTATTTATACAGATAATTGAAATGTTGACATTTTTTAGTTATTTTTTTGAAAATATATGAATTTTGGAGAAGAATTTTAATATTTCTCAAAGATAATTGAAATTTTGACGAGAATTTAAAAAATTTTTTGAACATAATTGAATTTTTGCGAAGAATTTTATTACTTTTAAAAATAATTGAATTTCTGCAATCATTTGTAATTTCTCTAAAATTCTCCAAATTATATCGTTTACAATTTACGAACTTTTCATCTTTTTTTTGAATTAAATTACGGACTTTATAAATTTAGTTTATAATTTTTATTATTGATTTATTATTGTTATTGAAAATAAATTACGTTTTTCGTTTTTTTTTGTAGAGAAAAGAAGAGAGAAAAGGAGAGAGATGAACTTTGGAAAAGATTAAATGAATTGGAACTTGAGCGGCGCGGTGCAATAATGGCGGCTCCAAATAATTCTGTTCCTGTTTCATCTGCACCTGCAACACGAGCCCGACCCTGAGCTAGTGAGTTTTTCATTTTTCCTCCTCATTATATTTTTTACAATTATATAGTTAATAATATTTCAAAAAAAATCTTTTCTTCATTTACTTGAATGTTTGAAACTTTCGGCGTTTCGATAATGCAAAAATAGAATAAAATCGTTTACTTTGAAGTAAATTTTGAATATTAGTAATTAGTGACTAGTGTTTAATAATAATTAGTGACTAGTATTTAATAATTAGTAACTAGCATTTAATAATTAGTAACTAGCATTTAGCAAAAACGACAAATAGTAAAATTGTCTTTTCTTTTGTTTACAGGCGAGAAATCACAATCATGTCACCCAGTCGTTAGATCTTAGTTTACGTCGAGGAAAAAAATTGTCGTTGTTAGAAGAGAAACCAGAATCATCTCACGGTGGATTGTCTTGACGTAATAAAAATTCCTTAGTTGGTCTCGTCCTCGTCACACTGGACTAAAGCAATCTGATCAACTCTATGGATGCGAAAAACTGAAAGAATGACAAAGAGAAAAACAGAGCGAAAGAAAGAAAGAGAGAAAGAAAGAATGAAAGAAACCCAGAGAGAGAGAGAGAGAGGAGAGAAAATATAGAGTGTCTGAGTTGCATGAGTGAGAAACGAGGAGAAATTAAAAAGAACGTGCGCGAAAAAAAAATCGCGAAAAGTAACAAAAATAGACCAAGGAAAAACTATTTAAAACATTTAAAAAAAACAAAACTGAAAAAATAAAACCAAAGTGAAAAATCAGACCTGGATTTTACTCCTCAAGAAATTTATTCCGCGATTTTTGATTTTTCATATTCATTCATATAGAGATTTATTATATGAAGAACGATTTTTTTTATTATTCTCTTTCTTTGACGTCAAATTCAAGTTGCATGGTGTACTTTAGTGTCAGCACGAGAATGAAAACATTTTTTTTTCGAATTAAGATATTTGCCGTTCTTCGGGCGAAAAATTGTTCCCCTGACAAGAAAGAAGAAACATTTTTTCGTCTTCGAACGAGCGGCGTTGTTTGAAATGTACCATATATTCATATTATTATTATTATTATTATTATTATTATTATTATTATTATTATTATTATTACAATTATTATTATTATTATTAACGATAATGGTAAATATAACAAAAAAACATAATAAAATTAGGTAAATAAAAAAATACGTCATATTTATGTATATTTATATGTAGGAAAAGTATAAATATAAATAAATGTGAATATACAGGACGTTCTTCTTGATTTCTCGTGGATTTTTTCATTTTATTTTATTTTATTTTTATTTTTTTCGATTTTCTCTCCGCCCCTCGAGAAATCGGTAGTGACGAACTGTGTACTATATAAATATATATATATTTGAATATATTTATATATATTAAATATAGTATGCAAAAATATATTAGTAATTCAGAGGATGAAGACAAAAAAAAAAAATATTCGAAAGAAAGACGCGCGACGTAAAGAAAAAAATTCTTAACTACAAAGCGACAAGTTTTATTATTCGAACTTATATATATTATATGGACAATTGTTTTGTCTTCTTTTTCTTTCTTCAAAAATTAAATTCTTAGGTTTTAATTTTGAAGAAGAAAATCGTGCGCGAAAAAAATATAGGATTTTTTAAAATAATAAACAAATAAAAGAAAAACAAGCAATAAAATAGAAAATTACAGGAAAAAATGTAACATTTTAACGAATGAATTCGAATTTAGGGAGCGTGTTTTTTTCTCTAAAAAGAAAACGGTGGAAAAATTGGGAGAATGTGTGTGAGAGAGAGAGAAGGAATGAATAAATGAATGAATGGAAGGAAGAAAGAAAGAAAGAGAAAAAGGAAAAATGAGAGAAAGAAAAAAGAATGAAGGAAGAAAGAAAAAAGAGTGAAAGTGAAAGAAAGGAAAAAAGAAAGAAAGAAAAAAGAGAGAAAGAGTGAAAAATAGAAAAAAAGAAAGAAAGATACAAAGAGAGAAAGAGAGAGAGAGAGACAGAGACGCAATTAAGTGAAGAATAAATGATGAGAGGGACAAAGTAATAACAGAAAAAAAAGTAATAAAAAAAATTCAATTGTACCCAAAAATATCCATGGTTGCTTATATAAAATATACATACAATAAATAGAGATCTAACGCGTCAGATTTATTGGAGCTGTGCTCCTCTTTCTCAAAAAAAAAAATTAAATTAAATAAATAACTGATGAGAAAAAAATCGAACACGATTTTTAAAAACGAAAAGAAAGAAAAAAAATACAAAAAAGACTTTTCTTACCGATGCATAATGAAAAAAAATAGCGTTTAAAAAAAAAAGAAATTCTCGATGATGAAAACGTTTTAATTAGTTTTATCACGCTAAAAAATGGCGAATAAATAATTGATGATGAAGTGTTTACGAGACAATGAAAATGCACTTTTCTGGAATTTTAGAACAATTCGCCGGAAGCAAAAATTGATTTATTTCGTTGTTTCTTTTTTTATTCAAAAGCAAAAAAAATTGATAAATTTTGTTTTCAATTCTTTCGTTTTCGTTTCGAAAAAGAAAAAATAAATCAATCGATAACTTTCGTTAAGTAAAGAAATTATTTCGTTTTCGTTTCGAAAAAGAAAACTAAACAAATCGATAGCTTTCGTTAAATAAAGAAATTCTTTCGTTTTCGTTTCGAAAAAGAAAACTAAACGAATCGATAACTTTCGTTAAATAAAGAAATGATTTCGTTTTCTTTACGAAAAAAATATATAAAACGAATTATTTTTTTAAATAAACAATTCGTTTGTTTCATTTTTTCTATTAAAAAACCTAATAATTTCAATTCTTTATTTAATTTTCTCATTTTTTAGTAAAATAGTCGAAAAATTCTTTTTTGTAAACTAGTTTTTAAAAATAATTTAGTTTAATTTATAAAATTTATAGAATTTCTAAAACTATTATTGTACAGTAGTTATTATTCTAGGTAATGTTTTTTTTTTTTTAAATATTTCTGTATAGAAAAAAAGTGTAAAAATTATTTCGAATTTGAATTTTTATTCGAGAATTTGTTCAAATAAGGACATGTCCTTATTTTATCGCTAATTTTTCCGTTAGGATTTTTAAATTTATGAAAAATTTTAGAAAAAATTTAATATTAGAAATAAATTAAATAGACAAAATTAAAATATTAAATCTAGTTAAATAATTATAGTGACGTTTGAAAAGAAAATATATATTACGTTTGAAAAATTTGGAAATTTCTTCTCAGTTAAATTTATAAACTTTTAAAAATTTATAAACTTTAAAAAATTTTTTTCTTTGGAGCAAAAAATATTTTTGTGTGAATTTTACGGAAAATTCTAGGACTTTTACAATTACACAAAAAAAAGGATATTCGAAGAAGAAATACAATTCAAAGGGATTTAAAGTGCATTTTCAATTTCCTCGGACACAAAGAGTTAAAGATTAATATTAAAGAAAATAAATAAATAAAATAGAGACATATAGTAAAAAGAAAAAAAAAACATCGTCCGTCTCGATTGCCGAAACATAAACCGCATATTATCATACTTTCTGTGTTTTTTACATTGTCCTTAAAAAAAAACTAATTTTCTTTTCCTCTTTTTTTGAAAAATAATTTTTGCCTCGTAGTTGCCTGCGTTCACATCCACGAAAAAATATATATATACAGAGATGATGACTCGCTCTCCCAATAGACATTTTTTATAATATACATAAAATAATAATAACACGTGAATGTTAAAAACAAAAAAAAAATTTTTCTTTTCATTCTGTGATTCTTTTCCCTTCAGTAATACATATACATATATAAATATATATATACACATATATATATATATTTAAATAAATGAAAAAAAAAGAATGGAAAAAAATATTGCTTACTCGCGTACAAATCTTAAGGAAAAAAATAGGCGTAATTATATTCGAAATGATGATGATGATGAAGAAGCAAACAACAGAATCGATTGTTTTACACACTAATATTATTATAATTATGTATATATAAGGTATATAATTATTACGTATAATTATAAAGTTGAAAAAATATATAATTATATATTATATATATGTAATTATAATAAAGAAATGAATATATTTATAATTTTACCATTTACCATCTAGTTTTTACTGTCATTTAAGAAATTAAGAAACAAAAAATAATGGTTACTCTCCACTTGCAAGAGCTCGCTGTACAAAGGATTAAAAAAAAAAATAATAAATACAGTGGAATTTGATAATGGGCATAATTCAATTTTTTCCTAATTCAATTAATTATTTGTCGTATTTAATTAATTGAATTTTTAGATTTTCAAACGTGCAATCATTTTGTATATTTTCATTGTCGTAAAAGTTTTAATATTAAAGTTTTATTTGGAAAAATTTATTTATTTCTTTGAAAAAAATATCTATGTAATTTAATTTTGAAATTTTGTAAAAAAAAAAATTAGACTTTTGAATAATTTATTGTTTTTGGAATTTTTGTTAAAGATAGTTTAGTAATTAATTTAATTATAAATCGATAAATGAAAATGAAAAATAGTAAATTCATGAAAATAAAAAATAGTAAACTAATAAAAATAGAAAATAGTAAATTAATAAAAATAGAAAACTGTAAATTACGAAAAATAAAAATTAGTGAATTAGTGAAAAGAAAAAATACTAAATTAATAAAGAAAACAGTAAAGTAATAAAAATAAAGAATAGTAAATTAATAAAAATAGAAAACAGTAAATTACGAAAAATAAAAAATAGTAAAGTAATGAAATAAAAAATACTGAATTAATAAAAAAAGTAAAGTAATAAAAATAAAGAATAGTAAATTAATAAAAATAGAAAACAGTAAATTACAAAAAATAAAAAATACTAAAGTAATGAAATAAAAAATACTAAATTAATAAAAAAAAGTAAAGTAATAAAAATAAAGAATAGTAAATTAATAAAAATAAAAACTAGTAAATAAATGTAAATATCAATGGTAATCATATTAATAGACAAATAACAATAGAAACGGTAATAATAAATATTTATTTATTAACAGTTATTTAACTGTTAAAAAAGAATTTTTTTCTTGAGACATTTTTTAATTAGAAAAAATTGTATTTTTTTCTGTATAAAAAAGATAAATATAGAGACGTATACGTGAAATTGTCTAACGGGAGTGAGAGAGAGAGAAATGTTTTTCTTGCGGATTTTTAGTGATGAATGTGGGGCACGAAAATTTTCATGAGAAGATGATAGCCATAAAAAATTGCGGCGTTAACTGGAATAGAACGAAGAGTAATCATTGTCGTTCCCTTGAAAAAGCCATGAATACCTTCATTTTTGTATAAACGATGACTGCAATCAATCATCCCTTTGTAAGTTCGATTATGAAATTCATCGGCTTGAATTCTCGACTTGACAGTATCAAATGGAATTACCGGCAACCAAGACAAAACGCCTACACGGTATTTTCAATTTTAATTCAAATTTCACCCATTTTTTCTCCTCTTTAAATTAATAATCAATATTTTTCCAAAAATTGAATAAATTTCAATTTTAATTGAAATAAATTTCAATTTCAATTGAATAAATTTCAATTTCAATTGAAATAAATTTGAATTTGAATTGAAATAAATTTCAATTTCAATTGAAATAAATTTGAATTTGAATTGAAATAAATTTCAATTTGAATTGAAATAAATTTCAATTTGAATTGAAATAAATTTCAATTTCAATTGAAATAAAGTTGTGATTAATTTTCACTAAATTGAATTAATTTTTTCCTTTTTTTCAAAATTTAAAATTTTTAAAGTAACAGTCAAATTTATTATTGAAAAAAATGAATTCTTGACAAAAAAGCTGCTTCACGAGTGCGGAGAGTAAAAATCCTTTTTTTTGAAAGAAAAGGAATATAAGTGAATTGTAAAATTTTTTAATACCTGCAATTCCACCGGCGACAAGAATTTCTAAATTTCCAGGTTTTAAATTTTCCTCGCCATTTAAATTGTAACGAAAGTATTGATAGCTCACCATGTAAATTGCATTGGAAATAACGTCCCTGATTAAAGAAAGAAAATAAATTAAAAGAAATAAAATTAAAAGAAAAGAAACTAAGAGAAATTTTAAAAAATAAATTTTTTACAATAAATTAAAAGAAATTTTAAAAAATAAATTTTTTACAATAAATTAAAAGAAATAAAATTAAAAGAAATTTTAAAAAATAAATTTTTTACAATAAATTAAAAGAAAGAAATTTAAAAAATAAAGTTTTTAAAACAAATTGAAAGAAGTAAATTTAAAAAATAATTATTTTAAAACAAATTGAAAGAAGTAAATTAAAAAAATAATTTTTTTCACACGAACTAAAAGAAGTAAATTAAAAAAATTAATTTTTTAAAACAAATTGAAAGAAGTAAATTAAAAAAATATTTTTTTTTAAACGAACTAAAAGAAGTAAATTAAAAAAATATTTTTTCTAAAACAAATTAAAAGAAGTAAATTAAAAAATAATTTTTTTAAATACAAATTGAAAGAAGTAAATTAAAAAAATAATTTTTTTCAAACGAACTAAAAGAAGTAAATTAAAAAAATCATTTTTCTAAAACAAAATAAAAGAAGTAAATTAAAAAAATTAATTTTTTAAAACAAATTGAAAGAAGTAAATTAAAAAAATAATTTTTTTAAAACAAATTGAAAGAAGTAAATTAAAAAAATAATTTTTTTAAAACAAATTGAAAGAAGTAAATTAAAACAATAATTTTTTTAAATCAATTTAAAAGAAGTTAAAAAAATAATTTTTTAAAAACAAATTAAAAGAAGTAAATTAAAAATAATTTTTTTAAAACAAATTGAAAAAAAGTAAGTTAAAAAGATTATTTAAAAAAAATTGAAAGAAATTAATTAATAGTAAAGTAAAGAATAAAAATTCTGATAATTATAAAGATTAAAGCAGAATAAAAATAAAAGATTTTTAAACTATTATTATTGTCAATAATATTTTTTTCTTGTTTTTGTTAAAAATAAGAAAAAAGTACCTGCAAATTGTCGGAACAGCTCCGATGAAAAATCCATTAAAACCATATTTTCGATAAATATCCCGAGTCACAAAAAAGGTACTTGACTTTTTCCTTTTTTTATTATCGAGTAATTTTGATTCGAAGATTCCTGAAAAATTTTCTTTCGTTAAAAAACTATTTTTTTTCTCAAATTTAACGATTTAAAAAATATAATTGTGAAACTAAACCATATTATTTTGTTATTCTTATTGAAAAAAATATAATCGCTTAAAAATAAAATGTATTAATTAATAAAAATAAAATAAATTAATTAATAAAAATAAAATAAATTATTTAATAAAAATAAAATGATTTAATTAATGAAAATAAAATTAATTAATTAATTAAAGTAAAATAAAAAATTAAGTTAAAGACAACAATAAAATTCAACATATTTACAACATTCGTATCAATAAACTAATAAATAAAATATAAAAAATAATCAATCAAATATCAAATAATTGCAATAAAAGCAATAAAATAAATAAAATAAATAAAATAAATAAAAAAAAATTAGTAAAATAAATAAAATAAAATAAATAAAGTCAGTAAAATTTGTAAATAAATCTATTAAATAACTAAATTGTTATTATATTTTGTTATAAATTAATAAAAAAACACAATAAATATATATAAACACAATAATCAGTAAAATCAGTAAAATTAGTAAATAAATCTATTAAGTAACTAAATTGGTGTTATATTTTGTCATAAATTAATAAAAAAATACACAATAAATACCTTTTCCGGTTTGAATTCGTATTTTTATAAGCTCACTGGGACAGGAAATGAACGATTGCGCCAATCCGCCGATAGATCCGGATAAAAAATTATCGTAACTGTATCCGGAATTAGTTGGAAGAATATTATTTGGATTGTTTCCTCGCTTACTTTGTAAAGAACTTAAAGAAAATGCGTAGACTCCAAAGAAAACGGCATTTAAAATTCCTGAAGACATCAAAGGGAAATACATTCCTTTATAGAGACCTGAGATCTGAATTTTTTATCCTCTATACACAAATTTTCATTTGACAACAAAAACTATTCAGAAATATAATATTAGTTTTGAGGTTAGGAATTTCGTAAATTCGACAATTCGTTATCTTATTTATTGTAATAAAATCGTATGATTTAAATAAATATCTTTCATATATTCAATGACTAAATTAAAGAACTGTATTTAATTCTGTTTAATTAGTTCTTTAATTTTATATTAAAGTCATAATTGTTAAATTATCGAAACTCACTCCATTTTTTGCGACAATTATTTTGACACTTTCTCGTATGGATAATCGTTGACCTAAACTCATTTGTTGCTCGGTTTTAATCGTATCCATTGGATGACCAACTATCAGACCAAAAATGCCTGGGAAAGCAATATTAATTCACTAATTACCCTAATTAGTAATATTTTCACCCATGTTTTTGTTTTCATTTTCACTTTCGTAACTTTTTTAATTTACAATTTCTAGGTTAGGTTGTCAAAAAAAGTCAAAGTTAATAAGTAAAGAAATTTACACTAAAAAAGAATTCTACTCTGAACAATTCAGTCTAGTTTGAGTCTAGTTTACCAACAAAAATTCGTCGAAATTCAAGAATCGAAAATTTGGCAATTGACGTAAAAATATTTACAAAACCAGAAGAATTATTTTTTTTACTCACCAGCCCCCCATCCTGCAACGAAAGCCGCTAAATTTTCCATCAAATTGCATTATGGGAAATGGGAGTCCGAAGTGTAGTTAAGATTTATTTTTCTATTTATATGTTCATTGTGAAAAATACCGATAAATTTTGTGATAAATTGAATGTAATGGCAAACTGTCAAATTTGGGATTGGGAGTAAACAAAACTTTTATTCTTCTTGTAGAGTATTAAATTTTCATTTGTTTTTTTTTCAAATTTAAATGCCTTTCCCGCGTAAAGTGCGCGCGCATGGCAAAATTGCGCGAACAAAGATGCGCGCTGGGGCTTTTTTTCTTCAAAATGTGTGTTCTCGACGTGTGAATGTGTGTGTGCGAACTGTCAAAAATCACTGAAAATGGCGAAATTGAAACTAATTGCAAACAAGTAAATTAATAAATTTCAACTCGAACTTTTATTCACTCTCAAGTGTTCTTCTACAATAGTCAGCGAGATGATTCTTTTCCGGAATTATTAGCAATTCGATACAATGTCATTCGTAGTGGAACCTAACCTCAAATTCTGTCATGAGGAATTGAACTTATTTTTCGACTTGAAACAAATTTTCCAATTCTCACAATTCTTCCCTTGTAAATCTTTTGAAACGTAATAACGATTATGAAAGTTACTTTCTAAAAACTGGAAATAATTTTTTTGTTCGTAAATCCTTAATGTTTTGGTCGTGAAAATTACATTGTTCCCCTTTTGTTTTTGTTTCGTCACATATTTCTATTTTTAAAAGTTCCTTTTTAAAAACGAAAGGGTTTTTAAAAAACAATTATTCCGTGTTCGTGTAATTAGGAAAAGAATTTTTTTTTGAAAAATGAGTGTCTTAATGCGTTGTCCGGGTATTTATTGTGGTCGTGAATTATTTATTGACGGGAATTGGAGTGATTGTGGTGCGTGTCCCCGTGGTTACAGGACGAATTTATCCTCGGCATGTGTTCCCTGCGAGGATACGCCAGTTTTTTACGATTGGCTCTATCTTGGATTTATTGCAATATTTGCCCTCGTGTTGCATTGGTTTTGCATCGATATGGTTGCCATGAGGCGTAACATACCAAAGGAAGTGATTGCCCTTCATTGTTCGGCGATCGTTGAAATAATCACAGCATCGATTATCACTTTGCAATTAATCGATCCACTCGGCTCATTCAATGTTCGTTCGTGTCGGACGCAAAAATTGTCCGACTGGTATACATTGCTTCATAATCCGACGCCGAATTATGAAAAAACTCTTCATTGCACTCAGGAGGCTGTTTATCCCTTGTGAGTATGATTTAATTGTAATTCAAAATTAACATCAGGTCTCATAGGAAAAAGTCGTGACTTTTCCTTAAATTTGTAATTTTAACAATTTTTCGAATTTCAATTCTTATTTTCGGTAATAATAAAATTTCTTGAGAGATTTCAATTATTTTCGGTAATAATAAAATTTTCAAATGAGATTTCAATTCTTTTCGGTAATAATAAAATTTCCTAGTGAAATTTAAATTTTTTTTGGTAATAATAAAATTTCCTAATGAAATTTCAATTGTTTTCGGTAATAATAAAATTTCTTGAGAGATTTTAATTATTTTCGGCAATAATAAAATTTCCAAATGAGATTTCAATTATTTTCGGTAATAATAAAATTTCCTAGTGAGATTTAAATTTTTTTTTCATAAATAATAACAAATTTTTTAAAATGTTCTTTTGGAAATTTCTTGTAGGTACACAATGGTGTTTATATTTTACGCGTTTGGAATTTTAATAATGCTGCTGTTACGACCGCTGATTGCGAGGAAATTTCTGCCAAAACAGGGAAAATTTTCCATTTACGCGGCACTATATTTCTTTCCCATTCTCGCTCTTTTTCATGCAGTCGGCGGGGGACTTATATGTAAGTAGAAAAAATAAAAAGAAAAATTATTCACCTGAAAATTTCAGGGGATTTTATAAAAATTAAAAAAAAAACCAGTTCGGTGAAATTCGCAACGTTTATGATCAACGATTGAAAGGAAAAAATTATTTTCCTACTAAAAAAAAATAATATTTTTGTTCACAAATATTTTTTTGTAAATCATTATTAAAAAAAAAATAATCGTACTATTTTCTTTACAAAAATTTATAAAAATTTACCTAAAAAAATATTTTTTTTCTAAAATCGTTGACTGTAAACGTTGTAAACTTCACCAACGTAAAAAATCTTGAAAAGTCAGGGAATTTTTATCGAAATCCTGGAAAATTTTTGTTTTCGAATTGTATTTATTCTTGAAATCTAAATTTACTTAAATATTTCAAAATTAATTCAATTTTAAACGAATTGTATTTACAATTTTCATAAGTAGATGAACTTGGAAAGATCAGTAAAAAATAAAAATAAATTTCAGTAAAATTTCAATTTTAAATGAATTTCATGAAAAAAAATTGAAAAACCAAGATTTTTAAAAAACCTTAATAACTAAAATTCTTCTAAAAATATTAAAATTTCTTAATATTTAATGAATTATTAAAAATAACTAATTTATAGAAGATTTTTAAGTTAAAAAAACTAAAACAAATTGAATTTTGAAATATATTCTTCGAGAAAATCAATTATTATTTTTAAAACAAGTAAAATTCTTCTTGGAAATTCAATTATTTTTTCAACTTTTATTATTTATTCTCTAAAGAATTCAATTATTTTCAAAAATTTTAATGAAATTCTTTTATTACAAACTGAATTTTTTCAAAATATATTTTAATAAAACTCTTCGTATAGAAATTTAATTGATTTCAAAAAAAGTTTTCAAAATTCAATTATTTTCAATGTTTGCTACTTTTATAAAATTTCACAAAACAATTCAATTATTTAAAGCAAAAATTTTAAAATTAGTCTGAAGAATTCAATTATTTTCAAACTTGAAATATCTTCGCAAAAATCCAATTATGTTTGATTTACGAAAATTCTTGTCAAAATTTAAATTGTCTTTATAAATAATAAAAATTTTTCTCCGAAATTCCATTATTTTCCGAAAAATTTTAATAATTTTCTTTGTAAAATTACAATTATTTTTAATACACAAGATTTTCATCGTATTTCTCGAAAAATGAAATTATTGTTAAATTTTTTTTTAATTTGTCTCTTGACAATAAATAATATGAAGAAACATAATAATTAAATGTTGATAAAATTTTTTATGAAAATTCAATTTTTGAGAAACATTCAATTATTTAATAAATTGTTTATTTTTATAGTTAAAGAATTGATTTCTTGTAGAATTTTTCAAAGAAATATTGAATTAAAAATAAATTTCAGGAAAAAATTTCGATTATAATTGATAATGATAATAAATTTATTATTATTAATTATTATTATTAATTAATTAATTAATTAATTATTATTAAATTATTATTATTGTTTATAATAATTAAATTTTTTTATTTTCAGAAATATTTATTTGTAATTTCTACGTGATTTCATTTATTTAACTCTAAAAATAAACATTTTATTAAATAATTGAAATTTTTTCAAAGTGAATTGTGATGAAGAAGTTTATCAACAAATTTTTTTAATAATAATTGAATTCTATTAAACATTTTTAATAAAATTTTTGAAAATAATTGCATTTTTCAAGAAGTTCGATGAAAATCTTGTATATTAAAAATATTTGAAATTATACCAAGAATTTTATTAAAATTTTGCGGAAAATAATTGAATTTCGGAGCAAAATTTTATTATTTATAAAGATTTTTTAATTTTGACGCGTGAATTTTTGGCTATTTTGGAACATAATTAGATTTTTACGAAGAATTATGTTACATTTTTAGAAATAATCGAATTCTTGAGTTTTCCAAAAATTTTCTAATTAATAATGAATTTAGTTTTAAAAATCTTGAAAAAATTGCGTTTTTCAACTAGGAAAACTTGATAAAGTCAGGGAATTTGAAAAGGGTAGAAGCGTGGCAACCCTGTGAGATACTTTATTGTCTTAATTTTCTGTTTGCTAAATATTTTACAGATCATTCGTTTCCCTACATAACAATTGTCTTGTCTGCTCTCTCAAACGCAGCGCATTTCGCCTTCAAACTTAATCAGGTATAAATTCAAATTCAATGTATTTTCATCTTATTGAACATTTTTTTCCTTCTGATTTTATTTTCATTTATTTATTTAATTTGTTTCAGTTAAAACAATTTTTTCTTTCTGAAATTATTCTATTTCTTTATTTATTTAATTTTCTTTACTTAACAATTATTTCTCAATTTTTTTCATTTATTTTCATTTAGTTTTATTTATTTTCATTTATTTTCATTTAGTTTTATTTATTTTTATTTATTTTTATTTATTTATTTTCTATTCCTTTTCCTTTAGATACTTTTTATTCTTCTAGACAGATTTTATTTCTGAATAAATTTTTTTCCGAGATAGAAATAATTTCTTAAACATTCATCGAATTTTTTTCATTTATTTTCATTTAGTTTTATTTATTTTCATTTATTTCTATTTATTCATTTTCTATTCCTTTTCATTTAGATACTGTTTTTTTCTTCTAGCCAAATTTTTTTTCTTTAGATAAATTTTTGTTTCCAGAGATAGAAATAACTTTTCTATACATTCATCGAATTTTTTGAATTAATTTTTGTCTCTTCGCTTTTTCTGTTTTTCTTTTCGTGCAGACAATGAAATCGTTAATCTTCAGTTCGGTGTCGGACGTGAAGAATATAATTGTCATTATTGGCCATTGGCTTTTACATGGTTATGGGGTAATGTCAGCGGCCACGCTACACGGCATTGCGCTTCATCCAACAATGCTAATTTTAGTTCCACTGCCAGCGTTATTTTACATTCTCACTGCGAGGTTCACCGATCCGCATAGACTTCAGGAAAAATGAAATCAACTTCCACTCTCATTGCAACGAAACAAGGAAAAGTTCAATTTCTTGTATTATAAACTATTGTACACTTGTATATATATACAATCAACGTTACGTTTGTTAATAAAAAATTTCCTACTACTGTGTAAAAAGAATTTTCATTTTTTTTTTTTTTTGTTAACGAAATTTTACATTGATTTTTCAAACGAACATTTTTTTTCGTTAACGAAATTTTACGTTACATTTTCAAACGAACATTCTTTCGTTAACGAAATTTTACGTTACATTTTCAAACGAACATTTTTTTTCGTTAACGAAATTTTACGTTACATTTTCAAACGAACATTTTTTCGTTAACGAAATTTTACGTTAATTTTTCAAACGAACATTTTTTCGTTACTAAAAAAAAACGCTCGTGACTAAAAAAGAAACATTTGTTACTAAAAAAAAACATTCGTTACCAAAAAAGAAGTATTCGTCACTTTTTAGTAACGAATGTTTCTTAAATTTCGATTTAAGATGATTTGTGGATATTTTTGGAAATAATTTCAAATTTTTCCCCGTTAGGTTTCTTTTCTTTTTATTTAATGAGTAAAGGCGAAAGAAATTTATAATGCCCTTTTAATACTTTCAACACTTTTTTATATAACGAGAAGACGAGATTAATAATAATTTACAATTACATATTCACAGTCTGCTGAAAGTTTGTGAATGAAATAAAATTGATTCGCAGATAATATCAAAATAAGATCATTGAGTAAAAAAGATAAATGCAATAAATAGCTTACATGCGTTTTCTTAAAACACGATTAAATCTAGATTTTTTTTTTTTGGTTTTATATGAGTTTTCGTTTTTATTGTCTCTTTTTTTTTGCTTAAATATCCTGTCTCTTTGTGTTTTTTTTTTATTTAATCTCTCAGACTCAGACTTTAGGCCGTTGCTTCTGGAGAAACAAAACTCACGACTATTGTACTCTTTGGAGCCATGGGAACTGCGTTTGCGTTCAATTTTGTGATTCTGTTGAAGAAAAAAAGAAATTTAAAATTTGCTAATTTAACCATTTCGTTCTTTTTTTTTAACTTTTTTTCTTTATCGAAAAAGGCAACGATTTTGTGAAAATTGCATCGATTCTAAAAGGAAAAATGTAGAAAAACAAATAAAAAATTATTCCAATGATTATAAAAATAAATGTACTCACGTTGTGTCGATTCCTCCTCCCGAGGAATTTGGACTTCGAGCAATAACTTTGACTTCGTTTCCAATATCAGAAATGGACGAAAAGTCAACTAATCGTATTTGATTTTCACTGTTGTAGGCGACCAAATATCCGGGACTTCCGCTCTTTAGCCTGAAAATTGCAAAAAGGATGAAAAAAAATGGAAAAATTTGACGAATTTTAATTCTATTTCGAGAATTTTTATAATTTTATAACTATTTTTATAACTAAGAGAAATAACTATTTTTAAATTTTCTGGTACAAAATCTTTTTTCGGTTCAAACTTACCAGTGCCTGTCAGCAGGCAATAAAGCGTGAAACAAGATAAAGAAATTTTTTAGCTCGCGTGACATGAGGAAAATTTAAACACTACGATAATTTTCCCGTTAACTTTTGACACGAATTTTACTCGTATTTGTAACTCAATAAAATACTGACAAGTAAAAAAAATGACTATGAAGATTTCTTTCTTCAATTGACGATTTAAATTGAAAAACCAATTTCCAAAACTTGACTACAAAATACTTACAAAAGAAAATTTGTAAGAATTACAATTTTTACAAATTTCCTTTCATTTTTCTCTTAAGTAATTAATAAAAAGAAAACAAAAAGAAATTACAATTTTTTTTCATTTTTCTCTTAAATAATTAGTAAAAAGAAAACAAAAAGAAATTACAATTTTTTTCATTTTTCTCTTAAATAATTAATAAAAAGAAAACAAAAAGAAATTACAATTTTTTTCATTTTTCTCTTAAATAATTAATAAAAAGAAAACAGAAAACATAAAAAGAAATTACAATTTTTTTTCATTTTTCTCTTAAATAATTAATAAAAAGGAAACATAAAAAGAAATTACAATTTTTTTCTCATTTTTCTCTCAAATAATTAATAAAAAGAAAAGAGTTTAATGTAAAGAGACTTTGGGAACTAAATAGAATAATATGAAAAAAGAAAGAGTCTGAGAAAGAATTTAGAAATTGAAAAAAAAAAGAATATTCACCTCGTGTAAGCGAAAATTTGCGTATTATTCATGACATATGTTTTCGTCTCTCCGTACTTGAAACCGTCTGTTTCTCGTTTTTTCGACACTTCGTCAAAAGCGTCGCGAATTGTGATTACGTCCTTGTATTTAAAAACTGGCGTTCCTGGCAAAAGTAGAACCATCAGCGTAATACTCTCTGCCATTGGCTCCGGAACACGAGACCTCAATGGTTGATATCTTCCATTGATCTAATCATCGAAAGAAATATTTATTTTCCTATTATTTTATTCTTTTCATTTAGGAACGAAAGTCCCTTTTATTTTTTCTTTCTAAACGTATTGTCAAAAAATTTTGTCTTCAACTTACGTCCCAAGCAGGCCACTCGGACCTTCGAAGGATATTCGTGATATTTCCCTCGAGAGTTGTCGCCGATAAATCGACAGTGGCTGTTGTTAAAAATTGCGAACTTTGCGGCAAATCTATTAGAACTCCACTCGTCACGTGATCGTTGAAGACTTGCAGAACGTCGGGACTGATGTCGTCACGAAGAGTGAACAATCTGCAATTATTGCCAATTGAAATTAATCAAATTTTGCAGAAACAAACAAGAAAAAGAATTTTTTTTCTTCATTTAATGAAGAAAAAAGGACAAGATAAAAATGAAGAGGAAAACACGAAGAGAAAATTCTAGTAAACATTGAAATTAAAATAAAAAAATAAATTTAAAGTAAAATAAAAAAGAAATTGAAATTAAAATTTAAAAAAAAAATTGAAATTCAAATAAAAAAGAAATTGAAGTTAAAATTAAAAAAGAAATTGTGATTAAAATAAAAAAGAAATTGAAATTAAAATAAGAAAAATTGAAAGTAAAATAAAAAAAAAATTTAAGTTAAAATTAAGAAAGAAATTGAGATTAAAATAAAAAAAGAAATTGAAATTAAAATAAGAAAAATTGAAAGTAAGATAAAAAAGAAATTGAAGGTAAAATTAAGAAAGAAATTGAGATTAAAGTAAAAAAAAGAAATTAAAATTAAATTAAATCAAATACAAGTTTGGAAATTTCGAAAGCTCTGAAACTGAAATTTTTAATGACAAATTTAAATGTTAATCTTGTAAGTGGAAAATTAGTAATCACCCCTGGCCGTTGGT
This sequence comes from Leptopilina drosophilae, assembly GCA_032873175.1. NCBI lineage: Eukaryota > Metazoa > Arthropoda > Insecta > Hymenoptera > Figitidae > Leptopilina > Leptopilina drosophilae. The sequence continues at coordinate 49,297,863 of CM065484.1, forward strand.
GACATTGAGAACGACATTACGCCACTGACGTAGAATTTGTCCGTTCTCGATGCGTTCGCGGGTTCTGATATGATTTAAGGAGTCATAGGCTCCTGGAGTTCCTCTCAGGCTCTCCTCGTCCAAAAGATTTGGATCCTCGGTTAGAAATTGCGCATTCTCGAGTCTGAATCCACTGAAGCCTAAATCTAGCCAGTACTTGAGAATTTCCTACGGAATAATTGAAAAAATTCGCTAATTAATAAATTAACAACAATTGAAAAATTCCTACAAAACAATTAACTAATAAACAAATTAATAAACTAACTAAATCGAGAAATTTGGTTAAAAATTTAGCTAAAAAAATTTTTTTTTTTTGAAAATATAAAAAATAATTAAATTATTAATAATTAGTCAATAATTCTGTAGGAAATTTAAATCAATAATTTTTGTGCTTTAGTTTTGAAAAATTGCGTTTAAATTGTCCAATATTTCGAGAGGAAGGAATTTTTCCTGCAAAATTCATACCTCGAATTCCTTAACGACTGCAGGATTATGAAAATTGAGTTCTGGTTGGTTTTTTCCAAATTGATGGAGATAATACTGTTTCCTCTGCTCATTCCACTCCCACGCAGAATCGCCGTAGACACTCAACTGAAAGGAAGAATTATTTTCCTCTTTAAAATAGTCTCGAAAATTAAAAAAGCTAATCAAGTAATTTAAAACGAAAATCAAACTAAATGAAACGATTAACTTTTATTAAAAGTTGTCTCTAAAACTAAAAAAGCTAATCAACTAATTTAAAAAGAAAATAAAACTAAATGAAAGGATTAATTTTTATTAAAAGTTGTCTCTAAAACTAAAAAAGCTAATCAACTAATTTAAAAATAAATTCAAACTAAATGCAAGGATTATTTTTTTATTAAATTTGTCTCTAAAACGAAAAAAGCTAATCAACTAATTTAAAAAGAAAATGAATGAATTATTTTTTAAAAAATTGTCTCTAAAAAAGCTAATCAAATAATTTTAAAAATAAATCGAACTAAATAAAAATAGACTAAATCAAAGTTTAATTTAAGTTTAATGTTTAAATTTAATTTAATTTGAATGTTTAATTAAAAATTAAAAACGAAAAAGTCCCTATTTTGTAAAATAATGAAAATAAAGAAAAATTACCCAATTATTTGGAGGACTTCTGGCTCCATTTTCACCCTTTGGACTCGCCCAAATATAATAATCGCTATAGTTTCCATTCCTAGCGACAGACTCCTTGAACCACTTGTGCTCAAGCGACGAATGATTTGGGTCAAGTTCAAGAATCACATGTTTTCCCTTCGATTCCGCAGCTTCAATGAACGATTTCAAATCGTCAATTGTCCCTAAATTACTGCGAATGCCGCGGAAGTTTGTCGTCTGACCTGCAAATTAGAAAAGAAATAATTAACAAACCATTTATTACACAAACATTAAATCAAACGATCGAAACGATGAACTTACTTTCAATAATAATTAATCATAATATTAATAATTAAAACAATTATAGTTACAAATTCAGTAATAATTTAAATTTAAAGTAATTTAAAATATTTAATGTAATTTAAAAGATTTAAATTAATTTAAAAGATTTAAAATACTTTAAAAGATAAACTTCACTGAAATGAAAGAATTTTTGAATTTAATTTGAATTTAACTGAATTTCGAAATTGGAAGTCACACATTGGAAAATAGTGAAATATTTGTATTTCGGGTAATTTACAATCGAGTTTCACGTTTAGCGCCCGTTAAGTGAATTTAAAAATATGTAAATTGGAGAGATTAGAAAAATGAAAACTCATTTAGATAAAAGAAACAATATTCTTCGTTAAGTTGCGTTCAATATTCTCGTTCGAATAAAATTGTATTTTTTTTTTAACAAATATAACTTCGCAATTTTCGGAAAAAAATCCCTATTAAGTGACTCAGTCGGGAAGTAATTTAATTTTCGTTCTAAAATCAGAGAAAAAAATGGCTACGAAACGAAATAAATAACGTGACAAACGAGATAAATTAAATATTAATTCAAAATAAAAAAAAAGCATAAAAAAATGGGAAAATAGTGTGAAAAAAATAAAAAATGGAATCAAAAATAAGAAAAATAGAATAAAAAATAAAAAAATAAGAAAATAGTATCAAAAATAAGAAAATAGCGCCAAAAATAAGAAAATAGTATCTAAAATAAAAAAAGTACTATCAAGAATAGAAAATAATGTCAAAGATAAAAAATAGTATAAAAAATACAATAAAAAATAAAAAATAGTATAAAAAATAAGAAAATAGTATCGAAAATAAAAAAAAATACTATCAAGAATAGAAAATACTGTCAAAGATAAAAAATAGTATCAAAAATGAGAAAAATAGAATAAAAAATAAGAAAATAGTGTCAAAAATAAGGAAATAGTACCAACAATTAAAAAAAAATACTATCAAAAATAGAAAATACAATAAAAGATAAAAAATAGTATCAAAATTAAAAAAAATACAATAAAACATAAAAAAAGTTTAAAAAATCAGAAAAATACAATAAAAGATAAAAAATAGTATAAAAAATAAAAAAATACAATCAAAGATAAAAAAATAGTATCAAAATTAAAAAAATACAATCAAAGATAAAAAATAGTATCAAAATTAAAAAAATACAATCAAAGATAAAAAAATAAAAAATTAGATTTATACTCTTAAAAAATAGACCAATAAAATATTATTTGCAAAAAATAAAAGCAACAAATTACCATTGGCATCGGTATCGAGAATCGACGCAAGGGAAATTGTTTTGACATTGAGCTGCTCAAGTGGATAGAGTAAATCTTTCATGTCTTTCAATTTATGCGTTGAGGCATCGAATTCATCGAGATGAATAATTGGACTCTCCTGCCACCATTTTCTTGGCTCTGGCGAATTACATTTCGGCGCAATGACAATAATTGCCACTGCACCCGCCAACATTGCCGCCCAAAGTACCCAGAATCCAATGAATAAAAACCATCGCAATCGAATCCAAAATGGATCATTCGCAAACTTCATCAATTCCTCTTTTCCCATTCCCGACAATATCTCCTTAACAGTTCCAATATCAATTTTCGCGTCTCCATTCTCCGAGACGTATTTCACCTGCAAAAAAAGAAAGAGAGTGAGAAAGAGAAAAAAAAATTAGAAAAACGATCAAAATTAGTCACTAATTGAAATTGAATTAAAATTTTTAAATTCTTACTTGGAGAGAATAGAAAAAATTCGAAAACGATCAAAATTAGTCACTAATTGAAATTGAATTAAAAATTTTTAAATTTTTACTAGGAGAGAATAGAAAAAATTAGAAAACGATCAAAATTAGTCACTAATTGAAATTGAATTAAAATTTTTAATTAAATTTTTACTAGGAAAATAAATGAAAATAGTGAATAAAAAATTAATACAAAATATATAAATAAAATAAAGTAAAAATTAATAGAAAACAATAAATATAAAAAAGAATAAAATAAAAATTAATAGAAAACAATAAATATAAAAAAGAATAAAATAAAACTTAATAGAAAGCAATAAATATAAAAAAGAGAATGAGAATAAAAGAAAAATTAATATAAAACAATAAATAGAAAATAGAAAAAAATATAATAAAAATTACAAATCAATAAACAAAATAAAGAAAAAACGAATAAAAATAAAAAAATAAATAAACAATACAATTGAATAAAAAAAATATTTTACATTCGAGAAAATAATTTATCAAACAATTATGGATGAGTTTTGAAAATATATTTAAATAAAAATAATAATATGGTGAATAAAACTAAAATGCTCGAACTAAATTCAGAAAAATAAGTGAATAACGAGAATAATAATAATAATAATAATAATAATAATAATAATAATAATAATAATAATAATAATAATAATAATATAAATAATAATTGAGAAAAATAAATTGCAATGAATAAAAAGAAATAAGGGAATTGTTTCCTTTTTACGAATTCTTTTGCATTGAAGTAATTCGATTGTCTTTTTTTGCAAGAATTTATTTTACATTCGCTCATTTTCTCAAGAAGGAAAATAATAATTTTTTTTTTTGAATCGAAGGCTTCTTATTCTTATTATTTGAAGGCCAAAAAGATATTATAATCTAGGCGGCATTCAAACTATTCAGTTATAAATTAATCACGTCTCGAGAGTTAATATTTAATCAGCGCTGAGAATGAGGACTGACAAAAGTAATTTTTTTGAGCGGACGAAATCTTCACCCTGTGAAACTATTTAACGTCCTTCTCATTATTTTACTAAAAAAATTCGTGAATTTTCAATATGTTTTTCTTTCTATTAATTTTGTCAAATAAAATAGTTAAAAAATGTTCGAGAAATTTTCAATATTTTCCAAATACTTTTTTTCATTTATTTTGTTTAATTAAAAAAAAAAGGGAAAAAATTCGAGAAGTTTGCAATAATTTTTCTTTACCAAAAAAAGCAAAATGTTTCAATAATGCAAGAAATCGAAAAAAAAGTATTTTTTTTAATCAATTATAATTATCGCAATGTTGTTAAAATTCTTCTGCTCCGACACTTTTGACGCTTTTGATCCTTTTGATAAAACGTCATTTTTAGGTTATGTTCATCTGTCAAAATAAAAGCATGGCCAATAATCGAATTATCGAAATTGCTTTCTAAACAAATTCGTAATTTTTAAATTTCTAATTTTTCAAATTAATTGAATTAATTTTATCCAATTTATTTTCGAATAAAGAAATAAATATTTTTGCCACTAATTCCAGTAGTTTTTAAAGAAAACTAGTAAATCAACTAATTTATCACTGAAACAAAAAGTAACGATTTTCCATTTTTATTGTCTGCGAATCTAATACATAAACATTTTGCAAATAAAAACAGTGAATTTATATACGAAACAAGAATTTTATTCAAGGATCCTTTTCCCCACTCGTCCTCGTAAAAATCAATAAAGCCCAGAAACCTTATTGTCTAACCCTTGGAAGGACAGATGAAAGACATGAAAGACGCATGAAACATGAAAGAAATGAAAGAAAACGAAAAAATCGCAAGAAAGAAATATTACATAAACTTGGAAAAACTCCGAAATAAATTTTCTCCACTGAAAAATATTTCATTTTCAATAGCAATGAATGTTTAAATAAAAATAATCTTCAAGAGAAAAGAGGAGATAAAACATAATTGGATGCTTCAATAATAATTACAAAGTAAACAAGCGGCCGTTATTCTCTCGATAGAGAAATAAAATTGAGGTTATTTTTGAGATGATGCAACATAAGTGAAGATTTACTCTTCCATTATTATATTAATTGAACTATCAGCCTATCAATCATCAGTCAATAAAAAGAAATTAATGACCCGCGTGAGAGAGAAAAAAATTTCCACAGCTCAAAAGTTTTGAGCATAATTTTCTTGTGAATAAAAAAAGGAAAGCAATAAAAAAAACAATGTATTGAAAATAAATTGTTTCCGGGTATGGTTTTTTTTGTCGACCACACGCAGACTCATCTCAGTAATTGAATTAAAGTTCACAGTTCATGGGAGAGATAATGCAATTATTTTAAGTATGGTAAAAGTCAATATTTAACTGTTAAATAACTCAACACTTGTGTTTTTTTTAGAAAAATGTTTGAAAAAAAAATTCCATGAATTATAGGTTATGTTTGCTGTCACACTTCACGCTCTTCGCTCTTTTCACGATTTTCCATTTTTTTTTGAGAAAAGACAATAAAAAAAGAAAATTTGACAGTAAATGAAAAAAAAACTGAGCAACAAAAAGATTTTGCCACAAAAAAAAGAATTATATTAACTTACCTCGATGTTGTCCTTTTTCGGTGATAGTTTCACGTTATCCTGGAGCATTCGTTCATTAGCCTCATCCTCGACTTCGGGCTCAGTTCCGTTTTGTTTAACCATTGTGTCTGATTCCGGGACTTGATCCTCCTTTTCCCGCTCTTCCTTCGGCTCCTGTTGTTGTTGTTGTTGTTGCCAGTTTGTATCTTCGTCGGGTAACTTCTTGTACGTGGCCTGCACTACTGGCTCCTTGGTGCCATTCACCTCATTGCTATCCTCAAGTCTCCCACTCTTGTCCATTGTCGATATGCCTTCAAGGGCGTTATTTTCTTAGTCTTACGTAATGTCCGAAACTAGTTATTCCACTATAACTATTATTCCCCACTTTCGATTAGCAAGACAAGAGGAAAGACACTGTGCGAAGAGCACCTGGTTTTCGACGCTATTCGCCTCGTCTTGTGCAAATAATCGATCGATATGGGAAAGAAAAATGGCTTCGCGATACTTTCGACACTCGTGTCTAGATTATAAATGCTAAACATGGAAGAATTACATTAGTTTATAAATGTTACTATTTGCAAATCATGTGATTTGCATAATTTCTTGTTTTTTAGAAGCATTTAAATCATATTTGAAATTGAATGTAAGGTTAGGTTCGTTTTTGAATTATAGTTACTTTCGATTTTTATTATTAAGTATATTTTTCAGTTATAAAATGAGAATAATAAGATTTTACGAAATTGGGGAATAATTTTGAAAGGGAGAAGGAAGGAAATTAAATAAAAATAAATAATTCAGGAGGTTTTAGTATAAATAGGAAATAAATGTTTAAAAATCCCCGCGTTGGCGAATGCGAGAAGTGCGCTTGCGCGAATCGACCACTACGCAAGTCAAAATGACATTACTTTTCTATCTTTTTACTTTTAGAGCTAAATAATATTACAAACTTAGTACTCGACTTAACCGATTCGACTCTTCAGGAACAATGTACGACTTATTTATTTACTGTTAAAAGTCCCCAAGGAGCAAGAATGATTATTTTTCATTCTTTATAGTTTGTTGATTAACGACGTAATGACCCGTTTCGCTATTCCTGTCATTCCTGTTTCAGTCCTTTGAGTCATCGAAGTAGCCGGTTGTTTTTACAATTTCGTCCCGATTTGGAGATTCATAACAAGGTGATTAATTGTGTTTTGTTAAATATCGGTGAATTAGACCCGCGATAGTAAAAGTTACGATAGAAAACAAGTGTTTTCTACTTTGGAAATTCAACTTTTCCGATAGATTACTTGGCACCAAAAGTGAGGTTATGTTTGTCGCGCGACTTTAGTCTCGTTCCTTTCGTTTGTTTACATCATTTCCTGGAAATTTTCGATTTTGAATTAATTTACAAAAAAGTTTGTATCAATCCAAAGTGTAAGACCTTGAATTTTTTTGCCCTTAACAATTTTTGTCGAAAAAACAGAATTTTTATCTAAGCAGAAAAAAATTTAATCTTCTTTCGTGGAAAAAAAAATCGAATTTTTTTTTATTTTCATTTTTCAAGATCTGATTTATTTTTCCAGTTGTCAACAATTTTTTTTCTATTTATTATTTATTGTTATTATTTATTATTATCTATTATTATCTATTATTATTCTATTTATTTTGTTTTCCTATTTATTTAATAGAACAACTTTTGTATAAGGAAAAAATTGTTTTCCGGACCTTGTGTCACTTAAGAAAAAAAAATGTCATATAATTATTATTCACAGTCGATAAATTTTTCATTGTTGACAAATTTAAAATTATTATTAGAGCCGCCAGAAACTTTAACTGTACAAATATAATTCTGACGCAAATTGAATTAGCATATGTCGGTAAGAATTTTTTCTGTGGTTATGAAAATTTAGAGAAAATTGTTTACTTTAGGATTTTGTTTCTTTTTTGACATATTTAGAATTTTTTTTAGAAAATAATAACAATAATAGGTAATAATGTTAATAATAATAAAAATAACAATAATAGGTAATAATTATAATAATAATAAAAATAACAATAATAGGTAATAATGATAATAACAATAATAGGTAATAATGTTAATAATAATAAAAATAACAATAATAGGTAATAATTATAATAATAATAAAAATAACAATAATAGGTACACAGTAATTTAAAACTTGAAAATTAGATTAAATTAATTTTTCACTATTCGAACAAATAAGTTTAAAAATAACAAAAGTAAATCGCCACTTGTGACTAATTTTATTTATCTAAAATAAGAATGAATTTAAAAATAACACGAATGTTTTATTTTCAAACTAAAGTGAAATTCCTTTTTGGTAATCTTTTCAGTGATATGCACGCATTGAAGATTTTAGAATGATTCAAAGCAATGAATGATTGCAAACAAAAAAAATACTTTCTTTTGTTGTAAATTTCGTTTAATTACAGAATTATTTGTTTATCTTTATTTTTTAATATTTATATTACGAATTGTTGGAATTTTTATTTTAATTTCGATCTAATATTATTATTATTCTTATTATTATTATTATTATTATTATTATTATTATTATTATTAATATTATATTTAATAAAATAATTCTAAAATTAATATTTAAAAGTAATATATTATTATTACTGTTTTTATTTTATTGATATTCTTATTATTAGACAAATATTTTTTTAAAATTCTTTCACAGTTATTTAATAAATTATTTTTTCGATTTTTGGAAAAAGTGTAAAAGGTGAAAGAAAAAACATTAACTGATACTTTTTTATTCTTATTCAACGTTAATTATTATTATTATTATTTATTATTTATTATTATCATTATGATTATTTTTTTATTATTATTTATTATTATTATTATTTATTATTATCATTATGATTATTTTTTTAAAATTATTTTTATATTTTTTTTAAATTATTTTTTTATTATTATTTTTTTTATTATCTTATTATTATTACTATCATTTATTACTATTTTTACAATAATTGTTCATGTCTATTATTTTGGCCAGAGTTTTTTTTTATAAATATTTCTTCCAGATTTACAAAAATATTTTTTCATTTATTTTTTCAAGTCTGAAAATTCTTACGAGAATTCTGTCTATAGAAGTATTTTTTCCACCAGTAGAAAATAATTGACCTATCACAATAATTGAAAAAAAAAGACAAAGGAGAATAAAGAGTAATTATTTCTTGGAAATGAAAAGCTCGTTTTATCAGTACAACAAAAAAACAATCAATTATGGCTAGGGAAGAATAATTGTTTAATTTGAACAGTTGGTAATTATTCTCGAGACATTTTTACATTTTTTTAACGAACATAAGTGTAAATAGTGTCTAATGATAATAATAATAATAATAATAATAATAATAATAATAATAATAATAATAATTATTATTATTATTATTATTATTATTTTTATTGTTTTTATATTGTAAATAATATATTTAAATATTTGTTTTCTTTTACAGAACCAAAGTCGGTGTATTTGAAAAATTTTTTCTACAAAAAAAAAAAGAACGAATTTACAAAAAGAGTGCGCCGCATCAAAAAATTATTTTTCAAGGAGACGTAGTATCAAATTTCTTTTTTTGGCAAATGTAAACAGTTTTAGTAAATTCTGCTTACGCGAAATATTGCGAAAAACCGGTTTCTTATTGCTTTAAGAAGCTATGAAGACCGGTTTGGCCTAGACCTTGGGTAAGTTTAATACATGCAACATATCATAGAGATTTTTTTTTTTTTTTTTGCAAAAAGTTTGTAAAAATAATTTTTACTAGAATTTTTCTTCTTTTTCTTTTTTTGTTCGCGATTTATTTCAGAAATCGTTGAGGAGAGATTAATCGCACGCGCATGCTCAATTTTTTTTTTAAACATGAGGACACAAAGTAGGAATAGATAAACTGGGATGCAAGAATATATATAATACGTGTTGTAAAGAGAGGAAATTGCATATTGGAATACGTACTACTGACTTGAGAAGAGTGCTATTCAACTTCAGTCCCAGATTCGTAGAGACCTTCATTGGGTTAACAACTGTTTAAACGGTCATTGTAGAGACTTTGATTGTTAAATTGCCGTCTTCTTCAAATTTATAATTTAATTTATAAACTATTAATTTTCAATCGAGAGGAGTGGAAAAAAATTAGCACTATGAGTCGTAAGTGTTTTTTTTCGTCCTTCAATTTTTAATTTCTATTCTTTATTTTTCTAATTTTTATAGTCATTTTACTAGTTTTTGTATTTTTACTAATTTTACCACGAATTTTTTCTTTTATTTTTCAATTATTCCCAAGTGTTCTTTTTTATTAATTAACTTTTTATTTTTATTTCTCTTTCTTTCTATTTTTTTCCTTCTAATTTCTCTTTATTTTTATTTCTATTTCTTTCTATTTCTCTTTCTTTCTATTTTTCCCTTCTATTTCTCTCTATTTTTACTTCTATTTCTTTCTATTTCTCTTTCTTTCTATTTTTTCCCTTCTATTTCTCCTTCTTTTTATTTCTATTTCTTTCTATTTCTCTTTATTTTTATTTCTATTTCTTTCTATTTCTCTTTCTTTCTATTTATTTCAATTTCTAGATTTTTTTTAAATTTTAGTAATTTTTCTAACTTAGTAATTTTTTTATTTTTTCTAATTTTAATATGAATATTTCCTTTTTATTTTTCAAATATTCGCAAGTGTTTTTTTTATTATTAAGTAACATTCAATTATTTTTCCTTTATTTAATAATTTGCAAATGTTACGAAACCCAGACTTGCGTTTATTTTTCATTATTCAAACGACAGATATTTTTTTTTTTGTTTTTAAATGTAAATTTCAATTTATTAACAATTTCAGATTCAGAATTGAAAAAAGGAATTCAATTATTTTCAAAAATTTTGATAAAATGCTTTATAAATTTAAAATCTTTTAAACAATTCAATTATATTCGTAAAAAATAAAAATTCTTCTTAGAAATTCAATTATTTTAGAAATGTTAGTAAAAAACTTTGAAACAATTCAATTATTTTTGGAAAAAATTAAATTCGGTTTAAGAATTCAATTAATTAAAAAAATAAATAAAATTCTGTTGAGAAATTCAATTATTTTCAACAAAATTTAATTTTTCTCGTAAAAAATAAAATTCTTTTTAGAAATTCAATTATTTCATAAAATTTTCAAAAAAAATTCAATTTTTCTCGTAAAAAATAAAATTCTTCTTAGAAATTCAATTATTTAAGAAATTTAAGTAAAAAAACTGTTAAACATTTCATTTATTTTTGGAAAAAATTAAATTCGGTTTAAGAATTCAATTATTTTCGAAAAAAATAAAATTCTGTTTAGAAATTCAATTATTTTCGAAAAAATTCAATTCTGCTCATAAAAAATAAAATAATTTTTAGAAATTCAATTATTTTCAAAAATTTTAATAAAATGCTTTATAAATTTAAAATCTTTTAAACAATTCAATTATATTCGAAAAAAATTAAATTATCATTAGGAATTTAATTAATTAAGAAATTCTAGTAAAAAAAAACTGTAAAACAATTCAATTATTTTCGGAAAAAATAAACTTTTTCTAAGAAATTTATTTATTTTCAAAATTTTTCAAAAAAATTCAATTTTTTTCGTAAAAAATAAAATTTTTCTTAAAAAAATTTTGCGGCGAAGTTTATGAAGATAAATTTGGAAAATTCTAATAAAATTGATTGATAGAATTGAATTATTTTTGTAAAAAATAAAATTCTTTCTAAGAATTAAAATTATTTGGAACATTTTAGAAAAAATCTTTGAAACAATTCAATTATATTCGAAAAGAAGAAAATGCTTCTTTGGAATTTAAGTATTTATCTCATTTTAGTGAAAAAACGTTTAAAATAATTCGATTATTTTCGTAAAATGGAATTCTTAACTTAGAAAATCAATTATTTTCAATATTTTTCAAGAAACTTCAAATATTTTCGTAAAAAATAAAATACTTCTAAGAAGTTCAATTAATTTTGAAAATTTTATAAAAAATTCCATTCTTTTCATAAATAATAAACTTGTTTCTAAGAAATTAAATTATTTCATAAATATTTCGTTTAAATTCTTCGAAGCAATTGAATCATTAAAAATTTCGATAAAATTCTTTCGAACGATTCAAGTAATTGAAAAAAATTTTATTACAATTGTGTGTAATTTTTTATTTTGAAAATTACGATTTTTAATAGAGAAAAATTTATTTATTTATTTAATTATTATTGAAAATAATTTAAAATTAATTATTAATAAAAATTGTTTAATCCAGAAAAGATATAAAATTACTGTTTTATTATTCGAAATATAGTCGATAACTTCTATTTTGGTTGATGAAAGTGAAATAAATTTTAGATTTTTACAAAACGGGAAAAAATTGTATTCTTTTCTGTAATGATTAAAAATAATTTATTAAATTGATTTAATTATTAAATTTATGAACTTGATTTAATTATCAAATTTATGAAATTGATTATTTTAATTGTTAAACTTATGAACTTGATTTGATTATTAAATTTATGAAATTGATTTAATTATTAAATTTATTGAATTGATTTAACTATTAAATTTATTAAATTGACTTAATTATTAAATTTATTAAATTGATTTAACTATTAAATTTATTAAATTGACTTAATTATTATTTAATTATCAAATTTATGAAATTGATTTAATTGTTAAACTTGTGAACTTGATTTAATTATTAAATTTATGAAATTGATTTAACTATTAAATTTATTAAATTGATTTAACTATTAACTATGAAACTGATTTAACTATTAAATTTATTAAATTGATTTGACTATTAAATTTATTAAATTGTTTTAACTATTAAATTTATTAAATTAATAAATAAATATTGTCAAATTCCAGGCCTGGGATTTTGCCTGATCGCCATAGCAGCGCTCATTCTTCAAGGAGAATCAGACGACTCGAAAAATTTCAATCAGGAAAAAGATTGGAAGACAGCCACCTCCGTCTACGATTTTCACGCAAAGGACATTGACGGCAATGACGTTTCCCTATCGAAATACAAAGATTCCGTTCTCATTGTTGTCAACGTTGCGACCAATTGCACATTGACTGACGCCAATTACGAGCAATTGCAAAAACTCTATCAAACCTACGGCGACTCGAAGGGATTGAAAATTCTTGCCTTCCCCTGCAATCAATTCGCTGGACAGGAGCCGGGAACACCGCAGGAAATTAAGAAATTCGTCAAGGAACGATTCAACGTCACATTCGATATGTTCGATAAAATTGAAGTCAATCAGGAGAATGCACATCCTCTTTGGAAATGGATGAAGACGCAGCCAAAAGGCGCCGGCACCAATGGAACAGAAGATATTGAATGGAATTTCACGAAATTTGTCATCAACAAGAATGGACAAGTTGTCACTCGATTCGCACCACGAGTCGAGCCAAATCAAATGAAGGAGACACTCGAGAAACTTTTCGACGAGAAGGTCTAAGATTGTGATTCATTTTTTCCTTTTTCGTCACATTTTTGTATAAAAGTAGAGATTTTTAGAGTTTTTTTTTTTTGTTAATCATGTCCTTTGAATTTAGCGTCGAAAACTATTATTTTGGGAAACTTTTCCCAAATCCAAACAAGCGAATCCCGAATATTATTCGGCATTTTTACTTTTAAAAATGTTCGTAATTTTACTTTTTTCAATCATTGATTTTTTTTGGGGAGACACAATTTAATTTATATAATCTTGGAAAAAATTGTTACAATTCTTTTTCATTTTATAATTTTCGACGCTAAATTAGGGAAATTTGAAAATAATTTGAAGTTAATTTTTGAATTTGAAATAATTTTTGAATTTGACATAATTTTTGAATTTGAAATAGTTTCTAAATTTGAAATAATTTCTAAATTTGAAGTAGTTTTTAAGTTTTTTCATATACAGTTAATTTTTTCATATCGTAGTTAATTTTGTTTAGAAAAGAAATATTCACTTTTATTAAAGAAAAATTCCAGAAAGGATTTTTTGTAAATATATACGATTTTTTAAGTTTTTAATTTTTATAATTTTAATATTAATTTTATTTTAATTTTTATTCTAATGTTCTCGATATGTCTACCATGAAAATAAAAATTTGTATATTAAATTGTAAGTTTTAGTGATTTATTCGATAATAAAAAAAAACTACTTGCAAGTAAATACGCATTATTATTGTTTGAATGTTATAATTTTTCTATTTTTCAATTTTTCTATGTCACGAAATCCTGTTTTTATTGCCATTTTTGATCGTAATTATTCACTGACCTTCGCATTCAGGTTTATCTAGTTTTTTTCCCGGCGACGAATTTTAATAAAAAATCAAATTCTTAGAGATTCAATTTTTTTCGTTAAAAATTAAAATTCTTTTTAGAAATTCAATTATTTTAGTAAAAAAAAAATAAAATTCTTCTTAGAAATTCAATTATTTTAGAAATATAGTAAAAAACTTTGAAACAATTCAATTATTTTCGTAAAAAATAAAATTCTTTTTAAAAATTCAATTATTTTCAAAATTTTTCAAAAAAATTCAATTTTTTTCGTAAAAAATAAAATTCTTTTTAGAATTTCAATTATTTTAGTAAAAAAATAAAAATTCTTCTTAGAAATTCAATTATTTTAGAAATTTTAGTAAACAATTTTGAAACAATTCAATTATTTTCGTAAAAATTAAAATTCTTCTTAGAAATTCAATTATTTTCATAAAATAAAAAATTCTTTTTAAAAATTCAATTATTTTCAAAATTTTTCAAAAAAATTCAATTTTTTTCGTAAAAAATAAAATTCTTTTTAGAAATTCAATTATTTTAGTAAAAAATAAAATTCTTCTTAGAAATTCAATTATTTTCATAAAAAATAAAATTCTTTTTAAAAATTCAATTATTTCGTAAAAAAATAGAAAAAAAAATTCTTTTTAAAAATTTTGATAAAATGCTTTATAAATTTAATAAAGCCCTTTAAACAAATCAATTATATTTGAAAAAAATAGAATTATTTTTAGGATTTATTATTATTATTATTGTTTGAATGTTATAATTTTTCTATTTTTTAATTTTTCCATATCACAAAATCCTGTTTTTATTGCCATTTTTGATCGTAATTATTCATTAACCTTCGCAATCAGGTTTATCTAGTTTTTATCCCCGCGACGAATTTTAATACAAAAAAGGATTTACATTCATTACTTTTTTTTCTCTCCTCAATTCTACTTCCTTGTGGAATATAATTTTTGCATTTATTTCGAACCTACGAATATTTTCGTTTGAATATTTCTTGTTTGTGAATATTTTGCCAATCATTTTTGATTATTTTTTATGATTTTGTAAGAATTTTGTAAGAATTTGGTAAGAATTTTATAAGAATTTTGTAAGAATTTTGTAACAATTTTTAAAGTACAAATTTTTTTCTGTGAACAATTCTTTGTCATTTTGATTAAAATTGATTTCTTTGTAAAAAGTTATTAATTTCGATTGTTGGCCAACGGAAAGTATTCGAAATATTCTTCTATTTTTCACTGCAATTTCCTTCTAAATGTAAATTAAATTTTTTTTTTCACAGAATTTATGTCTTATATTTTTTATTAATTAATTTTTATTGATAAACTTTTGAAATAAGTGAATAAAATTTTATATCTATATCATTTTATTAGATTCTTAAAAACTAAATACAAAACTAAGAGCTGTACAAAAATTTGATCAGGCGATATTGATAAGAACCTCCTTAATCACTAAATTAAAATATGTATAAAATATTCGTTAATATTCAATAACATCTGCATAAAATACAATATAAAAAAAATTGTAAGTACAATGAAAATTTCCATTTTCCAAAAAAAGAATTATAAAATTTTTTAGAATTGTTTAGAAATTTCTAGTCGATTGTCTGAGTATTCTCTTTTAAACAAAAAAAATCTATTAGTTTCTACTCTTACTTTTTTGTTTGCTTATCGTGATAAAAGTTTGCTTACAAAACTATAGAAATTTGCTTACATATTTTACTTATTTAATACAATAAAGAAATACTCTTTATATATATGAAATTTAGCTTATTTCGTAGAATTTTTCTTACACGTAAAGTTTAACAATACGGAAAAGTATTGTTTTACCTTAAACTATAATTCTTTTTGTTTGTTTTTGTTTTAATAATAGAACGAATACTTTGTTTCATATCTAAATATTTCATATGTAAACTTAAATATTGCAAGATGGATTCTATTTACAAACTTTCATACAACACACTTTTCAACTCTTTCGGCGAGCTTTTCAGTTCGCTTTTTCAGACTTAGATTCAAATACGCGTTATTTGTGATCTTTGATTTTTCAAGTGCATTTTACATTTTTTTTTCTACTGGTATTTGAATATTATATCTGACACACTTTTCAATCGTTTCGATGGATCATTTAATTAGCATCGAATCTATAGATTCTTTTTTTTCATCTTGTGAGATGAAAATTTCTTCTGGACGGAAATATAATTATAATAACTATTATAATAGACTTGAGGCAATAAGTTAGGCGATTTATGCGCTTTCCTTGGCATTGGCACTTGAGTTCATGGTGGACATTTCATGTTCTGCTGGTTTATTGTTCCGCCCGTTGCTCACTGTCACTGTGTCCTCACAAGTCTTAAATAAAAAAATGCAAATTATTTCAATCTCTTTTCAATAGTCATCAATATTTTTTTTATCTTTCTAATTACTTTTTTGCGAGTAAAGAACGAAGAATTACAGAATTAATAAGTTCATCGCGTTTCAAAAAAAAGAACGAAAGAAAAAAAAGAAAAGAAAAAGAAAAGAAGAAAGAATTTAAAAAAAAAAGGAATCTTTCTTCAGAACGCGTCAAAAATAAAAAAAAATAAAGTAAAATAAGTAAATAAGTAAAATAAAATAAAAAAAAAATTATAAAATAAATAAATAAAATAAAAATAATAAAATGTAAAATCTAAGAAATATAAAATAAGAAAAAAAATGTAATTTTCCTGAGTACAAAAAATTATTACGAAAGAAGTAAAAACAGAGTTTAGGGGAAAAAAAGAACCAAAGAGAATGAAAAGCAGAATAGACAACAAGGTGCGAATAATAATAATTTCAGTGGAAAGAAGAATTAAGCAATAAATTACCCATAGTTTCTTGTTGCAATTCTACCTTGTAGGAAGGGTTGTCATAGGCCGAATTTGTTTTTCGAGGCGAAATATCGGCCTTGCTGCTGGTCCTCCTCTTCATCAGCATCATCAGCAAAATGAGAGTCGACAAAACGGCCAGGGAGGCGACAATCGCCACTATCACCAACGGTCCATAATAATCTCCCTCGTGCAGTGGAAACGAAGCCAATTTTCCTAAAAGTGGGCCAAAAAAATTTAATGACAATTCAAAAATCATTAAATCATAAAATTAATCAAATATTGCATTAATATCAAAATTAAGACCGAAACACAGTCACTTTTCCCGAAAATATAAAATTTGAAAAAAAACCTTGAAAAATTAGGGAATTTTTATCGAAATCCTGGAAAATTGTTGTTTTCCAATTGTATTTATAGTCTTGAAAACTAATTTTACTTGAATATTTCAAAATTAATT
This sequence comes from Leptopilina drosophilae, assembly GCA_032873175.1. Taxonomy (NCBI): domain Eukaryota; kingdom Metazoa; phylum Arthropoda; class Insecta; order Hymenoptera; family Figitidae; genus Leptopilina; species Leptopilina drosophilae. The sequence continues at coordinate 49,315,242 of CM065484.1, forward strand.
CAACTTTATAAACGAATTGTATTTACAATTTTCATAAGTAGGTGAACTTGAAAGGATTTTCATTTTAGTAAAATTTCGATTTTAAATGAATTTCATTAAAAAATTTAACGGTGGTGAAGTTCACAACGTTTATAGTCGACGGTTTCTAAAGAAAAATATTTTCTTAAGTAATTTTTTATAAATTTTTGTACAGAAAATAGTACGTTTAACTTTTTTGAAACATTTTTTTTTCAATCGTTGATCATAAACGTTGCAAACTTCATCGACGTAAAATTTAAAAACCTAGATTTTAAAAAAAAACCTTAATAACTAAAATTCTAAAAATATTTAAATTTCTTTATTTATATTTAATGAATTATTTAAAAAGAACTAATTTATAGAAGAATTTTAAGTTAAAAACACTAAAACAAATTGAATTTTGAAATATATTATTCGAGAAAATCAATTACTATTATTAAAAGAAATAAAATTCTTCTCAGAAATTCAATTATTTTTTTCAACTTTTATTTAAAAGAATTAAAAGAATTCTTTAAAGAATTGAATTATTTTCAAAAATTTCAATGAAATTCTTTTATAATAATTCACTCTTTTCAAAATATATTTTAATAAAACTCTTCGTATAGACTTTAATTGATTTCAAAAAATTTTTAATTTTCAAAGTTCAATTATTTTCAATGTTTGATATTTTCTTTAAGTTTCACAAAACAATTCAATTATTTAAAGCAAAAGTTTAATAAAATTAGTCTGAAAAATTCAATTATTTTCAAACGTGTAATTTAATTCTTCGCAAGAATCCAATTTTGTTTGATTTACAAAAATTCTTGTCAAAATTTAAATTGTTTTTATAAATAATAAAAATTTTTCTCCGAAATTCAATTATTTTCCGAAAAATTTGAATAATTTTCTTGGTATAATTTCAATTATTTTTAATATACATGATTTTCATCGAATTTCTCCAACAAAGAAATTATTGTTAAATTTTTTTTTAATTTGTCTCTTGACAATAAATAATAAGAAGAAACATAATAATTAAATGTTGATAAAATTTTTTATGAAAATTCAATTTTTGAGAAACATTCAATTATTTAATAAATTGTTTATTTTTATAGTTAAAGAATTTATTTTTTGGAGAATTTTTCAAAGAAATATTGAATTAAAAATAAATTTCAGAAAAAGTTTTCGATTATAATTGAATATCATATTCAGAAATATTTATTTGAAAATTCTACGAGAATTCATTTATTTTACTCTAAAAATAAACATTTTATTGAATTGAACTTTTTTTCAAAATTGAATTGTAATGAAGAACTTTATCAAGAAATTTTTAAATAATAATTAAATTCTATTAAACATTTTTAATAAAATTTTTGAAAATAATTGCAATTTTGACAAATTATTTTGATAATTGACTTTTTTGACTATAAAAATAAATCTTTTATTAAATAATTGAACTTTTCTTTAAATGAAATTGTCATGAGGAACTTTATCAAGAAATATTTAAATAATAATTGAATTCTATTAAACATTTTTAATAAAATTTTTGAAAATTATTGCATTTTTCGAGAAAATTCATGAATATTTTGTATATAAAAAATAATTGAAATTCTTAAAAGAATATTATTAAAATTTTTCGGAAAATAATTTGAATTTCGGAGAAAAATTTTATTATTTATAAAGATTATTTAAATTTTGGAGGGAATTTTTGGTAATTTTGGAACATAATTGGATTTTTGCGAAGAATTATGTTACTTTTGAAAATAATCTCGAATTCTTGAGTTTTCCAATAATTTTTTAATTAATATTGAATGTAGTTTTATAAAAATTAAAAAAATCCGTTTTTTAACCTTGGAAAACTTGGGAAAGTCAGGAAATTTGAAAAGGGTAAAAGCGTGGCAACCCTGAAAATAAATTTTTTCATTTTTAAATTAACTAGTGTCAAATATTATAATTTTCTCATTACCGGAAACTCCCGAGGGAAGAGGAACGCCAGCTTTCGTCACGAAGTCTTGAACGTTGCTCTTTTTAATTTTTCCATTCGTCAGGTAGACCTCGATCCAAAGACGATATCTTGTTCCTGGTTTCAAATCGCTGACAATTGTTTTCGCTGGCGAGTCTCGTTTGGCAATTTTAAATACACTCGTGTCCTCCTTGCCACTGTCACTCTGATAAATTGCCCTGTAAATATTGACGTACTTGTCTTCAGGATACGGAACGCCATTCCAGGAGACCTCCACGTCTCTAGATTTGACATTTGTGATTTCGACTCTAATGTTGAAAGCATAAGGATCTGGTTCTTGATAAGTTGTAAAGTGAATCTGCAAAAAAGGGTTTCACATATTACTTTTAAAATATTCAATGAAATTCATTCATAATTCAATTATTTTAAAAAATTCTAAAAAAAATTAAATTGTAGAAATTCAATTATTTTCATTAAGAATTTTTTTTTGTCTCAGGAATTCAATTATTTTTAATTTTTATAAAATTCTTCACAAAAATTCAATTATTTTTATTAAATCTTAATTTTTTCTCAGAAATTCAATTATTTAAAATTTTATTTTTATTTTATTTATTTATTTTTAATTTTTATGAAATTCTTCACAAAAATTCAATTATTTTTATTAATTCTTAACTTTTTCTCAGAAATACAATTATTATTAAAAATTCCATTAAAATTCATCATAAAAGTTCAATTATTTTCATTGAGAATTTTTGTTGTCTAAGGAATTCAAGTATTTTTAATTTTTATAAAATTCTTTACAAACATTCAATTATTTTTATTAAGTCTTAATTTTTTCTCAGAAATTCAATTATTTTTAATTTTTATAAAATTCTTCACAAAAATTCAATTATTTTTATTAAATCTTAATTTTTTCTCAGAAATTCAATTATTTTAAATTTTTGTATTTTTGTATAAAATTCTTTACAAAAATTCAATTATTTTAATTAAATCTTAATTTTTTCTCAGAAATTCAATTATTTTTAAAAATTCCAATAAAATTCAAATATTTTCATTAATAATTTTTTTTAATCTCAGGAATTCAATTATTTTTAATTTTCATAAAATTCTTTACAAAAATTCAATTATTTTTATTAAGTCTTAATTTTTCTCAGAAATTCAATTATTTTTAAAAATTCCAATAAAATTCATCGTAAAAATTCAATTATTTTTATTAAAACTTAATTTTTTCTCTGAAATTAAATTATTTTAAATTCAATTTTCTAGAAATCTTCTCAGAAATTCCATTATATTAAAGAATTTCTATGCAATTCTCTATAAGAATTCAATTATTTTTAATTAATTTCATTGGAATTCTTTTGAAGAATTCAATTACTTTGAAAATTTCATTAAAATTCTTCACAAGAATTCAATTATATTTTTAAAAATTCTAATAAAATTAAATTTTTCGAATTCAATTATTTCCAATTCAAATTTCTAGAATTCTTCTCAGGAATTCAATTACTTTAAAAAATATCAATGAAATTCATCAGAAAAATTCATTTCTTTTCAGAAATAATAAAATTCTTCTTAGAAATTTAATTATTTTTATTAAGAATTTTTTTTGTCTCAGGAATTCAATTATTTTAAATTTTTATAAAATTCATTGTAAAAATTCAATTATTTTTATTAAGTATTAATTTTTTCTCAGAAATTCAATTATTTTTTAAAATTCCAATAAAATTTATCGTAAAAATTCAATTATTTTCATTAAGAATTTTAGTTGACTCAGAAATTCAATTATTTTTAATTTTTATGAAATTCTTTACAAAAATTCAATTATTTTTATGAAAACTTAATTTGTTTTCAGAAATTCAATTATTTCCAATTTAATTTTCTTGAATTCTCCTCAGAAATTCCATTACTTAAAATAATTCCAATGAAATTCCTCGTAAAAATTAATTTATCTTAGAAATAATAAAATTCTTCTCAGAAATTCAATTATTTTCATTAAGAATTTTTTTTGTCTCAGGAATTCAATTATTTTTAATTTTTATAAAATTCTTTACAAACATTAAATTATTTTTAATTTTTATGAAATTCTTTACAAAAATTCAATTATTTTTATTAAGTATTAATTTTTTCTCAGAAATTCAATTATTTTTAAAAATTCCACTAAAATTCATCGTAAAAATTTAATTATTTTTATTAAGAATATTTGTTGTCTCAGGAATTCAATTATTTTTAATTTTTATGAAATTCTTTACAAAAATTCAATTATTTTTATTAAAACTTAATTTGTTTTCAGAAATTCAATTATATTCAATTCAATTTTCTTAAATTCTCCTCAGAAATTCCAGAATTCCTCAGAAATTAAAAAATTACAATGAAATTCATCAGAAAAATTAATTTATTTTCAGAGATAATAAAATTCTTCCCAGGAATTCAATTACTTTTGAAAAATTTCATTGAAATTCTTCACAAAAATCTAATTATTTCATATTTTGATTTAATTTGTGTATTTAAATTTAAATAATTATTTTCCTTAGATTTTAAATTTATTTCCTTGAATGAAAGAATTTCATTATTTTAAAAATTTTTATGTAAACTCTTCGTAATAATTCAATTATTTTCAAATATTTTTAGTGAAATTCTTGGTAAAAATTTTTAAAAAATCTCCTATTTCTTAATTTTTCGCCTTTTTTTTAAAGTATAAAAATTATACGCGTTGTTGACAAAATAAATTATTTCTTTTTTATTCTTTATCTTTAAACGTCTTTTTTTTGTTTTCGGCTTTGAATTTTGTCAAAAATCGTTTCCGCCCGTTTTTTTTTTTATAAATAATTGGATTATTGTGAAGAATTTTATTATTTCTAAAAATAATTGTATTATTGTGGGTTTTTTCGAAATTTTTCTATTCTACGTCACGAAATAAATAATTTACCCCTTTAAACAAATTATTCTTGGTAGAAAAACCTTCCGCCCGTTTTTTAGGAAAATAATTAGATTATTGTGAAGAATTTTATTATTTCTAAAAATAATTGAATTATTGTGAAGAATTTTATTATTTCTAAAAATAATTGAATTATTGTGAAGAATTTTATTATTTCTAAAAATAATTGAATTATTCTGAAGAATTTTATTATTTCTAATAATAATTGTATTATTCTGAAGAATTTTATTATTTCTAATAATAATTGTATTATTGTGGGTTTTTTCGAAATTTTTTCTATTCTACGTCACAAAATAAATAATTTACCGCTTTAATCAAATAATTCGTGGTAAAAAAAACAATTTTAAAATACAACAACACGAACCTTCTTGTCACTAATCAGCTCGGTCGTTTGCCCCGGGAACGGAATAAATATAATCTGCACCTCATAATTCGTGGATGGTTTTAAATTTTCAATTTCAAAATTCGTCACTTTCCGATGAATCATTGGCGTGGTGATGTAAATTTTACTATCTGGCTCTTTATATCGCAATTGAATTCCATCGATGAATTGAAGTTCGTAATCGGAGAGAATCTTCCAGTTCACATTGGCCCAAGTGGAATTAATTTCTTGAATTCTCAGCTCGGCATCGATGGGTATCTGCGGCGGTAGTGTCGAAACTTCCGGCAGTTTGTCCAGTGTTCTGACACTGTAAATTTTACTCATTGGCGTATTACTTAGTTTGTGAAGTTTCACTATGATCTTGACTTTGTAATCAGTCGATGGTTTCAAATCACCCAATTCGAATTCCAATTGCTGAGTGGCTATCAGATCGTCCGGCGGGGCAAACTCTTGCGACTTCCATGTTGCCGGCTCAAAGTTCCTGTGTTTTAATGGTGTTTATTATTAGTTTTTTTTTTTTTTTTTGCAATTTTTGTCTAATTTCAATAGGAAAAAATAATGTTAACAAAATATTTTGCCTTATTATAATTTTTGTCGAGAATAATAAAACAAGATCTTCTAAAATTGTTTATAATTGATATTTATCTTGTTTTTGTTTGCGTTAGAAATTATTTTTTAGTTTTGACAGATTTTGAGGTTATGTTACGGTCACCATCCTCCTTAAGGGGATGTCAAAGTCGATGGGATTTTCCGATTGAAGCTCAATGCAAAAATCCAATCGACTTTGACACCGCCTTAAAAGGTTTTGGATTTTCCTAAAAAGTTTGACTATTTTTTCCTATTGTTTCTGGTGAAACATTATAGAAATAAGTGCGGAAAAGTATTTTTACTACAGAACTTTCTTGAATGTATCAAAAATTAATATCAAAGTGGAGCAAATCGTGACCAAAAATTTGGATCAACTTTAGATTCGATTTGGTATCAGTTCGTTAAATTGCTACCAAATTAAAATTTAGTGAAAACAAAAATTGTTCAAAGACTCGAATAATTTTGAATTTTTTCCTTACGTCTTGTCGCTGGTGTAACGTAGTTCGACTCTTCCGTGAAGTCCCACGAGAACTGCGGGCACTGTAAAAACTAGACGGACAGTGTGCTCATCTAAAGCTTCCAGGGCTTGAACGCTGACTTCGTCTTGTTGACCACCTGGACCGGAGAAACCTGGCGGTGCTCCAGATATTGGGAAGACTTGATGTAGTCCATGTTCAGGTCCTGTTTGTTAATTTTTTATTTCAAGTTTGGATCGTAAATTTTTATTTTAAATTGTAATAATAATAACAATAATAACAAAAACTAATAATAATAAAAATAACTAATATTAATACTAATAATAATAAATAATAAATAATAATAATAATAATAATAATAATAATAATAATAATAATAATAATAATAACAAAAACTAATAATAATAAAAATAACTAATATTAATACTAATAATAATAAATAATAAATAATAATAATAATAATAATAATTATAATAATAATAATAATAATAACAAAAACTAATAATAATAAAAATAACTAATATTAATACTAATAATAATAATAAATAATAATAATAATAACAAAAACTAATAATAATAAAAATAACTAATACTAATAATAATAAATAATAAATAATAATAATAATAATAATAATGATTGAAGCTATCATTAATTTTATGCGTCTTGTTTATTCGATTGCCAAATTAAAATTAATGTAAAAAAAATAATTTTTAATTAGCCGATGAGATGATAATTAATTTATTAACTTATTGAAGACTTAGAAACGTTAGAAGTGAAGAAACATGGTTAATAAATTTTTTCTTTCGTAAAATGAGGCCTCGGATCAACTTTTGGGGCGCAAAAGCGATTTCTGAATTCAATTATTCGACAACTTCAATTATTTTAGTTAAATAAATATTTAATAATTGTTATTTATTTTTCAATATCAGAAAAATTATTATTATTTAGAAATTTTAATTTATCATTCGTAAAATAAAGCCTCGTATCAAATTTAAGGTGTAAAAATGACTTTTAAATAAAAGAATTAATAATAATTGATAATAATTAATAAATTAATAATTAAAAAAAATAATTAAAATAATTAATAATAATTAATTAATAATAATTATTAAAATAATTATTCGATAAGATCAATTATTCAGTTAAATATTTAATATTTGTTATTTCATTATCCATATAGGTCGGGGAAATTTGATATTTAAAATTTTCAATTTCGAGTTTTTATATGAAATTCAATATTATTTTCACAAATTTACGACTATAATCCACTTGAAATTCAATTATTTTCCAGAATTTCAAATTGAAATTTTTTCCCAAATCAATTACAAATTATTTTGAATAATTTTGAAAAACTTATCGGAAAATTCAATTATTTAATTTTGAAAGTTACTAGATTTATTATTAATTTGCAAATGACAAGTTTTTAGATATATTTGAATTTTGTTTAAAGTAATTTAAATTTAAAATAGAATTTTTTTAAAAAATCCAGCTTTGGAAAATTCGATTACAAATAATAATTCAATTTTCGACAATTGTCAATTGAAAATTTTGCCAATAATTGATTTTTCAGAATTATGAAATTGAAAAATGTATAATAATTGAATTTTCGAAAATAAGTAATTGAAAATATTGAAAAGAATTGAATTTTCGGAAAATGTATTTGAAAATATTGAAAATAATTAATTTTTCGGAGTTACGGAATTGAAAATATGTATGATAATTGAATTTTCAAAAACTCTAATTAAAAATATTGAAAATAATGAATTTTTCGGAATTGAAAATATGTATAATAATTAAATTTTCGAAAAAAGTAATGGAAAATATTGAAAATAATTGAATTTTTAAAAATACGGAATTGCAAATATTGAAAAGAATTGAATTTTTGGAAAATTTAGTTGAAAAAAATTGATTTTTCCGATTTATGGAATTGAAAATATGCATAATAATTGAAATTTGAAAAATGTAATTGGAAATATTGAAAAAAATTGAATTTTCCAAATTATGGAATTGAAAATATGCATAATAATTGAATTTTTGAAAAATGTAATTGAAAATATTGGAAATAATTGAATTTTCAAAAGTACGGAATTGAAATTCTTTAAATTGAATTGAATTTTGTAAAAAGGTAATTAAAAATATTAAAAATAATTGATTGTTCGTAATTGAAATTATTTAAATGAATTGAATTTTCGAAAAATGTAATTGAGAATATTACAAATAATTGATTTTTCGGAATTATAGAATTGAAAATAGTCATAATAATTGAATTTCGGAAAAATGTAATTAAAAAAAAATATTGAATATAATTAAATTATCAAAAATTACGTATTTGAAAAGATATTTAAAAGAGTATTGGAATAATAAAAATAATTGAATTTTCCCTAATTAAAGATTTTTCATTATAATTTTTGATAATTCAAACATGATTTCGATATTTAAAGAATTTTTGAGAAATCCAATTACTTACAAAATTTGCAAATTCAATTTTTAAAAATTTAATTTTTTCAAAATTTCAATTGAAAAAATTCTGGAAGGAAATGAATTATTTTCAATAAAATTTTATTCAAACTTTTAATTATTCAAAACTTTTTGTTATTTTAACTTTGAAAAACCTTCAATTCTTTTATGTTCAATTAATTTTTCTTGTAAGCGAAATAATTTTTATAGAGAAAAAATTGAAATTTAAAATAGTAAAAAACAAAAAAATATCCAAGTGGTTTTTGATACCAAAAAAGTTGCATTTTTCTTTTAATATTTGAGGAAAAAATTTGAAAAAATCAAAATTTCTTCGAAACGAATCGAAGAAACGGATTTTTTTGCGAAAATAATCGAAAATTCATCATTTGTTAAAAAAAAGTCAGCAAAAAGTGTATTCGAGGCCTGTGGATAATTTATAAAATTCGAGTCCTGACGGTAATAATTTTTCATTCATAAAAATTTTAATTTCGAGAAGAAGAGAAAAATTAAAGATTCTTTTTAATTTTAAGTTTAAAATAAAAAAATAATTATTTCACTAAATATTAAAATAATTATTTTAATTTTTTATTTTTTAACGAAAATGTTGCTTTTACGAGGAATTTTATTCTAGTTCGAATTTTGATTCTGAAGTTAGCGTTGACTCTGAGTGTAGAAAACAATTTTGTCCCACGTAACCGAACATTTTTTTTTTTGCAAAAATTTTACACCAAAATAGCAAACTTTCGAAAAGTTATTAAATCCCTAGGCGAATAAAGAATGTTGCTGAAGTTTTGAACGTTCAAATGAACGAAATTTTTTCCCCCCTCAAGTGTTTTTGAAAATTACTACCCAGAAAAGGAAAAATAATTGAAATGAAACAATATTTAAGTTTAGAATTAACTTGTTTTAATAAAAAAAAATTATTTAATTAATTAGAAGAAGTAAAAAAATATTAACGTTCTAAACTTTAGGAACATTAAAGAATGTGGTTGAAGTTTCAAACGTTCAAATGAACGAAATTCTTTTCCCCTCAAGTGTTTTTGAAAATTACTATCAAAAAATGGAAAAATAATTGAAATTAAACAATATTTAGTTTAGAACTAATTTCTTTTAATCAAAAAAAAATTTTATTTAATTAATTAGAAGAAGTAAAAAATATTAACGTTCTAAACTTGAGGAACATTAAAGAATGTGGCTGAAGTTTTAAACGTTAAAATGAACGAAATTCTTTTCCCCTCAAGTGTTTTTGAAAATTACTATCCAAAAATGGAAAAATAATTGAAATTAAATAATATTTAGTTTAGAACTAATTTCTTTTGATCTAAAAAACAATTTTTTTGTAAAGAAATACGAATTTGGAAGAAGTAAAAAAATATTAACGTTCGAAACTTTAGGAACATAACAAAGATTTAATTTTGATGACATTTTCGTCTCTGAAAGCATGAAAATTATTTTCGCCACTGAAAATCGACGCTAACTTCAGGGAATTTTGATTTTTTGTTTTGTTTTTTCAAAATCAGGGACGAACCTGACTGGTTTGGCGTTTGTGCGGCGAACGGATGGTTCAAGTGCGTGAGTCCAGGATGTTCGTCGGGATGAATTGGCAAGGAAGGTGGTGCTTGACCCTGTTGACCTGGATAGTGTTGGAAAGGACCGAGATTAGGATTCTGTGAGATGTGGGACAATAATAATTCCTCGATTTGTTGTGGTGAATTGGGAATCTCCGACGTGTGAATGTGATAAGTCGTCTCACCGTTCTCATTCTTTTGCGTGAAGATCTGGGGCTTGGCGCCTTTCTTCGGCGGTAGGGGTTCGTTACTGCCAAAATAGGGTGGAATCTGATTCACCGGTGGATTCTTTTGGCCGACAATTTTTTGATGCAGATCATAGAGACCCTGATGACCTGTGGGAGGACCATGCTCCAGGTGAATCAATCCCGGATGCTGGGAGAGTGAGTGAATGAACGGATGATACTGATCGTCATCGGGAATGTTCGGATTCTTTTGATTTGGTTTATTGCCTCCCGTGGGTTTAACTTTCACGTCGTTCGACGAGTCCTTTTTCTTGGGTGGTTCGACTTTTCCGGGTCCACGATAGGGTGGCCCGGCGGCGGGATTTTCGAATTGTGAATTAAAGTGATCGGGTGGAATGTTCTCGCCATTGGTGGGACTGAAGTCGAACACTGGTCCGGAGTGATCGTGATTGTCGAGGGGAATGAATTGGGGCTCTTCGGAGTGCTCCTCTTTGGGACGTTTATTGGTGGGGGGGAATTTTTCCGGTGCGAACGGACCGAGGAATTGTTCGACAGTTTCTTTGTGTTTTACGGGGTCGAGGGGTTTTTTGGAATCGGATTTTGGTTTGGATTTTTCCTTGAGTGGTGGTGCGGTTTTTTCCGCGTGGGGGAAGAGATCGAAGAGTTCCTCGACTGATGGGTCGGTGGGTTTGTAGTCGGGATTGTAGGGACCATTGTAGGGAATGGTGGGATGGCCGGGGTCCATGGGATAGTGGAAGATTTCGTGATCGGTTTTTGTGGTTTGGGTCTTTTTGGGTGATTGCCAGGGGTAGACGGCGCCGCGCTCTGGTTCCTGGTTGGGCCTCGATATTTCCGACTTGTCGTGAGGTTTTTTGGTATCGTCGAGCTTGGGACTTGGGAGAATCGCGGACGTTGTGTTCTCTCCTGTAAGAATTAAAGTCGAGAGTCAGAGAGAGAGAGATAGTGATTTTTCGGAGATTTGTCTTTCATGCAAATTTTCCAACATCCGATAATATGTACAAGCCTACGGTAGTTGTACTGGATTGAAGCATGCAGCCATTTCGAGAGGGAACTACTTGTTTTTTTTCAACAGTTGCACAACCATTCGGGATAAGTTCTCCTTCCGGTCTTCATACATGGACAGATCCAGTCAGGTCCGCACTCCAGATCAAAGCATTCATAAAGCGGGTTTTTTTATCTGTTGCACTAGAAATACCTTCACCGATTAATTGTACAGATGCTCAATATTTATTTAGATGCTCACTGTTTATTTAGATGCTCACTGTTTATTTAGATGCTGACTGTTTATTTAGATGCTCACTGTTTATACAGTTGAAAATAACCAAGTGGAATCAAGATGAGTTCAATCAAGATGATATCAAAGACCAGGATCAAAGATTAGGTTCAAAAACCAGGTTCAAAAATGCAGACTAAGTAACCTCTTTGCAAGCACTAGTTCTACTACTATTAGCTAGGTGAGTGAATATGAAAATCGTGCTGGAATAGGTTTTTTTTTTTGGAGGAAATACCTGATGTTATTGATGTGCTGTTGCAGGTCCACTCTTTGCAGCAATCGTCTCCTGGTAGGAGGGTCAGTATGGCCATAAACGATGGACATGGTAAATTGGTTGGTGGCAGAGCAGTCACTGGAGGACAGGCTGGGGAACATGTAACGTTGCCGATTTCGCAGAAACATCTCTTTTCACAGCCTGTTACGTTTGATGGAAGCTCGCTGAAATTGTCATAAGTCTGTCCTTCGTAATTGCAGGAACCATTGCTTCTGCATCTCACTTCCTGTAAAATCAAGTTTTTCTTTGTTTGTTACTTGTAAGAACGAAATCTTATTGATTAAAACACAAAGCTTGCTAGCCAAATCAATTACTGAAATGATACACTTTTTTGTCAATCAAGGTTTGTGTTTTTTTGTTTGGTATGCTACAAGTTTGGTAATTGTTTGTTTGGTATGCTACAAGTTTGGTAATTGTTTGTTTGAAATGCTACAAATTTGTTGATTGTTCGTTTAACATGCTACAAGTTTAGTGATTGTCTGTTTAACATACTACAAGTTTGGTAATTGTTCGTTTAACATGCTACAAATTTAGTGATTGTCTGTTTAACATACTACAAGTTTGGTAATTGTTTGTCTAACATGCTCCAAATTTGTTGATTGTTCGTTTAACATGCTACAAGTTTAGTGATTGTCTGCTTAACATACTACAAGTTTGGTAATTGTTTCTTTGACATGCTACAAGTTTGGTAATCGTTTCTTTGCCATGTTACAAGTTTAGTGATTGTCTGTTTAACATACTACAAGTTTGGTAATTGTTTGTCTAACATGCTCCAAATTTGTTGATTGTTCGTTTAACATGCTACAAGTTTAGTGATTGTCTGCTTAACATACTACAAGTTTGGTAATTGTTTCTTTGACATGCTACAAGTTTGGTAATCGTTTCTTTGCCATGTTACAAGTTTAGTGATTGTCTGTTTAACATACTACAAGTTTGGTAATTGTTTGTCTAACATGCTCCAAATTTGCTGATTGTTCGTTTAACATACTACAAGTTTAGTAATTGTTTCTTTGCCATGTTACAAGTTTAGTGATTGTCTGTTTAACATACTACAAGTTTGGTAATTGTTTGTCTAACATGCTCCAAGTTTGGTAATTGTTTCTTTGCCATGTTACAAGTTTAGTGATTGTCTGTTTAACATACTACAAGTTTGGTAATTGTTTGTCTAACATGCTCCAAGTTTGGTAATTGTTTCTTTGCCATGTTACAAGTTTAGTGATTGTCTGTTTAACATACTACAAGTTTGGTAATTGTTTCTTTGACATGCTACAAGTTTGGTAATTGTTTCTTTGCCATGTTACAAGTTTGCTGATTTTTCGTTTAACATACTACAAGTCTAGAGATAAGTGATCAGTTTCATGTAACTATTTCATCATCAGTGTTTTTCATCATTATTGCTACCCACCTGAGCACAACAATGAGGTGGTTTAGCTTCAAAATCAGGAGGCACTGTCTCCCAGTCCAGACAATTTGGATCTAGAGCGTCTAGGCCGAAATCGGTGGGACACTGAATTGTCGAGCATTCAGCCATTGCACTCTCATTGCAGAAGCATAAAGAGATGCACTCGTCGTACCACTCTTCGCCGATCTTGTAGCTCTTTCCTCTATGGCTGCAGGACTTTTTGTCACCCTTTTCCGAGACATTGGTCTTGATCACTTCGGCCAATAAGGAGACGTGGAGAGCTTGACCCACTCGGCCGTTTTCATACACACGCAGATAGTAGCTGTGCGCTGGTTCTAGTCCAGATACGATTCCCTCTGAAATGGAAAAGATATTAGGTTTATTTTTGAAATTAGGAGTTTCAAAACACTTTTTTCTAAGCTTGGATCTTTGTTCCAGTGTTTGTTTCTAATGTTCCTTGTTAGTTCTTAGTGTAGCGAAAATAATAACCGAAAGTTATTACCTTTGTCGGGTTTCACTTGTCTCCAAACGTGATTGTTGTCCGAGAGTTCGATTGTCACATTCTCGGGAGTTTTTGTCGACATCACAAGTTTCAGAGCTGTTGAATTGAGGACTTTCACGTCTGTCAAGTTGGTTGACAATTCTGCCGGGTTTTCGGATTTTAGCTCATGTTCCCCGAGTGTCACGTCGCAGAGGGTGATGGTACAGCATTGATCACTTGAATTTGAAAACAAAGAATCGTTAGGATTTCAAAGTGTATAAAAACCGCATTTTTCCCTTAGGTTCAAAGTTTAATTGGGTTACTAGTTTTTTCAACTTTGGATAACAGATTTGCAAGAGTAAAAATTTGTAAAACTGTCTTTATTTTGTTTCAAGGGGGGAAATCATTCAAACAGAGAATTAGGTGTAGTGAATCAAGATTTCCTTTTTGCTAGAGACTGATAAGACTTTGGATGATATCTCTACTGTAATTATTATCACCTTGGATCCGTTAGGGCCACACAGCGATCGTGCTGTGTTACACCGGACGTTGTGTCGTTCGGTGGACATCTGGGTTGACACTTGAGCGATCCTCCTGCTTCGCAGACGCAAATTTTCGTACAACCATCCTCGACTCTTTGACCACGGGTCAGAGTTCTGTTGCCAAAAATGCATGTCTCTTCTGATTCTGTCGCTGAAAGGGAAAATCGGTGTTAGAATTCTGAATCTTCACTAAATAAATAAATTTAAACACTAAATAAATTTTGGTTTTTTTTACCTGAATCATGAGCACAGACCAGAATTGCACAGCAAGGATCTTCGGGCAAAATGCTTTCCTTGCATAGAGGATCGCGAATTCCTGTACCAGTTCGAAAGAAAGGCGTTGTACACATTGGTTTGCAGTCCTTCAGTTTTCCATCCTCTCCGCAGATGCACTTTTCGTCGCAACCTCTTTTGACTTTTTCGCCTACGGCGAATGTTTTGTTGCCTTCGGTGCAAATGGTGATTATTGGTATCAAAGTGGGGAAAATGTTGATGCTCGTGTCGTTCTCTGGAGCAATGTACTCGCCACCTGCAATTAGGGAAAGTTTCTTCAAATAAAGAGCAGAGGAAAAAAAAATGTTAGCCAAAGTAGTAGCCAAAGGCCAAAACCAAAGCTTCTGTACTTTATGGCCCCGCAGGATTTACATTAATTTTGATTCTTTTTTCAGTCGATTTTTCTCTAACTTTGCGATTTTATGGTTCCTGCTACTCTGAATAATAACCTTGAAGTCCAAAGTTAGGAAATAAATCGACAGGGGGAGAAAATTAATGTAAATTCTTCGGGGTAGTCGCATTGTATTTATTACTTATTCATTACTTGATGGTTTTAGTTTTGTTTTGATAGAAATACTGATTTTTTTCGATGAATGCTATTTTTTGATGAAGGAATTGACTGTACCTTCGACTTCCTTATCGTCAGCGTCCATGCTAACATCACTAAGATCCGTTACGTTTGAATGTAAGGAATTTGTCGGCTCGGGAGCTGAGATGTTGAGAGCCCTGGCTCTCGAGGATGTTGTCTCCATCGTTGTCGATAGTTCCTCCTCTTTTGTTGTGCTCTCGGATGGTAGTGGTACTTTTACTGTCGTTGTGGGAATTTCGGAACTGGAAATTTTTGCAACTGTTGTAGGAATTTCGGAACTTGGACTTTTTGCTGTTGTTGTAGGAACATCGGTGCTTGAAACCGGTTCAAGTTGGTCGAGTGTGGCTATTACATTTGGCACACCTTGAACCAAAATCGGAATTTGGGTTTTATTGGTGGTTTCTGTTACATTTTCAGTAGTCACCGATTCCTCTTCTTCGTCAGTGGTAATTGTCGTCGTCTCGAATGTTGTTTCAAACACTGTTGTCAAAGTTGTTGCTTCGATTGATTCTGTTTGCGTGACAAACTCTGTTACTGGCTCTTTTACTGGCTCCTCCTTAACGGGCTTTGGATATTTCATCTCCACTTTTGGTTTAAAGTCGAAAGCCTTCTTCTTGCTCTCCACTGATAGTTTTGCGTCGCCTTCTTTGGTGGGATAGTCATTTTTAGTCTCTACCACCCTTGCAATGGTGTCGCCTTCGGATATTTGAACTGTTGGCAGGGGTTCTACTCCTGGAATGTTGTCATCGACTGAAAAGAGAAAAAAAATTGTTGGTTATTTCTCTAATCTAAAAGCTGTAAATACCTAACAACTAATTAAGGTAGGAATTAAAAGTTTTGGCTAATTCTAATTGTTTTGGCTAATTTTCCCTATTTTTTTTTTATTTCGGAACATCCTTTAGTTTCTTCTGTTAAGTTTAATGATTTATTCCTCGAACTGGGGGATTTATTTGATTGAAAAGTGAAATTGAAATTTTCATTGGGACAACATTCTTGGAAAATAATCCTAAAAGTGAGTGAAACTTTGAGAGCTGGTTGGTTGTGTTTTCATTGAAACGAGTCGTTGTAGAAAAATAAGATCTCCTTGAGAAAATTTATATATACGTAGTGCACCAAGAGGGAATCTTGTCTATGGCTCTTGTGTATAGCGAAAGTTGACACTCGAAACGCAGGCGTGTTCTCGATTCATAAAAGAAACTGTCATTGAATAAGTTTAGAAAATCAATTAGGAAAGTTGAAATATCAGTTGTTGGGGAAAAAAAAGAATGCTCGACAGATTTTGAAGAAACTTTTAGAAAATGTGAAAGTAATTGAATATATATGTCTATACGTGAGGTTATAATTATAATTTTTGAATTTTATTTTATTTTCTGAAAAGTATGGCAATTTTTATTTTTTATTGCCATCATCATCACTTTTTGTTGACATAGTGCCATTGTGGGCCTTCATTTCATCATTTTTAACCGGACGTTGTCATTATTGTTATTTATCATTACGTTACGGTTCGTGTCTTATTGCAATAGGTAAAAGTTTTTAACTCTGTCCTTCGAGGATTTGTCAATTTTTTTCCTCTCTTTATTGACACTGATAATTTCTTTTACTTTTTTGGTCCTAAAAAATTTTGTTGAGTCAATTCAATTTTTTTTTTAATATAATATAATAATAATATAATATAATAATAATTATAATTATAATTTTGTTTTTAATTATAATTTTAAAAAAAAATTAAGACGATTGCGAAGCCTGAGGGTATTTTGTAGTTAAATTTTGAGAAGTCTGAGAATTTTTTTTCCTTGAAAGAAAAGAAAACGAGATATGCGGGGAGAGAAAAAGAGGAAAGTAATGGAGAGAAAGAAAGGAGGTGTTTAGCCACGGCTCTTGATTCGGAAAGAAGGTGTAAATAAGTGAAAGATATTGTCGAAATGTAAATGCAAATAAAGTGAAGATAAAACCGGAAGTGCGACCTTCGTAAGCATAGTTTTCGCAGGCATTTCCTTCGTTAGTATGCGTTTTCCTTTTAACTTAACAGACCCTACAGCGGAAGGAGGTACGTTACTCTCGAGAAAATCCATTAATGATATAGCTTAGTTTGCTTTACTGTATACTCAACCCAACAGAATGCTTTAACAAATAGAAGAAAAGAAAAAAAAAATTTTTTTTCGTAATTTTGAACCCAATTTTTAATGGCTCATTGGTTCATTTTTATCAATAAGGAAACATTAAAGAAGCACGAAGATGGTTTTCTTTAAATTGGAGCAAATTGGTAAGTTAATTAACTTTGGTACCAAATTTGGATATTGTTGCTTAAAATTTGGACCAGGTTGATGCAGAAAATTCGGGTCGAGTTGATGCCAAAGTGGATCCAAATTTTAAGCATCAATATGATTATTAATGATATTAATTTATTAATGATTAAAATTTCAATCAGGTTGATGCTGAAAGTTTGGGTCAAGTTGATGCCAATATGAACTATATTGATGCTAATAATTTTCAACAAGTTGATACTAAAGTGAACCATATTGATGCTAAACATTTGGACCTAGTTTATCCCAAAAATTTGGGTCTAGTTTATCACAAAAAATTTGGATCAAGTTGATGCCAAAGTGAATCATATTGTTGCTACAAATTTTAATCTAGTTTATGCCAAAGATTTAGAACAAGTTGGTACCAAAGTGAATCATATTGTCCTTAAAAATTTGTATCAAGTTGGTACCAAAGTGAATCATATTGTCCTTAAAAATTTGTATCAAGTTGGTGCCAAAGTGAATCATATTGTTACTAAAAATTTGGATCAAGTTAATGCCAAACTTCTGTATCAAGTTGATGACAAAGTGAATCATATTGTTGTTAAAAATTTGGATCAACTTGATTCTTCGAAAGTTAACAGTGTGAACTTATATCATGACCCAATCTTTCGCCGAAGAATAAACTCCTAATGAATTTAATAATTCTCATTCATGTTGTTTATGAATAAAAAAAAAATGCTTCTACACACGGTGATTATGATTAAGAAAATCATATTTAAATATAAAGCATCATGAATAGGGATTAGGAGGACGAAAATTTTTGAAACCGACTATACTTTTACCGTGTTTGCGAGCGGGGACGACTAGAGGAGTGCACTCAACTCAATTAGGAGGAGTTTCTGTTCATTTTCGAGAGAATAAATCTCACTCAGGTGTGTTTAATTAGCCTGAACGCATGTAATAAAGATAATTTGTGAACAATGCAAGTAAATTCGCGATTTCTTTATCGGTTTGACTCTTTTTGTTTTCGTCTTGTTATTTTTCTTCCTTTTTTCCTTTTTTTGCTTTTTTTTTCTTTTTATTCTTCCTTTTTTCCACTCCCCACCAATTTTGTGTAAATTTGCATCTGGGAACTTGCTCCCGATGCATTGTCAGATGAGTATTCTTGATAAACTATCGACCATTAATGCGTGAAAACCTGTATATCGTGAGCAGATAAACTTTTGTCCTTTCACATCCTTGACATACATCTTCTATCGCGATTTAAAAAAGAAAACTAATTAAACTATTTACTATATGCCTAGAAAAAAAAGAGAGAGAGAGAGAATGAATACTCGAGACTGAAATTAGATACAATTATAACGGGTACATGGAGATAGAGAGACGTTTTCTTATTCTGTCGTGTTGAGTACTTTCAAATTTTCCTTCGATTCGATTCGTTGATATTTTTCTGGCTCATGAATTTTCTTTGCGACTTTTTTGATTTTTTTTTGCCTCAACATTTTTTTTTCTAGAAATATTTGAATTTAGGCAAAAAACAACGTATTCAAATTGTTGTGATACAACATGAACTCATTTAAAAGGGATCAATTGAAAATTGTACAATTTTAGAAAATTTCAATTTTGCCTGAATTTAATTTAACTCCTAAAGTTTCGAACGTTCAAGTGGACGACAATATTTTTTCTACTTCTTCTATTTGTATTTTATTTACAAAAAAAAATTATTTTTTAGATTAAAACAAGTTAATTCTACACTAAATATTGTTTATTTAAAATTATTTTTCTTTTTTCGATAGCAATTTTCAAAAACACTGAAAATATGGAAAAAATTTCGTTCATTTGAACTTGCAAAACTTTGACTTCATTTAACGGAACTTAGATTTTGGACAAATTCTAATAATTCAAATTCTTCTGAAATTCTTTCATTTTTAAAATATATATTTAATTAACTACTCGAAATAATTGATGAATTTCAGTTAAAAACAGTTTAAAAAATTGAATTTTGGAGAAGTTAAAAAAGTTTTAATAAAATTGTGGACATTAAAATTTAATTATTTTCAAAAATTAATAAATTTCCTCGTAGAAATTAAATTATGTTGAAAAAATTTCTTTTAATTTAAGTAAAAAATTACAATTTTCTTCATAAATTTTGTAAAATTCTTCTCGAGAATTCATAAATGAAAAAAAAAAATTATAAAATTTCACAAAATTTGAAATATTTAAAAAAAAAAATTCCTCATTCTTGATTATTTCTAATATCTGCCATTTTAATAAATTTTTACAAAAGAATTCAAGTATTTAAAGAAAATTTTAATAAAAATATGCCAGGAATTGAATTATTTCAAGAAAATTTTAGTAAAAATTTTCCAGGAATTGAATAATTTACAAATTTTTTTTTATCAATTTCTTCAGACTAATTTAATTGTTTTTTATTAATGTTATGAAGTTTCTCGAATGAATTCAATAATATTCAAAAATTTAAAAAAATAATGTTGAGAAATTATATTTTGAAAAATTTGAATAAAATTCATTAAAAAAAATATTTTAACAATATTTAGTTTCCAAGGATGGAAGTAATAAAATTTTTTGATACAATTCCATTTTTTTACGTTCTAATAAAGTTTCGCGAAAGAATTCAATTATAATACTTTAGAAATTTGAAAATTTTTAATAAAATTTATCATAGAATTTAATTCTTTTCGTAAAAAATAAAAATCTTAGAAATTTTAATAAAATTTTCTTAACAAGAATTTAATTATTTCAACAATAAATATTTTTTACCAGAATTACATTATTTCTAAAAAAAAAAATATTTTGAATTCTTTGTCAGGATTTAATTATTTTCTATTTTTTAATGAAATTTTACGAAAAAATTGAATTATTTTCAAAAAGTTTTTAAAAAATTGTGAGAAATTCAATTATTATTCAAACGAAAAAATTTGCATAGAATTCTTCACAAGGAATCGGATATTTTTATAAATAATAAAATTATTCTCCGCGGGAATTCAATTTTTTTAAAATAAAGTTTCATGTAAATTTTTCACAGATATTAAATTATTTTTTATTGAGAATAAAATTATTTACAGAAATTCAATTCTTTAAAACAAATTTTTAATGAAATTCGACGCAAAAATTCAATTATTTTTATAAATAACAAAGTTTCTCGCGGAATTTTAATTATTTTTTAAACAATTTTGAATAAAATGATTGAAAATAGCAATTATTCTTAATTTTTCTTTGAAATTCAATTATTTACAAAAACTTTCAATAACATTCGTTTCCTAAAGTGAATTATTTTGAAAAAAAAAATTCTTCTTAGGAATTCAATTATTTTGAAAAATAATAAAATTCTTCTTAGGAATTAAATTATTTTTTATTAAGAATCAAATTATTTGCCGGAATTCAATTATTTACAAAAAAATTTAATAAAATTCATTGCAAAAATTCTATTATTTTCAATTTTTTAATGAAATTTCACGAAAAAATGGAATTATTTTCAAAAAGTTTTAAAAAATTAATAGAAATTCAATTATTATTATTATTAAAAGAATTTGAATAAAATTCTTCACAAGGAATCAAATAGTTTCATAAATAATAACATTTTTCGAAAGAATTTAGTTATTTAAAAAATATTTTAATAAACTTTGTATAATAAAATCAATAAAATAATTTAGATTCCATTATTTTACAATGTAATTTTAGTCAAAATTCTATTCACAAATTCAATTATTTTCAAATTTTTATTAAAATTCATGGAGAGAATCGAATTATAGAAAAAAAAGTTTTAATAAAATTTTTGGAAATTTATTCCATTATTTTTATAAATTCAATTCAGTTCAATTATTTAGAATTTTTTTTTTTTTGATGAAATTCTTTATGAGAATTCAATTTTTAAGAAATATTTCATTATTTAGTAAATAATTAATTTTTTTATTTAAATAATGGAATTCTCGTAGAATTTTGTAATAATAATTTATTTAAACACGAATTTCTGTCAGAATTTGAGATAATTTTTTGAGTATCTAATAATTTTTTGAGTTTGTTTTTTTTCTCGTTTAATTTTGTAATAAAAATTGATTAAAATTATTTAGGGTTTTTGGAAAAGAATTCTTAATATTTTGTCTATAGAAATGAGAGAAAAGTCATGTGGCTGAAGTTTCGAACGTTCAAATAAACGAAAATTTTTTGAACCTTAAATGTTTTTGAAAATTACTATACAAAAATATACGAAAAAAAAAATTGTGAAAAATGGAAAAAAGAAAAGTAAAATTTTGTGGTAAATAATTGTCTATAGATTCAAAAAAAAGGGAAGCTGCTGGCAAATCGACATAAAAAAGAAGTAAATTTTCCTCCCTCGGACAATTTGGACTTTATCAATGTATTTTTTTTTTTTTGTTTTTTTCAATGATTTGTTTCTCAAGATCAAGCGAGAGGCCATAAAGATTGAAAATGGCGAAGCTGTTGAACTGGAAAACTAATTTTAAAGTTCCTAGGTTAAAGTACAATTTGATTATTCTCGAGGGTCGTTGGTTCCACTTGACTGGCTCTCTTAACTATTTTATCGAGAGTCAGGAATTCACGCGAAGCTTCTGGATTTCGTAATTCTCGAGCGCAATTGAACCATTTTCGTTCCAAAGGAAGACTTTCTACCTCATCTTCATATCAGTCGCATTGATCTCAAAAAGAAAAAAAAAAAAATAGAATCCGAGAAGAATTCCTCACAGTCAAACTACAATGACGGAATATACTTGGCATTATATTACTATTCAATAGTATACATACAGTCGTCGAAGCATGAAATAAAAACACTATATAACAACGACAATTCCCCTCTCAACTTCCGGATCTCTTTCACTGTTCATAGAGAATATTGTTTTGATAATGCAATTCCACTCCTCTTTTTTTTTTTTTGCGAACACGAAAATTAGACTTGCACAAAAAAAGCGAACGCTCACACGAATCATTAAATTTCTGGAATTCGGGACTATTTTCACTAAATTAGTTTTTTTGCTTCACGTTTCTTTTATTTTCTTTTCGAAATTAGCATTTTTTGTCTATCAATTATTCATGATTTTATTAATTATTGTATTTTAATCGTGAAAAATGGAAAATAAGTGTTAATTTATGAAAGAAGAATTTATAAATATAGGAAATTCTTCATTCGTAACGTTAAAAAAATGAATTAACGATAGAAATTGAAATTCAAATGAATAAAATGAATGAAATTAATGAGATTAATGAAATTTATTAATGAAATTTATGAAATTAATGGAAAATTAAAGAGAAAAAAAGGAAGAGCGTGATGCTCGGTAGCACGCAAAAATTATTTTTAAATTCCAATTCTCAAGACGTAAAACCGTTATGTGGAGACATTAATTATTGCACACACTCTTATTATAATTTAGCAGTGCAAAACCGAATGAAGCTAAAGTTTTTAAAGTTCAAATGAATGAAATTTATTTAATTAACTGAAAATTACAGTTGTCTTGCAAAATCAAACTTTGTTTTAGTCAAAAAATTGTAATCAGAAATTGATAATCAAACAACTGTAATAAAAAAACTGTAATCCAAAAATTGTAATAAAAAAAATGTAATCAGAAAATTGTAATAAAAAATTCTAATTAAAAAATTGCAATAAAAAAAAAATTGTTAATCAAACAATTGGTAATCAAACAATTGTAATAAAAAAATTGTAATCCAAAAATTGTAATAAAAAATTGTAATAAAAAAATTATAATAAAAAATTCTAATTAAAAAATTGCAACAAAAAAATTGAAATCAAAAAATTCTAATAAAAAATTGTTAATCAAACAATTGTAATAAAAAAATTGTTAATCAAACAATTGTAATAAAAAATTTGTAATAAAAAATTTTAATTAAAAAATTGTAATAGAAAATTGTTAATCAAACATTTGGAATCCCAAAACTGTAATAAAAAAATTGTAATAAAAAATTGTTAATCAAGCAATTGTAATAAAAAAATTGAAATAAATAAATTATTAGAAAAAAATCTAATTAAAAAATTGTAAAAAAAATTATAATTAAAAATTTTATAAAAAAAATTGTAATAAAAAAATTGCAATAAAAAATTGTCAATCAAACAATTGTAATAAAAAATTGTAATCCAAAAGTTGTAATAAAAAATTGTAATAAAACAATTGTAAAAAAAATGTAATAAATAAATTGTTTAAAAAAAATTGTAATAAAAAATTCTAATTAAAAAATTGCAATAAAAAAATTGTAATCAAAAAATTGTAATCAAAAATTGTTAATCAAACAATTGTAATAAAAAAATTGTAATCCAAAAATTGTAATTAAAAAACTGTTAATCAAACAATTTTAATAATGAAATTGTAATAAAAAAATAGTAATAACAAAATTGTAAAAGAAAATTGTTAATCTAACAATTGTAATCAAAAAATTGTAATAAAAAATTCTAATTAAAAAATTGTAATAAAAAAATTGTAATAAAAAATTGTTAATCAAACAATTGTTATCCAAAAATTGTAATCCAAAAATTGTAACAAAAAAATTGTAATAAAAAATTCTAATTAAAAAATTGCAATAAAAAATTGTAATCAAACAATTGTTATCCAAAAATTGTAATCCAAAAATTGTAACAAAAAAATTGTAATAAAAAATTCTAATTGAAAAATTGCAATAAAAAAATTGTAATAAAAAAATTGTAAGAAAAAAATTGTAATAGAAAATTCTAATTAAAAAATTGCAATAAAAAAATTGTAATAAAAAATTGTTAATCAAACAATTGTAATCCAAAAATTGTAATAAAAAAATTGTAATAAATAAATTGTTTTAAAAAAATTGTAAGAAAAAAATTGTAATAAAAAATTCTAAATAAAAAATTGCAATAAAAAAATTGTAATAAAAAATTGTTAATCAAACAATTGTAATAAAAAAATTGTAAGAAAAAAATTGTAATAAAAAATTGTAATTAAAAAATTGCAATAAAAAAATTGCAATAAAAAAATTGTAATAAAAAATTGTTAATCAAACAATTGTAATCCAAAAATTGTAATAAAAAAATTGTAATAAATAAATTGTTTTAAAAAAATTGTAATAAAAAATTCTAACTAAAAAATTGCAATAAAAAAATTGTAATCAAAAAATTGTAATAAAAAATTGTTAATTAAACAATTGTAATAAAAAAATTGTAATCCAAAAATTGTAATTAAAAAACTGTTAATCAAACAATTTTAATAATAAAATTGTAATAAAAAAATTGTTTAAAAAAAATTGGAATAAAAAATTGTTAATCAACAATTGCAATCAAATAATTGTAATAAAAAATTCTAATTAAAAAATTGTAATAAAAAATTGGAATAAAAAATTGTTATTCAAACAATTGTTATGCAAAAATTATAATACAAAAATTGTAACAAAAAGTTGTAATAAATAAATTATTTTAAAAAAATTGTAATAAAAAGTTCTAATTAAAAAATTGCAATAAAAAAATTGTAATCAAAAAATTGTAATAAAAAGTTGTTAATCAAACAATTGGAATCCAAAAACTGTAATAAAAAAATTGTAATAAAAAATTGTTAATCAAGCAATTGTAATAAAAAAATTGAAATAAAAAAATTGTAAGAAAAAATTCTAATTAAAAAATTATAAAAAAAAATTCTAATTAAAAATTGTATTAAAAAAAATTGTAATCAAAAAATTGTAATCAAAAAATTGCAATAAAAAATTGTTAATCAAACAATTGTAATAAAAAAATTTTATTCCAAAAGTTGTAATAAAAAAATTGTAATAAAAAAATTGTAATAATAAAATTGTAATAAAAAAATGGTAATTCAAAAACTGTATGAAAAAAATTGTTAATCCAAAAATTTTTGCTTCTTCGAAACAAATTTTCCTCCGACTGAAGAGTTAAAAAAGAAAAACTACGAATATTGAACACGACGCGAGAAATTAATTACAGTGACAATCGGAGGAGGAATAATTTTTTCGCGCGAAGTCACTGAACGCGAAATTAGTCACAGTGGTCATTAAGAGGATGTTCACTTGGTTTACTAGAGGCCGGAAATAGCGATTCTATATACTACTGAGCACCACACTACACAGAATGTTAAGCAAAAAAAAAAAAAAAAAATATCAAGACAATTAAGGAGTATTTCATTGCATAATAATATACACTTTAATTGTTTCGATTTTATTTACTTCCTCATTCACTTTCCTACATTCATACAATTGCATTATCAAACAATGCATTATTTTTGCTATTTGAAATTTTATTTTCCACACGTGTTTCTCAAATCGGAATTTTTTTTCCTGTCTGCGGCTATATAAGAGACTATTAATTTTCAAGTTTAGAACCAGATGTTTGACAATAACGACGGAACAACATTTGGGATAGAGATAAATTTGTTAAGAAACAAAAGCAGTTGGTGCGGAATTTGCACGTGATTGCGTTTATAATTTTATGTGAATAAATCTTGTTCTCTAGTTGCCGGAAATTTGTCTATTTTGCCTCGTGAGATTATTGCAGGTGTCTATACAGGTCTTTATAATATAAATTAGAGTTCGTGACGTCAACTGAACGGAAATGCTTGTGTACTTTTGTGGGCAGAGGGAAAATTGTGAGAATCTTTGGGTACAACAAGGACGTTAGTGGGTCAATGTCCATCTTCAAAGGAAATAAGTTCACGAAATTTGCGATCAGTTCAATAAAATGTTTTTTTTTTGTTTACCTGTTGATTATTATTTGTTTAGGTTTTGTTTACGTTTTGAGTACTTTTTGTTTACGTTTCGATTACTTTTTGTTTACGTTTTGATTACTTTTTGTTTACGTTTTGATTACTTTTTGTTTACGTTTCGATTACTTTTTGTTTACGTTTTGATTACTTTTTGTTTACTTTTTGCTTCTGTTTATACTATTTGTTTACTTTTTGCTTCTGTTTATACTATTTGTTTACTTTTTGTTTCTGTTGCTACTATTTGTTTACTTTTTGCTTGTTCCTACCATTTGTTTACTTTTTGCTTCTGTTGCCACTATTTGCTTACTTTTTCTTCTGTTCCTACCATTTGTTTACTTCTTGTTTACTTTTTGTTTACTTTTGGCTTCTGTTGCTACTATTTGTTTACTTTTTTGCTTCCATTGCTTACATATTCGCTTGTCAAAAATAATAATAAAAAAAAATAAATAAATAGTATAATAATAAATAATTGGCAAATTTAAATTATCGGCGCAGGAAAAAAAGAAAAAAAGAAATAATTGTTATTGAACATACAGGAATGTATATAAGGAATGACACAAGCTATTGTCTGTAATCTATTGAAATATGAAAGATCATGGATTTTCAATAGTGGACTTTTACCGAGAAACACAATAAACCGCAGCAAATTACGATTTTGTAATCCTTTGAATTATATATGAGAAAAAACTGCGCAAAGAAGGCTACCGAGAAGAATATATAAAACTAGAAGAACATATATACGAAGAAAATTTGCACACCAAAAGCCTTCTGCAAGTAAAAAAGAGAAAAATAAGTAATTCAATTTTTTTTCCTCTTTAACATTTATTATTCATTTTAGTATTTGCAAAAAAAATAATTCAAACTACTTTGAATTTGGAATCGAAAAAAAATACAATTTGAACTACTTTGGATTTGGAATCGAAAAAAAACAAACTACTTTGGATTTGGAATCGAAAAAATACAAAATACTTTGGATTTGGAATCGAAAAAAAGTACAAACTATACTTTGGACTTGGAATCGAAAAAAAAAATTGTTCTCAACTTGAATAAAATTCTTTCGAAACTAAAAAAAAAAAAAAAAGATGGAAAACAATATTTTTCGGACAATTCGCGAAGAAGAAAAGTCGAAATTCTCAGCGAACTTGTTATGTCGCCATGACGAATACCGTATCGACATTAACCGGTCTCCAAACAAACCGTTACGATTCTCATTCAGACAAAAATCAAAGTCAGGTCTCGACTCTCGTGTGCGACCTTCCGCGGTGGTGAACGGTTTTATTTTTTTTTTTTGCATAAATTCAGAAAAAAAAAATTCTAAAACTGAGGGGACAAAAAAAATTAGCATAATTCGTCATCGAACCAATTTGACAATTTAAAATATCTGTTTTTTTCCTATACAGCAATCGAACAATATTATAACATTTCCACTTGGCTCGGAAAGTATAGTAGAGAAAAGTCGGCGACCTGACAATTTTTTTTTTTTTTTTTGCAATCCCCCTCCAGTTTAATGTTTTCTGAACAACCTTCACCATCTCTCACTCGTTTCCTTCGCAAAGAATATAAAAGTATAATCTCGCCAACACGCGTGACTGATTCACTATATATAAGACCGTTACGCCATTTATCTCGTCAATATTTTTTTGAGATTCATTCCATCAAGTTCAATAGAAAATTACTGTGAGGAAATCGTGAAAATGATCTCAACTCTCGAAAATGAATTTAGAAAAAAAAATTGTCAAATTATTCTTTTTTTCCCTAAAAAATAGTGTTTTTTTTTTTTTTTTTTTTTGTGAAACTATATTTACAATAGACGTTCGGGTGGTTTATAAACACACACGTTTACATTTATATTGTGAACGTAATGTCAGAGTATTTTTATTATTTAGAAAATATGCAACGAACGACTTTCGCTATTTATAAATACGTAGTCGATAGTCTGGAAAGTCAAGTCAAATCGTTGAGGCATTTATTAATAGGCGATTAAAAAATTAATCATCTATTAATTCCCCCTGTGTCCACAAATGTGCCCAGGAATGTCAACATGTAAAATTTAATTTCGAAACATTTTTCACTGACTCACTCGCCGCATGTAATTGATACGTCAAAAAGATAATAATAAATTAATAAATGAATTTGAAATTATTCGAAATTTCAATTTAGAAATTTAATAGAATGTGACTGTGGAAGAAAATTAAATGTCTGTTCGTTAAATAATATCGAAATATCGAGTGTGTATTTAATTTCGATTTTCGGTAACGAAAATTATTGCGCAAGAAATTTTTGTTGAATAAAAAATACGTAAGTAAATTAAAAAAACGTAATTAAATTAAAAAAACGTAATTAATTTAAAAAATATAATTAAATAAAAAAATTCTAATTAAATTAACAAATATAAATGAAAAAAACTAATTAAATTAAAAAATATAAATGAAAAAACCTAATTAAATAAAAAATTCTAATTAAATTAAAAACTGTAAATGAAAAAACCTACTTAAATAAATGAAGTTAAAGTTTTGAATGTTCAAATGAACGAATTTTTTTCCACCTTCAGTATTTTTGAAAATTGCTACCGAAAAAAGAAAAATAATTAAAATTAAGCAATATTTAGTTTAGAATTAATTTGTTTTAATCTAAAAAATAATTTTTTTTTGTAAATAAAATACAAATGGAGAAAGTTGAAAAAATACGGTCGTTCATTTGAATATTATTATTCAAAACTTATTTGAAACTTTAGGAAAATAATTAAATGAAAATTTCTAATTAAATTAAAAAATATAAATGAAAAAACCTAATTTAAGGAAAAATCCTCAAAGTTTAAAAAAATAATTAAATTAAAAAAACCGAATTAAATTAAATAATAATTTTAAAAAAGATTCGTAATTAAATTAAAAAACATAATTAAATGAAAAATCCTAATTAAATTAAAAAATATAATTAAATAAAGAAACCTAATTGAATAAAAAATTCTAATTAAATTAAAAAAATAAATGAAAAAATCATATTTAATGAAAAATTCTAATTAAGTTAAAAAAATAATTAAATGAAAAGACCTAAGTCAATAAAAAAACGTAATTAAAAAAAAATACGTGATTAAAAAATCTACAGCTAATTTTCTCATTTTTTGTAAAAAAAACATTTTTTCAGGTTTTAAAAACAAACAAAAAAAAGAAAATTACATTTTCCTAGGAAAAATTAAAATTGCATAATTTACTGAAATCGGAATTTTTTTTTTTTTGATATTCCAGTGAAATTACAGAAAATGCAAAAGAAGCACGCGGATCTTTGCGAATCTTTGCGGAATGCAAGTGGATACCGCTTATCGAAAGTTGACTCTGTAATTACCAAACATTATCATAATAAAATACCGTAATTCACCGTGTGTCCCGAGAAGCAAAGCGAAAAAAAGTACACTTACACCTCTACTTGAAGTTATTTTTCAAGAAAAGAGAAAAAATTCTTAATTAAAGGCGAAATTCATTTTATTATTTTGATAATATTTGTAAAAATATTTCGAAAGCAGAACATTTTGAAAAAGTGGAAAATTTACTTTTTTTCTTCAACTTGAAATAATATTATTTCAAGAAGAAATTTACAATAATAATAATAATAATAATGATTTTTAATAAAAAATAATAAATAATTTTAATAAATGAAAATAATAACATTAATAACATTAATAATATTAATAATAATAATAATAATAATAATAATAATAATAATAATAATAATAATAATTTTTAATAATAATAAATAAAAGTAATAATATTTTTTAATAATAATAAAAAATGAAAATAATAATTTTTCATCGCGAATTAAAAGAAAAAATTTAACCATATAATCTTTGAAGTAATTTATTCTTCGAAAGGAATTGAATTTTCTTTTTTGAAAAATAATAAAATACCTTCGTGTAGGAATTCAATTATTTTTGCAGGCATTTCGAATAAAATTGTTTGCAAAAATCAATTATTTTCATAAATAATAAAATGAAAATAAAATAAATAAATGTAAACAAATAATAAAATATGTAGTAATAAATATTTATCAATAATTCACTCGAATTCAATTATTTTTTAAAAGTAAAAAAATTTCTACTTGGAAATTTAATAATTTAAAAGAATAACAAAATTTTTCACAGAAATTCAATTCTTTTCGAACATTTTAATAAAATTACTCCCAATATTTTAATTATTTTTGTAAATAATAAAATTCATGGTAGAATTTCAATTATTTTTAATAAAAAATTTTACAAAAATTAATGAAAAATAGTAAATTGAATTTTGCAGAACAATTTTCGGAAATTTTCTGAATAAAAATTATGTTTAATTCAATTATAAAATCTTTTTAATTCCAACATATTTTTTTGCTTATTTACTTATTTATATTTACTTATGTTTTATTTACTTATTTTTTATTTACTTATTTTTTATTTACTTTTTTTATTTACTTATTTTTTATTTACTTATTGTTTATTTTCATATTTTTTATTTACTTTTTTTATTTACTTATTTTCTATTTACTTATTTTTATTTACTTATGTTTTATTTACTTATTTTTTATTTACTTATTGTTTATTTTCTTATTTTTTATTTACTTTTTTTTATTTACTTATTTTACTTATTTTTGAATGAAAAAAATTTTTTTTCTCCGTGTATTTTACACAAGAAGATAATTAACATAGTGGATAAAAAATTTAACTGTTTCGTGTGTAAGAAAAATTTTAGATAAAAAAAATTTGATGCTTGAAAATAGTTATGATAAAGTGTATAGTATTAAGAGTATACGGTATTTCATCCTAGTTATTTGCCACTACAATGACCAACTTTTTGGTTCTGATCTTGCGTTGAAATTCAACGAGCGATATTAATCTCATGCTCATTAAGAACAAAAGCTCATTGTTCAATGTTTTTTTTTATTCTTTAACATAAACAAAAGAATTCTGACATTTTAATTAGATATTTACAATAATAACAATTGATGATACAGATATTAATTGATTCGGCGTTCAATATTAAAGGTTAAAAATTTGCAAGAAAAATTTTTTTTTAATTCAAAAAATAAGGAGCCAACCAAAAAAAAATCTTTTTTGGTAACAAAGATAATTTTTTTGTTAGCAAAAATCATTTTTGGGTAATAAAGATATTTTTTTTGTCAACAAAAATCATTTTCGGTGACAAAGATAATTTTTTGGTAACAGAAATCACTTTTGGTAACAAAGATAATATTTTTGTTAACAAAAAGTAATTTTTTTGTAAACGAAAATCACTTTTGCTGACAAAGATAATATTTTTGTTAATGAAAATCATTTTTTTGATAACGAAAATCATTTTTGGTAACACATATAATTTTTTTGTTAACACAAATCACTTTTGGTAACAAAGATATTTTTTTTGCGAAAAAAAATCATTTTCTGTGACAAAGATAATTTTTTTGGTAACGAAAATCACTTTTGGTAACAAAGATAATATTTTTGTTAACGAAAATCATTTTTTTGTTAACGAAAATCATTTTTGGTAACACGTATAATTTTTTTGTTAACAAAAATCACTTTTGGTAACAAAGATATTTTTTTTGGCCAAAAAAAATCATTTTCGGTGACAAAGATAATTTTTTTGGTAACGAAAATCACTTTTGGTAACAAAGATAGTATTTTTGTTAACGAAAATCATTTTTTTGGCAACAAAGATAATTTTTTTGATAACAATGATAATTTCGTTTGATTCAAATAAATATTAAGACAAAAAGGTAACAAAATTGTTGGACAATAAGTAATAATAAAAAAAATTGGAAGTTAATTAAAAGGAATTTAAATGAAATTAAAAGCAAATGAAACTAAATTAAAAATAATTAAAATAAAATGAAAAGAAATTGGAATTGAATTAAAATAAAATGAAAAAGAATTGGAATTAAATTGAAAAGAATTAAAACGAAGTGGAAAAGAATTGAAATTGAATTCAAAGGAATTGAAAGAAATTGAAAAAGATTTGGAATTAAATTAAAAAGAATTAAAACGAAATGAAAAAGAATTGAAATCGAATTAAAATGAATTGAAAGAAATTTAAAAATGATTTGGAATTAAATTAAAAAGAATTAAAACGAAATGAAAAAAAATTTAAATTGAATTAAAATAGGAATTGAAAGAAATTGAAATAGATTTGGAATTAAATTAAAAAGAATTAAAACAAAATGAAAAAGAATTGAAATTGAATTAAAATAGGAATTGAAAAAAATTGAAAAATATTTGGAATTAAAATAAAAAGAATTAAAACGAAATGAAAAAGAATTGAAATCGAATTAAAATAGGAATTGAAAGAAATTGAAAAATGATTTGGAATTAAATTAAAAAGAATTAAAACAAAATGAAAAAGAATTGAAATTGAATTAAAAGGAATTAAAAGAAATTGAAAAAGATTTTGAATGAAATTTTACAAAAATTAAACGAAATGAAAAAGAATTGAAATTAAATACAAAAATGAAAATGAATTGCAATTAAATGAAAAAAATATGAATCAAATGAAAAAATTGGAATTAAATGAAAAAAATAGGAATTAAATGAAAAAGAATTGAAATTAAATGAAAAAGAATTGAAATTAAATAAAAAAAAATTTTCAATCAACAGAAAAGGCAAAAAAATTTGAATTAAATAAAAAACGATTCGAAATATAATAGATTTAAATTAAATAGAATTAATTCTTTTAAACAGAAATTATTAGCTTCGATGCAGGAATTTAATTACACAAATAGCAAAATATCGAAGAATGTAAAATTAGGGAAAGTAAATTAGAAAATAAAAAAAAATGTTATTTCCACAGTGCGTATATATTGGATCTATATATATGCACATATAAATTTTGAATGCGTTCAAGTTTCAGCACATGCATCAATTGTTGTTGGAGTGTGACGTGGCACGCAGTGTAATTACCCCATTGTCTCACGAGCAATCTTTTTATTCGCATTTTTTTCTCCTTCTTCTTCTTCTTTTGCTTCTTTTACTTCAACGTTTCACTCTCGCTCGTAAAGTAAAAACTTTTTATGCCTTACGAAAAGGGTTTTTTTTAATTTTTTTTTTTTTTTTTTGGTTTGATAACTCGTGTGAACGGTGCTTAAAATATATAATTAATTCTCGACTTTATTGTTTCATTTTGAAGTCAAGTTCCAGTAAATTATATAATCACTTCTTATTCTAATTGTAGGGTATAGATAATTTTAGTTGTCGATTATTTATATTTTTTTTTTTGGATTTTGTTTATTAGTTTAAGTATCAATTATTTATTTTCTAATTTCGTGCGTTATTTATTTAACAATTATTTGCTTTTTTAATTTTTCCAGAATTGAATTTTTTTCTGAACTTGAATTTTTTCGAGACCTGGAAAAGTTGACCCATTTTTTCATAGGTTTCAAATTATTTTTCATTTATTTATTTTCTAATTTTGTGCGTTATTTATTTAACAATTATTTGCTTTTTTAATTTTTCCAGAATTGAATTTTTTTCTGAATTTGAATTTTTTCGAGCCCTGGAAAAGTTGACCCATTTTTTCATATAGGTTTAAAATTATTTTTCATTTATTTTTTCTAATTTTATGCGTTATTTATTTAACAATGAATTTTTCTGCTTTCATTTTTTTCGGCTTTATTTATTAATTTTTTTTGGTTCAGTTTTTTTGTAGTTAGGTTTTTTTAATTCTTTTTTCTGAATTAATATTTATTTTCTTTGAATTTTCCCAGAATTGAATTTTTTGAAGTTGATTTTGAATTTTTTCGAGCCCTGCAAGAGTTTGTCCCCATTTTTTCATAGCTTTAAAATTATTTTTCAATTATTTATTTTCTAATTTTATGCAATTATTATTTAACAATTATTTATTTTCTTTGAATTTTCCCAGAATTGAATTTTTTGAATTTGAATTTGAATTTTTTCGAGCCCTAGGAGTTTTAGTCCCCCATTTTTTCGTAGCTTTAAAATTATTTTTCAATTATTTATTTCCCAATTTTATACATTATTTATTAATTATTTATTTTCTAATTTTATGCATTATTTATTAATTATTTATTTTCCAATTTTATGCATTATTTATTAATTATTTATTTTCTAATTTTATGCATTATTTATTTATTAATTATTTTATAATTTTTAGTATCAATTATTTATTGATAATTTTACGTATCAGTTATTTACCGATAATTTTAAGTATCAATTATTATTTATCCATAATTTTACGTATCAATTATTTTCTCGATAATTTTACGTATCAATTATACTTTTAATTTCCAGTCAATCTCTAAATAAGTTTTACAGTATACAATTTTGATTTATGGTTTTCATTTTATTACCATTATAAAGTTAATTTAATTTAAAAGCACTAAATAATGAATATTTATAGGAACATTTAAAATTCTGCCTTTGAAGAAATTTAATAGTCTAGGTAAAACAAAAGTTGGTATACATTTTTTATTAAATTAAAATTGAAAAATTACAATTTTACTTTATTACAATTCTTTTTTGCTTAGATTTTTTTCTCGAATAGAAAAATTGGATTTTTTAACGTTTTTTCTAAATTTTATTTCACCGAAGAATATTTTATGAAGATTTCAGTAAAGTTGGGGGAAAAAATTTGAAAGTTTCTCTCTCTCTCTGGATGCGGAAATCTGAGATACATTTAATTCTGGGAGAAATATAAAGTGCAGATGTAAGAACTATACACACGTGTTGTGGTGTATAAACGTGTGTCCTTTGAAAAAGATAATTACAGTGTTTAAATGTAGGTAACACGGTAAAGAATCATCTGTGGCTTCTTGTGCACCATACACACATTTACAAATACAAACACAAACATTTGTAACGGAAATTGTAGCAGACTTGATTCAACAGTTAGCACCTGACTGTTTTCATTCGGGACAAACCGCACACTGGCATGGAATTAATTATTTATTTTCTTACGAGGGAAAGGAAACTCGTCACATTTATAATGTGCTACATGCAGTGTATGATGATCCTCTATTTATATATATAATTGAGAGCATCCTTGAGACATCACTTCGTATATCTATTAATCATGGGTATTATATGGCGTGTGTAATGTAATCTGTTTAATTAAAAAAAAATTTAAATTTAAAAAATTAAATTTGTTTAATAAAAAAGGGGAAAATAAGAAGAAAATACTTCCAAGTCGAAGCAGAAAGAAAATTTAAATTTAAAACAGAAAGAAAATTTAAATTCAAAACAAGAAGAAAATTCAAAACAAGAAGAAAACTGTTTCAAATAAGAAGAGAATTTAAATTTGCAACAAAAAGAAAATTTAAATTCAAAACAAGAAGAAAATCTAAATTCAAAACAAGAAGAAAATTTTAATTTAAAACAAGAAGAAAACTGTTCCAAACAAGAAGAAAATTCAAATTCAAAACAAGAAGAAAACTGTTTCAAAACAAGAAGAAAATCTAAATTCAAAACAAGAAGAAAATTTAAATTTAAAACAAGAAGAAAACTGTTCCAAAACAAGAAGAAAATCTAAATTCAAAACAAGAAGAAAACTGTTTCAAACAAGAAGAAAATTTAAATTTGCAACAAAAAGAAAATTTAAATTCAAAACAAGAAGAAAATGTAAATTTAAAACAAGAAGAAAATTTAAATTTAAAACAAGAAGAAAACTGTTCCAAACAAAAAGAAAATTTAAATTTGAAACAAGAAGAAACTTTAAATTTGAAACAAGAAGAAAATTTAAATTCAAAACAAAAAGAAAATTCAAATTTTAAAACAAGAAGAAAATCTAAATTCAAAATAAGAAGAAAATTTAAATTTAAAACAAGAAGAAAACTGTTCCAAACAAGAAGAAAATTTAAATTTGAAACAAAAAGAAAATTTAAATTCAACACAAGAAGAAAATTTAAATTCAAAACAAGAAGAAAATTTGAAGTTAAAATAATAAGAAAACTTCGACTTACAACAAAAAGAAGACTTAAAAAGTCAAAACAAGAAGAAAACTGTTACAAAACAAGAAGAATATTTGAAATTAAAACAAGAAGGATATTTGAAGATAAAACAAAAAGAAAACTCAGAGTTAAAACAAAAAGAAGACTTAAAATCAAAACAAGAAGAAAACTTAAAGCCGGAAAACAAAGATAAAACTTTTCAAAAACAAGAAAAATTTAAGCCAAAACAAAAAGAAAACAAAGTCAAAAGAGAAAAAGAAAACAAAGTCAAAACAAAACGAAAACATAAGAAAAATTAAAGTTAGAAAACAAAAAGAAACTTTAGAGTTAGAGTAAAAAGAAAATTTAGTGAATGCAAAAAAAAACCTAAAGTCATGACAAGAAGAAAACTTAAAATTAAAAGAATCAGAAAATTTTAAGTCAAAACAAAAAGA
Organism: Leptopilina drosophilae; assembly: GCA_032873175.1. Lineage (NCBI taxonomy): Eukaryota > Metazoa > Arthropoda > Insecta > Hymenoptera > Figitidae > Leptopilina > Leptopilina drosophilae. The sequence goes on from CM065484.1 coordinate 49,351,961, forward strand.
AAACGTAAAATCTAAGTAAAAAAAAACCTAAAGTCAAAGGAATCAGAAAATTTTAAGTCAAAACAAAAAGAAAACTTAAAATCTAAGCAAAAAAAAACCTAAAGTCAAAGGAATCAGAAAATTTAAAGCCACAAAACAAAAATAAACTTTAAAGTTAAAGCAATAAACAAAAAATTAGTCAAAACAAAAAGATAACATGAGAAAAATTAAAGTCAGAAAACAAGAAGAAATTTGAGAGTTAAAATAAAAAGAAAATATTTAAAGCAAAAAAAACTTAAAGTCAAAACAAGAAAAAAATTCGAAGTAAAAACCAAAAGGAAACTTAAAGCCAGAAAAGAAGAAGAAAATTCGAAGCTAAAACGAAAAAAATACTGAAAAAGTAAACAAGAAAGTAAACAAGAAAGTAAACAAACAAGTAAACAAAAAAGTAAACAAAAAAGTAAACAAAAATGTAAACAAGAAAGTAAACAAACAAGTATACAAAAAAGTAAACAAGAGAGTGAACAAAAAGGGAAGAAAAAAGTAAACAAGAAGGAAACAAAAAAGTAAACAAGAAAGTAAACAAGAAAGTAAACAAGAAAGTAAACAAGAAAGTAAACAAGAAAGTAAACAAGAAAGTAAACAAACAAGTAAACAAAAAGTGAAGAAAAAAGTAAACAAAAAGGGAAGAAAAAAGTAAACAAGAAGGAAACAAAAAATTCTGCGATACTGAAATTCTCTTCTCGAGGAATAATTAATTCTAGAAGTAATAAAATAAAAAGAAAAGAGAGAGAGAGAGAGAGAGAGAGAGAGAGGAATTTTGATTAGACGCATATCAGGTAATTAGTTTCCTCTGGATTAGAATTGACTCTTCTATTTGTAGACGCATCATGTAAACTTTTTGAGATAATGAAGCAAAATTGCGTCTTCTCGCTACTCAAAATAATTGGTCTCACAAGTTCAGAAAATATCTTATTGCAATCTTCATTACATTCGCGAGGAATTAAATGCTAGGATGAGAGAACAGTATAATTTCTCAAAAGGACAAAAAGAACATTTTTTTGCTTCTTCTATAACCAAGATTTATTCTATTTTGTCATAGATAGTTGTCAGGAAAAGTCAGGGACAGTAAAATTGGTCAATGAAATGAGGAAAAGTCCGAGAATTTTCTATTTTAAAAGATAAATTTTATTAAAATTCATCAATACACAAGAAATTTCTGAATTCTTCTAAAGAATTCAATTATTTTGATAAATGTATGAAAATTTTTCGCAGAAATTCAATTATTTTTAGTAATTTCAGAAAAAACAATTTTTTTTTGCAAAATTCAATTATTTTTTTTTAAATATCAATGTTCATGAGAAAAATTCAATTGTCTTTGAAAGTTTTAATAGTTTTAAATATTTTTAAATGTAACAAACATTTTTGCAATAAAAATTCAATTATTTTTAAATGTAATAAAATTTTTGCTTCAAAAATTCAATTATTTTTAAAAGTAAAGTAATAAAATTTTTGCTGCAAAAATTCAATTATTTTCAAATTTTTTTTTAATGTTCGCTCGTCAAGCTTTCAATTATTTTCATAAATATAGCAAAATTTAACGCCAAAAATCAATTATTTTTGAAAATTTTACTCAAATTATTGTCAAAGTTTCATTGCATAAAAGATGAAAAAAAATTCTTTGTCAAAATTCAATTGATTTCACAAATAATGATTTTTTTCACAAAAATTTAATCGTTTAAAAAATTTAATAAAAATCCTTCGTTAAATTTTAATAAAAATAAATAAAGAATTGAAATCTAATTCAATTCTTCATTTATTTTTATTAAAATTTACTGCAATTCTTATCTGAAAAATTCAATTATTGTCAGAAATTTTAATAAAATTCGTAGTAAGATTTAAATTACATTCTGAAATAAAATTCTTCGTAGTAGTTCAATTATTTAAAAAAAATTTTAAATAACATTTGTCTCATATGAATTCAATTACTTTTTATAGGGAAGAAAAATTATTTTCAGAAAATCACTACATTTTCAAAAAAATTCAATGAAATTCCGTTTAAAAAATTCAATTATTTTCCTAAATATTAAAATTCCACGAAAGAATTCAATTACAATAAATTAAAAATTATTTGCTAATTAAATTTAAAAAACTATTGAGATTCAATTATTTTCATTGCAATTGTAATAAAATTGCGCACCGTTAATGAAAACCTCGCACGAAATAACCAATTATTTTCAATTTTTTATTAAATTTTAATCTATGGAGAGAATTAAATTATTGAAAAAAATGTTTTAATAAAATTCTCGGTATTAATTCAATTATTTTTGTAAATAAGGAAACACATCAAAGAAAAAATATTTTAAACACTATAAACATTCATTTATTATCCGTTAGATTTTAATATATATTATTATATTTCTCCTTTTTCTCCTATTATGTTTCTTTTTGTATTTCTATATTATTTCTTTCTCCATTTCAAAACATTTGACACTGATTTCTATTGTTGAAAGAAGTGATTTATCTTTCTTATGCTGGCGTTGAGCTCTCCGCAGCTTCTTTTAGAAAAGAAATTGTGGTCAATATTCGTAACAAAATTTTCCATTGTACTCGATTTTTGATCATATATTAAAAAGTTAAGGGGGAAATTATTATAATTATAATAATAATAATAATAATAATTATTATTATTATTAATTATTTGTTTTTGAATTTTAGAATCAAGTGATTGTATTTTTATTAAATTGTATTAAATTGAATTAAAATAAATTAAATTAAATTAAAGTAAATAAAATTAAAATAAATTAAATTACAATAAATTTAATTAAAATAAAGTAAATTAAATTTGTACTCATTCTTCAAGGTGCGGATTTCCGCGAGAGGAAAGTCTATTCGGATCAGAAAAAGAAGAGAATGTTTCTCGCGATTTCTCGAAACTATAATAATAATAAAATTAATTTATTTTCTTTCTTGACATTTTATTTTTCTGTCATTAGGTGAGTGAATTCTCGTTGACGAAAGGAGAATTTTAATTTTATACATTTTAAATTTAAAATAAATTTAAAAAAAATTAAAATAAATTTAAATTTAAATACATTTAAATTTTATACATTTTTAATTAGTTTGATTATTTTTTCTTTTTTAGTATAGATTTCTTTAGTTTGGTTTTTCTAGGTTTCGTTTTTTTGGTTTACTATTTTTCTGATTTAATTTCTGTTTTTGGTTTAGTTTTTCTCTGATTTAGTTTTTGTTTTCGATTCAGGTTTTTTTCTGAGTTAATTTCTGCTTTTGGTTTAGTTTTTTCTGATTTAATTTCTGTTTTCGGTTCAGGTTTTTTTTTCTGGTTTACTTTCATTTTGGTTAATTTTTTCTCGTTAGGTTTTTTTAGTTTAGTTTTCTTCTGGTTTATTTCTTTACTTTTTTCTGATTTACTTTTTACTGATTCAGTTTTATTTTTCAGTTTTTATTTGGTTCTGTTTTCTTTTGCTTCAGTTTTTTTACGGTTTATTTTTTCTCTTGTAGTTTTCTTTTGGTTCAGTTTTTTTGTATTTTTTTCTGGCTTATTTCTTATCTTTCATTTTTTTTGGTTTAGTTTTTTTATGATTAGGTTTTTGTTTGGTTTAGTTTTCTTTTGGTTTAGTTTGTTTCTTTTTTGTCCTTTAGTTTTTTTTTATTCAGTTTTTTTCTGGCTTATTTTTTCTCTTTCATTTTTTTTTTGGTTTAGTTTTTTTTTATGGTTAGGTTTTTGTCTGGTTCAGTTTTCTTTTGGTTTAGTTTTTTTCTTTTGGTTTTTTTCTTCTTTAGTTCTTTTTTTATATAGTTTTTTTGCGGTTATATTTTTATCTGCTTTAGTTTTCTTTTGGTTCAAGTTTCTTTAGGGTTTAGTTTTTTCTGGTTTAATTTACTTTTGGTTCAATTTTTTTCTAAAGATTTTTGTCTAGTTAGGTTTTTGTCTGATTTTTTTTTCTTTAAATTCAGTTTTCTTTGAATTGAGTTTTCTTTTGCTTTAGTTTTTTTCTAGTTCAGTTTTCTTTTGATTGTTGTCTTCTTTATCTTTCTTTGATTTAGTATTTTTGTGATTAGGTTTTTATATGGTTTAGTTTTCTTTAATTTGAGTTTTCTTTTACTTTAGTTTTTTTTCTAGTTCAGTTTTCTTTTGACAGAGTTTTCTTTTGGTTTAATTTTTTTTGTGGATTATTTTTTCTTTATTTTTTTTCTGGTCACGTTTTTGTTTGGTTTAGTTTTCTCTTTGTTTATTTTCTTTTTCTGATTTAGTTTTCTTTTGGTTCAGTTTTATTCTGGTTTTTTTCCCGTTTACTTTTTTTTTGTTTACTTTTTTCTGGTTTAGTTTTTTTGATTTGATTTTATTGGCTTATATTTATTTATTTTTTGGTTTAATTTTTTTCTGGTTTAATTTTTTTTGGTTTAATTTTTTTCTGCTTTAATTTTTTTTGGTTTCATTTATTTATTTTTTGGTTTAATTTTTTTCTGCTTTAATTTTTTTTGGTTTGATTTTTTTCTGCTTTAATTTTTTTCGTTTTCAGTTATTAATTCTTTTTGAGTCAGTTTTTTTGTAGTTAGGTTTTCGTCTGGTTTAGTTTTCTGTTGATTTAGTTTTCTTTTGGTTCAATTTTTTCTGGTTTTTTCCCGTTTACTTTTTTTTGGTTAAGTTTTTTTCTAGTTAGGTTTTTTTCTGGTTTAGTTTTTTTCGTTTGGTTTTTATTGGTTTATTTATTTATTTATTTATTTTTGTTTATTTATTATTATTTACTTTTTTTCTCCTTTAATTTTTTTCTGCTTTATTTATTTTCTTTCTTTTTTGGTTTAGCTCTGACTGTTAAAAAAAAACTTTCAATCAGTACAAAAATTGAAAAGAGAGATTTTTTTTCCGCTCAAGAGGAGAGAAAATAATACATTAGAAAACAAGAGCAATGAAGCAATCGTTTAACTTATTACCATTTAGTTAAACGATTTTTTAATGAAATTCTTTTTTCATCGGTTGTATAACTAAAGTCGCGTAAGAATATAATTATACTCTGCGATATTATTATATAGTCTTACATAAAAAAAAGGTAGGAAAAAAAGAGAAAAAAAAGAGAAAAAAAAGAGAAAAAGAAGAAAAGAGAAAAAAAAGAATGCGAGTCTCTTTCTTAATGAATTAATTCATGTAATGGGAGCTGAAAACTCGTTTGTGAGAATAACAATTTGAATGTTGTAAAATGTCCGGGGCATTCTGATTCGGTTGTAAATAATAGGAAGAGAATATAGCCCTGACGATATCGCGTTTTAAGCATCGCTCCACGTCGGATGCTGTGGTGCATGCGTCCTTCGGGTATTGTGCGGTTTACCTGTGTGAAAATATATATACATCTATATAGTCGTGGGTTGCGCTTTTGCTTGTGTTTTACTTTTATTTAAGTTTTATACACGCGAGCGAGCGAGTGAGCGAGCATTACATTTGCCATGCTCTCGGTGGTTATAGAGAGAACTGCGCGAGAGATCACGTGAGAGGGCAGAGAACTCGCAGCAATTCTTATATTCTATACAAAGAAGCTTTATATTTTCTCCCGTCACTCACTCAGCTTTTTTTTTTTTTTGCAAATTCCTCGCATTCAGCGTGTGTAATATAGCCAAAACAATATTAAATTCCCCCCCTGAAAAATGGAAAATTCGATTCAAATTTTTATTTCTTTATTTTCTTACATCTTTCACTATGATTTTCAAAAAATCATCAAATTTAAAATTAAAATTACTCTTCGCACGAAATTTTTTACTACCCTGAAAAAAAAATCATTTCATTCAAATAACCGATTACTTGACTATTATCAAATAAATATTTACTTGAATGAAATAATTTTTATATGAATGAATTAAATATTATTTGCTTCAAATACTGAAATATTTGATTCAAATACTGAAATATTTGATTTAAATACTGAAATACTTAATTCAAATTCAATTTATTTGATTTAAATAAAAATTATTTTATTGAAGTGAATATTTATTTGATAATAGTCAAATAATCGGTTATTTGAATCAAATAAAATTTTTTTTCAGTGTAAAACCTATGTTCCTAAAGTTTCCAATGTTTAAATGAACGACAATATTTTTTTACTTCTTCTACTTGTATTTTATTTATAAAAAAATTATTTTTTACATTAAAACAAGTTTATTACATTTTTTTTTACAAATTTCCAGCTATTTTTTAGATTTGAAACACTAAAAACTACTTTATTTCGATTATAAATAAAAGAAATATTTATATTATTAATATATTATTATTATTATTATTATTATTATTTAATAAATTCGCTAATAGTTAAAAAACATTATTATTCTCAAAAAATTTTAATAAAATTCACAAAAAAGTTTTTAGGGATTTTAATAAAATTCCCAGAAAGATTTCAAGCGATTTCAATGAAAATTCTTTGAAACGATTCAATTGTTTTCATAAACTCTTCGATATTCAATTATTTTTAATATTGAAACTATTATAATAAAATTTATTAAAACAAATTTTCACTTTCTCCAAAGGATTCAATTATTAGTTACAAAGAGAAAAAAAAATTATTCACAATTAAAATCAATTTCTGGTTGGAAGTTCATTTATTTTAAAAAATTCTAATAAAAATCGTTGTAAAAATTCAATTATTTTTAATTTACATAAAATTCTTCACAAAAAATCAATTATTTTAATTGAAAATTAATTTCTTTCCAGAAATTCAATTATTTTCATTAAAAATGATTTTTTTTTCTCAGAAATTCAATTATTTTCATTAAAAATGATTTTTTTCTCAGAAATTCAATTATTTTAAAAAAATTCTGATTAAAAAGTGTTGTAATAATTCAATTACTTTCATTAAAGAACGAATTTCGTCTCGGGTATTTAATTATTTTTAATTTTCATAAAATTCTTTATAAAAATTCAATTACTATTATAACAATGAATTTTTTTCAGAAATTCAATTATTTTTCGTTAAAAATAGATTTCTTGTTAGAAATTCAATTATTTTTTTAAATTCTAATAAAAATCGTTGTAAAAATTCAATTATTTCCTTTAAGAATGAATTTTTTTTTATAAATTTAATTATTTTCATTAAAAATGAATTCCTTTTAAGAAATTTAATTATTTCCGTTAAAAATGAATTTCTTTTTAGAAATTCAATTATTTTTCATTAAAAATTCATTTCATGTTAGAAATTCAATTATTTTTCAAAATTCTAATAAAAATCGTTGTAAAAATTCAATTATTTCCATTAGGAATGAATTTTTTTTTCGTAAATTCAATTATTTTCATTAAAAATGAATTCCTTTTCAGAAATTCAATTATTTTCGTTAAAAATGAATTTCTTTTTAGAAATTCAATTATTTTTCATTAAATATTCATTTCTTGTTACAAATTCAATTATTTTAAGAAATTCTAATAAAAATTTTAATAAAATTTTACGCAAAAATAGAATTATTTTTAATTTCTAAATAAAATTTCTTCCAAGGATTTAATTTCTTCAAAAAATTTATAAAAAATTTTTCGTAAAATTCTATTATTTTGACAAATTTTTTAGTCAAGATGTAGTTAATAAAATTGGAAATTTGTAAAAATAATTTAATTCATTGAAAGAATTTTATTATCTCTGAAAATAATTTTATTTTTCAAGTTTAAGAAATCATTTTAGAAATCGTAATAAAATAAAATAAATTAATAAATAAAAATTTATTAATGATAGTGAAATGTTCCATAAATAATTTAAAAATATTAAACTAATGTTCCGATTGTTTGGAAATTAAGAAAAATTTAATTTAAATAAAGAGATAATTCAATTTTGCAATAATTTAGAATATTGAAACAATATTATCAGGATATTAAAACGGAATTTTTTTCTCAGAAATGCAATTATTTTCATTAAAAATGAATTTTTTTCTTAGAAATTCATGTATTTTTCAAAAATTCTAATAAAATTCATCGTAAAAATTCAATTATTTTCATTAAGAACGAATTTCTTCTCGGGTATTGAATTATTTTTAATTTTCATTAAAAATCGTCACGAAAAATTGATATTTTTTATTAAAAAGTAATTTTTTTTTTCTTTGAAATTCAATTATTTTTAAAATTCTAATAAAATTCGTTGTAAAAATTCAATTATTTTTATTAAGTATTAATCACTTTTTAAGAATGAAATTATTTTCAAAAATTCCAATAAAATTCGTTACAAGTTTTCAATTATTTTCACGTGTGTAAAATTCTCTACACTAATTCAATTATTTTTTTAGAAATTCTAATTAAATTTCTTTGCAAAAATTCAATTATTTTCATTGCGAATGAATTTCTTCGAAGAAATTATATTATTTTCATTAAAAATTCCAATAAAATCGTAAAATCGTAATATTTCGTAATATTTCGTGAAAATTCAATTATTTTCATCAAAAATTCCAATAAAATCGTAAAATCGTAATATTTCGCAATATTTCGTAATATTTCGTGAAAATTCAATTATTTTCATTAAGAACGAATTTCTTCTCGGGTATTGAATTATTTTTATTTTTTCATTAAAAATCGTCACGAAAAACTGATATTTTTTATTAAAAAGTAATTTTTTTTTCTTTGATATTCAATTATTTTAAAGATTCTAATAAAATTCGTTGGTAAAAATTCAATTATTTTTATTAAGAATAAATTACTTTTTAAGAATGAAATTATTTTCAAAAATCCCAATTATAAAATTCGTTACAAGTTTCGAATTATTTTCACGAGTGTAAAATTCTCTACACTAATTCAATTATTTTTTAGAAATTCTAATAAAATTTCTTAGCAAAAATTCAATTATTTTCATTGCGAATGAATTTCTTCGAAGAAATGAAATTATTTTCATCAAAAATTCCAATAAAATCGTAAAATCGTAATATTTCGTAATATTTCGTGAAAATTCAATTATTTTCATTAAGAACGAATTTCTTTTCGGGTATTGAATTATTTTTATTTTTCCATTAAAAATCGTCACGAAAAATTCATATTTTTTTATTAAAAAGTAATTTTTTTTCTTTGATATTCGATTATTTTTTAGAAATTCTAATTAAATTTCTTTGCAAAAATTCAATTATTTTCATTGCGAATGAATTTCTTCTCAGAAATTACATTATTTTCATCAAAAATTCCAATACAATCGTAAAATCGTAATATTTCGTAAAAATTCAATTATTTTTATTAAGAATAATTCTCCTTTCAAGAATTCAATTATTTTCCAAAACATCAATTTTTTTCGTAGCAATTTCGATATTTTTACATTTTTAATACATAAATTAGGTTTCTTTTTATCGTCGCCAAGCGTCGAGCGTGAAATTTCGACAAAAATAAATAATAATTATATTTTTCAATTTTTTTTTTTTGCTCTTCTGCGGAAATATTTGACTTTCATAACATATAGAGAGTTGAGAGTTGAATTTTATTAATTCCCCTATGGAATATATAGTTTTGAGCCGAGTCTGAGAGAGGCCAACGGCTTAATGTAGGCATATATGAATTTATATTGCATATCGACCTGGAGTAGTCGTTACTCTATATGAACACGTATAAATCTTTGCCCACACGAACAAATCTCGAGTGCAGTAGCTCTTATGCAATTTTGTATTTACATACGGTGAAAAGCGATCGACACTAATTGCTAGAGAAAATCACATTTATATAAATATATATAACACTCACGTGCCAAAAAAAGAAAAAAAAATTTTTTTTTTCCTACAAGTAAAAAAATTCAAGGACTATTTTCAACGATTCATTTTCTATATACACACAGAAGACTAAACACAACGAGCGAGTAATTAAATCTTAATTAATTTATACAGTGAAAAAAAAATTTATTTGATTCAAATAACCGACTATTTGTCTATAATCAAATAAATATTTATTTGATTCAAATAACCGACTATTTGTCTATAATCAAATAAATATTTATTTGAATCAAATAATTTTAATAATGATAATAATAATTGATAATAATCAATTAATTAGTATTTGCTTTAAATAATAAAATATTTGATTCAAATACAATTTATTTGATTCAAATGAGGCTAAAGTTTTGAACGTTCAAATGAACGAAATTTTTTTTCAACTTAAGTTTTTTTGGAAAATTACTGTCGAAAAATGAACGATAATTGAAATTAAACAATATTTAGTTTAAAATTAATGTGTTTTAATCTCAAAAATAATTTTTCTGTAAATAAAATACGAATTAGAAGAAGTAAAAAAAAAATATTGTCGTTCAATTGAACGTTCAAAACTTTAGGAACATTGATTCAAATAAAAATTATTTGATTCAAGTAAATATTTATTTGATTATAGACAAATAATCGGTTATTTGAATCAAATAAATTTTTTTTTCAGTGTATTATGCAACCCTATATATATATAGATACACATATAGAGATTTACATCTTCGAATGAATTGTTTGGAATAAATTTTAAATTCAAATGTTTTAATTTACTCGTTGAGAGAATTTCGATCCCCGGAAAAAAATGACATCATCCGATTGTTCTGTGGATTGTCCAAATTTGGACATGCTCATCGCTTACTAATTGTAAGTTAGAAGCGATCTAAACTTTTTAGTATATTGTAAAGAGAAAACGAATGTAAGAGAAAAATAAAAATAGAATAAATATTCATTTTTGTCCTTCTCTTTTAGTTTTAAACGAAAAAAAATCACAATCTATGTTATCTCTTGTTTTTCTAATTTTAATAACTTTTATTGTTTTATGCTCTTTAGAGAGTACAATAAAAGAAAAATATTTTAATTTCTGGCGGAAAAATATTTATTTTCCCACAGAAATTAAAATACTGATAAAATAATAAAATACTATCAAAATATTAAATCACTTTACTGAAATTTTAATTTAAATTCAGTTCTGAGAAATAAACTTATTTTTAATGAAAATAATTAAATTTTTAAGAAGAATTTTATGAAAATTGAAAATGGAATTACCGAGTCAAAAAAAAAAAAAAATACAAAATGAAATCACTTTACTGAAATTTTAATTTAAATTCAGTCTTCGGTCTCTGTAACATATATATTTTGAGAAATAAAAAAAAATAATTGAATTTCTGAGAAAAAAATAATTAAAAGTAAAAAAATTAAAAAAAATAAAATACAAATTAAAAAAATAAATAATAAATTAAATAAAAATTGAAAATAACTGAAAATTCATTTTTGATCAAAACAATTGAATTTCTGAGAAATAAACTTATTTTTAATGAAAATAATTAAATTTTTGAGAAGAATTTTATGAAAATTGAAAATAATGGAATTACCGAGCCAAAAAAAAAATCACGATGAAAATAATTGAATTTATGCAATGAATTTTTTTTTGAATTTTAAAAAAGTAATTAAATTTCTTTGAAAAAAATTCTATTTTAATTAAAAAATAATTGAAATTCTGAAAAAAATTCTGTTTTAATAAAAAAATTGAATTTTTCGTTAAGAATTTTATGAAAATTAAAAGTAATTAAATTTTTTTTGAAAAAATTAATTCCTAATGAAAATAATTGAATTTTTATAACGAATATTATTAGAATATTTAAAAATAACTGAATTTCTGAGAAAAAAAATAATTTTTAATGAAAATAATAAAATTTTTGACAAGAATTTTATGAAAATTGAAAATAATGAAATTACCGAGCCAAAAAAAATTCATGATGAAAATAATTAAATTTATGCAATGAATTTTTTTAGAATTTTAAAAAAAGTAACTGAATGGAATTACCGAGCCAAAAAAAATTCATGATAAAAGTAATTAAACTTCTCTGAAAAAATTCTATTTTAATTAAAAAATAATTGAAATTCTGAGAAAAAATTCTGTTTTAATAAAAAAAATTGAATTTTTCGTTAAGAATTTTATGACAATTAAAAGTAATTAAATTTCTTTTTGAAAAAATTAATTCCTAATGAAAATAATTGAATTTAAATTTTTAAAATAATTGAATTTCTGAGAAGAAAATTCTACTTCAATAAGATAAATTGAATTTCTCATGAAGAACGTTATGAAAATAAAAAAAATTGAATTTTCGAGTCAATTCATTAAAAACGAATTTCTTTTCAGAAATTCAATTATTTTCGTTAAAAATGGATTTCTTGTTAGAAATTGAATTATTTTTTAAAAATTCTAATAAAAATAGTTGTAAAAATTCAATTATTTCCATTAAGAATGAATTTCTTTTCAGAAATTCAATTATTTTTAATTTACATAAAATTCTTCAGAAAAAATCAATTATTTTAATTGAAAATTAATTTCTTTTCAGAAATTCAATTATTTTCATTAAAAATTATTTTTTTTCTCAGAAATTCAATTATTTTTAAAAAATTCTAATTAAAAAGTGTTGTAAAAATTCAATTATTTTCATTGAGAACGAATTTCGTCTCGGGTATTTAATTATTTTTAATTTTCATAAAATTCTTTGTAAAAATTCAATCTTTTTCATAACAATGAATTTTTTTTCAGAAATTCAAGTATTTTTTAAAATTCTAATAAGATTCGTTGTAAAAATTCAATTATTTCCATTATAAATGGATTTCTTTTCAGAAATTCAATTATTTTTAATTTACATAAAATTCTTCAGAAAAATTCAATTATTTTAATTGAAAATTAATTTCTTTTCAGAAATTCAATTATTTTCGTTAAAAATGGATTTCTTGTTAGAAATTCAATTATTTTTAAAAATTCTAATAAAAATCGTTGTCAAAATTCAATTATTCCCATTAGGAATGAATTTCTTTTCAGAAATTCAATTATTTTTAATTTACATAAAATTCTTCAGAAAAATTCAATTATTTTAATTGAAAATTAATTTCTTTTCAGAAATTCAATTATTTTCATTAAAAATTATTTTTTTTCTCAGAAATTCAATTATTTTTAAAAAATTCTAATTAAAAAGTGTTGTAAAAATTCAATTATTTTTATTAAGAACGAATTTCGTCTCGGGTATTTAATTATTTTTAATTTTCATAAAATTCTTTGTAAAAATTCAATCATTTTCATAACAATGAATTTTTTTCAGAAATTCAAGTATTTTTTAAAATTCTAATAAGATTCGTTGTAAAAATTCAATTATTTCCATTATAAATGGATTTCTTTTCAGAAATTCAATTATTTTTAATTTACATAAAATTCTTCAGAAAAATTCAATTATTTTAATTGAAAATTAATTTCTTTTCAGAAATTCAATTATTTTCGTTAAAAATGGATTTCTTGTTAGAAATTGAATTATTTTTTAAAAATTCTAATAAAAATTGTTGTAAAAATTCAATTATTTCCATTAAGAATTAATTGCTTTTCAGAAAATCAATTATTTTTAATTTACAAAAAATTTTTCAGAAAAATTCAATTATTTTAATTGAAAATTAATTTCTTTTCAGAAATTCAATTATTTTCATTAAAAATTATTTTTTTTCTCAGAAATTCAATTATTTTAAAAAAATTCTAATTAAAAAGTGTTGTAAAAATTCAATTATTTTTATTAAGAACGAATTTCGTCTCGGGTATTTAATTATTTTTAATTTTCATAAAATTCTTTGTAAAAATTCAATCATTTTCTTAACAATGAATTTTTTTCAGAAATTCAAGTATTTTTTAAAATTCTAATAAGATTCGTTGTAAAAATTCAATTATTTACATTAGGAATGGATTTCTTTTCAGAAAATCAATTATTTTTAATTAAATTATTGTTGTTTTTTTGTTATTTATTTATTTATTTATTTATTAATTTTTCCTTTTAGATATTTATGTTCAATCTTAAGCGAATATATTTTGGATTACAAACGAAAAACCGAAGTTGCTTTTTGGAAGCAATTGTTTGGCTATATTTATGACGCAACAAGCAAATTTTTTTTTACATGTAAGTAATTGAAAACCGTTTTTCTTATGTTTTGGACATTAGGTGTAAATAATTAAAACCTTTTCTCATGGTTTGCATTTGCACATTAAATGTAAATAACTGACAGCTTTTTCTCGTGTTTTTCATATTATTGAATGTAAGTAATTAAAATGTTTTTCCTATTTGTCACCTCTCAAAAGAGTTTGCAATGCCCATTATAGTTGCATGTAGGTTACGCCTTGAGACAATTTTTTTTTTTTTTTTTTTTTTTTTTTTAAAGGTGCGCGCGTGCAGTTGACATGAATCACACACTATACACCTATAGATACATATATATACATATAATAAAAAATCGAAACAAGTTAGTGAGCGAGAAAAAATAGATTGGGAGATTTAAAATTTCCTATTTTGTACACAGCTGTGTGTTACTATCTGAATCTAATGACTTTCGCATTTGTTCCGTTTGAATTTACATTGTCCAGCTGTTTTTAGAGAGTTTTTCGAGAGCACTGTATTTAGAGTCAAATGTGCGCGGTAAAATTTGTATTTATATATTATAATTATATTTCTTTTATTTGTATTTTATTTTTGCTTTATTTTTATAGTATTTGTATTTTATTTTTGCTTTATTTTTATAGTATTTATATTTTATTTTTTTTTATTTTATTTTTATTTTATTTTTACTTTATTTTTATTTTACTTTTACTTTATTTTTATTTTACTTTTACTTTATTTTATTTTTATTTTATTTTTACTTTATTTCTATTTTACTTTTACTTTATTTTTATTTTATTGTATTTTTATTGTATTTTTACTTTATTTTTATTTTACTTTTACTTTATTTTTATTTTATTTTTACTTTATTTTTATTTTACTTTTACTTTATTTTATTTCTATTTTATTTTTACTTTATTTTTATTTTATTGTATTTTTATTTTATTTTTGCTTTATTTTTATTTTACTTTTACTTTATTTTTAATTTATTTTTACTTTATTTTTATTTTATTTTTACTTTATTTTTATTTTATTGTATTTTTATTGTATTTTTTTTATTTTATTTTTATTTTACTTTTACTTTATTTTTATTTTTTTTTATTTTATTTTTATTTTATTTTTACTTTATTTTTATTTTACTTTTACTTTATTTTTATTTTACTTTTACTTTATTTTATCTTTATTTTATTTTTACTTTATTTCTATTTTACTTTTACTTTATTTTTATTTTACTTTTACTTTATTTTTATTTTATTTTTACTTTATTTTTATTTTTTTTATTGTATTTTTACTTTATTTTTATTTTATTGTATTTTTATTTCATTTTTACTTTATTTTTATTTTACTTTTACTTTATTTTATTTTTATTTTTACTTTATTTCTATTTTACTTTTACTTTATTTTTATTTTATTGTATTTTTATTGTATTTTTTTTTTATTTTATTTTTATTTTACTTTAACTTTATTTTTATTTTACTTTATTTTTATTTTATTTTTACTTTATTTTTATTTTACTTTTACTTTATTTTATTTTTACTTTATTTTTATTTTATTGTATTTTTATTTTATTTTTACTTTACTTTTATTTTACTTTTACTTTATTTTTATTTTATTTTTATTTGTATTTTTACTTTATTTTTATTTTATTTTATTTTATTTTTATTTTATTTCTTATTTATATATGATATGAATGTAAAATTTCTATATGTGAATAAAATATATGTTGAGTGCAAACTTGCAAAGCAGAAAAGACAGTGAGGAATTCTATAAGTGAATAGCTGTATAGGTGAAGGAGTGTCCAACAATCGACAATATTCTAAGAGTGTATATTTTGCTCTGTGCTTTTGTAGATGTGTAAAAATAAATTTCTAGGTTGTATTTGTAGGTAAATTTATAGGTGTGTTCATATGTTCTTTTACATGTGTATTTATATGTGCATTTGTAGCTGTATTCACATGTGCGTTTTTCGGTTTATTCACATGTGCATTTTCAGTTATTAAAAAGCATATATTAAAACTATTCACATGTGCGTTTTTAAGTGTATTCTTAGGTGCGTTTTTAGGTGTATTCTTAGGTGTGTTTTTAGGTGTATTCACATGTGCATTAATAGTTTTATTTTTAAGTGCATTTATAGCTTTATTCACATGTGCATTTTTACTTGTATTATAGATGCGTTTTTGGCTGTATTCACATGTGCATTAATAGTTGTATTCTTAAGTGCATTTGTAGCTCTATTCACATGTGCATTAATAGCTGTATTCACATGTGCATTTTTACTTGTACTATAGAAGCGTTTTTAGATGTATTCACATGTGCATTAATAGTTGTATTCTTAAGTAGATTTGTAGCTCTATTCACATGTGCATTAATATCTGTATTCACATGTGCATTAATAGTTGTATTCTCAAGTACATTTATAGCTCTATTCACATGTGCATTAATAGCCGTATTCACATATGCATTAAAAATTGTATTCTCAAGTACATTAACAGCTGCATTCACATGTGAACATACAGGTGTATTCATAGGAGCATTTATATACGTGTGTACACAATACAGATTTGTTTTCCAAGTGTCAGACAGTCACATTTGCGATTGAACAAAACGCTTATATTGAACTAGAATCCACTATATATATATTGAATGGTGTTGGTATTTATCGAAGAGAACTCTCGGGCATTTACATCCATTGAACTTTTTCCTATAGAGCGGGAGAGGTATTTATATTTGTATTTACGATACGACTGCTCGTTATGCTGCTGCGAGGTAACCGAAGTCATGCGGTATAATCGAACGTGCCTTGAAAGAGTGAGAACTATTATAAGTGCACACTCCACTCTGCCTGCAGATATTGTGCGGGTTTTAGGTTAAGAGAGGAAGTCAACTCTATATCCAATTTCCAAGAGGATTCTCAGATTTCTTCTTATTGTTATTATAGGAGTGAAGATCGTCTCTCAAATTTCTCTAATATTATACATTTCGTGAAGAAATGCCAAAAAATTGTTTTTTTGGTCAAAAATTATTTTTTTTTTTAATTTTCAAAAATTATAAAATTTTTCCAAAGAAATTCAATTCTTTTTTTAACAATTTAATTAAATTTTTGCACAATAATTCAATTAGTTGGATTAATAATAATTCATGGATTCAATTGTTTTAGGAAAATTGTAATAAAATTCTTTGCAATTTTTCAAATATTTCCATAAATAATAAAATTTATTGTCAGATCTTAAATATTATTTTAAATAAAATTTTAATTAAATTTTTTTTCGAAATAATTCAATTATTATTTTAAAATTCAATTATTTTCGTTATTTTTGTTAAGAATTTTGTGAATCACTGAAAATTAAAAATAATTGAATTCCATGAGAAGAAATAATTTCCTAGTGAAAATAATTGAATTTTTACAATGAATTTCATTAGAATTTTTTGAAAGTAATGGAATTTGTGAGAAAAAGATTTATTTTTTCATGAAAATAATTGAATTTCTGTTAAGGACTTTATGAAAATTAAAAATTATTGTATTGCTCGAAAGAAAGAATTCCTAATGAAAATAATTGAATTTTTACAATGAAGTTTAATAGAATTTAAAAAAAATGTTTATTTTAATTAAAATTAAATTTAGAGAAAAAAAATCATTTTTAATAATAAAAATTGAATTTTTCGTGAAGAATCTTATGACAATTAAACATAATTGAATCC